>VDFB02292527.1:22774840-22787005 GCA_007258455.2 Sequoia sempervirens | reverse complement strand
GTCCAAGCTAAATCGGGACTCATATGCTAGTTGGGGCATACGAGTTCGAGTAGCTTAAACTTGGGACACACATTTCAAGAAATGTTAAGTTGAATGCAATATGTAGGATCAGGCCCTGAAAGCTAGGTGGGACCCATACACCCAAGGTGGCGTATGAGTCCCACATCACCAAATCTAGAACACATAACCAAAAAAAATGAATTATGATTGGTCATTTATGAAATGTCGAGATCATCATGAGAAAAATGCATTTAATAAGGCTTGTAGATGCAAAATAGGACCAAATAAGGCATAAAGAAGCCCAATTTTAGTAGAGAAGGCCCCAACAAGTGTGAAAATATAAAGGAATACATTTTTCTACACTATATTTAGCCCCCACTTTAGTGAGAGGAGGAACTTGCTTCAAACTCGCACTAAAGTAGACAAACTTGCATCAAGAGGGGTCCAAGTGTACCAATGCTAGTAAGATGTGATGGCAATGATCAAGAGGGATGATCAAGCCCCCAAGATCAAGATCCTATGGAAAACCAAGATAGGCACAAAGGAACACACATGTGAATGATGTATGAATTAACAACAAGACACAAGTATACACTAACAAAGACATAAAGAAGAAAGAAAAAGGAAAAACAAAAGGGGTGGATCAAGCCTCGACCATTTGTCCAACGTGATGTGGATGAGATCTAAGTTGTTTGTCCAAAAAAAATTTACAAATGGAACATGATGTCCACTATGCAAAAAGTATGCATGCTCACAAGGGCTAGTGGAACCTCAGGCCATCCACTAGGTGAGCCCCCAGAGACACATACACACACAGCTAGTATACGCTCACATAGACAAGCAAGTGGCTATGGGAAAGGCATGTATAAGTCAGCTCCCATACACTAACCATACCAAAACTATACCTCCTGATAACTTTGATAAGGTACCACACAACATGAACAATAGGATTCATGAGGAAAGCAAAATTTTGTATGCTAACACTCATTAACAAATAGGATGGCTCCATAGGCAAGCAAAGTGTGTTATGCAAGGTGGCCATATAACAATTATTGTAAATGAAAAATAGTGTAAGGTACATTCAAATTATTTTTTCTTAGTTCATGTAAGTTCTTGACTTAGGGAAAATTGTGCCTAATGTCTCCAAGAGAGGACCAATCAAAGAATAGAAGATTCACAACTTAGGGGATGCAATGTGTCCCATCAAGACACTAAGAGGAATATAATATGCTAAGAGATCGCGTTGTTAAAGGAAATCACACCCAATGTCACCATAAAGAAAAAGACGTATTGCATGAAGTAAGAAGACTACACAACGAAACATGAGTTACAATATGCAAAAGAAATAATGCCAATGTATGTCCCCACTTTAAAGAAATTGCTAAACACCATGCTATGAGAAATTACTTTAAAGGAGCAAATGATAAATGCTTACAATAAAGACTCGGACATGAGAGCTTTTTTGGAAAGCCCTATGCCAAGTCATATGTTTCCAAAGAAAGCTATATCATGGATAAAGGGTTTCCCCCGAAATGAAATCATCCCAAGCTTGCTCTATTATATACATGGAAGGTGGTCAACCAGCCAAAAGAGACAATGATATGTGTCATATGAGGCCAAGGCTTCCTAACCCCCTACCTCCACTTAGTGCAAGACAAGGATGATCCGAGATGATTGATTAGAAACATAAAAATATTGATATCAATTATAGGAACAAGGTGAGCTGCAACCCAAGGAAGAGCACCACAATCCTTAAGATGTTGAATTTTATTACCCAAAGCCTTACATTCATTAGTAGAAGGAACATGAACTCTATGATATGCACAAAATGAAATCTTGTAGTAGAACTTATTTCATGTTCTTGGAGGGAGAGATATCAAATGATCTTGGAGGAGTCTCGACAAGATACCCTCTTGATCAAAAGTAGATCTTCTATTATTTTGTGACAAAGGTATCTCTTTCTTAGTAGAAGGTTTCATACTTACACAAGGATCTTTAGATTGAGATATTTTGTTCTCTCCTTGAAAGGAGGATGTAAAATATGATGAATTCAAATCATTAGTGTTTTGCATGATGACATTGATATTAAGTGAATATTTCTTTGTTTCCTTCGTTTCTTTCGAAGGACAATAACCAAGACCGTTAGCTAAGAAGAATCTTTAGTAAGAGTGTTGATATTGAGTGAAGGCTTTTTTTATCTTTTAAGGGACAGTAACCAAGACCACTAGTCATTTCTTGTGTATTAGGCTCTATAGGGACACAAATACCTTGTTCTCTAGCAACCACATCCTTTTCCATTATATTGATGCAAGTAAAGGTGGGTCAAAGACTCTCTTCAACTTGAAAATGACCAACCTCAATCTGAAAACAACTCCTTACAACACAAACCCCTTGACTTGACTCAATCCCTCTTCTTATAGCTTGTAGCCCTCAATAACCAACTAATGGAGGTATCTTTTAGAGAAGGCCGTACAGTGGCCTATTAAACTCCACAAAGACTCACCACAAACTCTTAACCAACATACCAAAATATTTCATAGGGTTTCTTTGACCCAACACCGTGAACCAATAACCTGCCCTACTCCAAGGCTAGTCAATTAGCCCTAATTTACAAAGGAAGTCCCTTTCAAACACTTGAAAAACACCTAAAAACCCTTGAAAGTCATGAAATGTGACTCAAAACCATAGAATCTCACACCTACTTGCAGATTTAGACCATCTAATATGTTGCACCAAGAAACCCTCCTTTCACACACAAAACACAAGGGTTTATTCAATATCCATATACCTGGGCTTTCCAATCCAATTCAAGGCATCCAACAGACTCTAAATACCCTGCACATGCTCACAAAAACATTACATGGGCCATTCCTCCACTATTTTATCAAAACTCAACATAAACACCCTCATTTCACATAGAAAAGAATATTATTCAGCCCTAGGGCATCCTTCATCAGCTTACAACTTGTTCCCTCGACCTTCAAAAGGTTAAAAAATATATCCCTATGTAAGATAGATCATTCCACCAAGTTACAAGGGCAGAAAGTAGGTGGATTAATCAATTCATTTTTTTAGACTTCAATCAAAGCCCTTATTCTGTGTAACAGAGCAATTTCAAGAAAACCAATGAAATATCCTGCCAAATTCAAATTTATATCCTCAAAATGATATCAAATGGAAGGTAACACATGTATCTTCAAAACACTAAATAATTCAGAGCATTTATAGGATTGTACGAACCGTACAAAGTGAATAAAGTTCAAGAAATTTATACACATAATTGACAAAAAATAGCGTTGAATTTCTTTGGAATCCTTCAATACATTGTCCAACCAAAATTACTCGAGCCCATTGAGGCCTTAAATACATTTTAAAACTAGTTACTAACTTCCCAACGCCTGTAACTACCTTTTGAATCCCACAACCCTTCAAATTCCCACTTGTTACACTTTGACAACTTTTTGTTTTTAATCACCATTTACAACTCTGTGTTTGCAACCTTCACCTATTTTGACACCTAGGACACAAAATATATCTCATTACATATCAAATTGTCTTTTTGGACCTTATTTAACATACTAGACTCAATACAACTACTTAAGAACCTTTCCTAATGACTCTTTACAAAATAAGTTGGTCTTATTGACCTTATTGATCCTTATTAAGACTAAAACATTTCAAATCCTAGAGCTTGCTCAATAGAAACCTTGCTTGGAAATTATTGATCAAAGGTGCTCTTGCACCATATACCCAAGTTGTTTCATAAGTTCATAACCTTTTCCATTTAAATAATTTTCATTTCTTTTGGTTTCGGTGGTTGTTCGTAATCAGCTTCATCAAATTTTTTTGTGTAGTTTGTTTCTTTGAAAGTGGCTGAGGTGGATGCTTTCGAATATTGTGTTGAAATTAACACTTTTTCTTTTCCCTTCTCACTCTTTTGTTATGATCTTGTATTCTCCCATTAACGTAGGTTTGAAATCTAAGGAACCCCAATCATCTTCCAATAACTTCATGACTTTTCCAATATTGCTCTCTTTTTCTTTCTCTTGCACAGGTTCCACTTATGTAGTTTGTGTCAATGTTTTCAGAGGATTTTCCTTACCTTTATCAATGCTCAAACAATTGTTTCGTTCAAGGTTGGCTTTGATTATATACACTTTGTTGTTGTAGACATACATCATTATATGATGAAGAGTTGAAGGCACCCAATTCATTGCATGAATCCATGATCTACCTAAAAGAAGATTATATTAAAGATCATAAGGCATAACATGGACCAGGGTTTGTAATGTAACTTTGTGAACTTTAATAGGTAATGTGATCACTCCAAGTAGTTGTTTTCCCACGTTATCAAAACCCACGAATAGATAAAGAATCAGGTTGAATTTGGCTTTTTTCTACTCCGATCTTATCGAGAATATTTACACTACACACATTAAGTGTTGAACCATTGTCAATCAGAGTTCATTTTATCCTCCATGTATTAATCTTAGTTATTATCATGAAAGTATCACTTTTTTTGCACTTCTAGCGAGGGTAACTCATCTTGATGGAAAGTAATGTCTAAGTTGACCAAAGTTATAGAGCTTGAATTTGGGTTTCCTTATCATTTGATTGCACATTAGGGGGGTAGTAACTTGTTGTAAGACACTTTGAATCAAGTTATAATAATGAGGGGAGGTTTGAATAAGATCCCATTATGATATCTTAGCAAGAGTGTTCTTAAGTTGTTCAACAAGATCATACTCCTTTCCATTATGTAAAGGAAAATGAGAGGCACTAGGAAAGATAGGTTGAGGTAATGGGAGGGATGTTGGAGGTTTTTGTGTTGTTTTTGGATTGTTTTTAGTGTTATGTGTAGGATTTATAAGCAATATTGTAACTTGCTCTGTGACATATTATTCTGAGGTGGTTCAAGGATGAGGATGGGTTTGTTTTGAGTTTGTGGTTGTTGTGAGGGTGGATAAAGGATAAGTTTAGGCTCATGATAGTACTTCAAGGGATATCTAATGCGCATAACCTCAGAAGATTTATCATTATTTTCGTGATCTCTTAGTGAAGGGGAGTCTAATGTCACTTCATCATCTTCATCTTAGGAAGTCACATCACTATTTTTTGAAAGACATGTGTCAATGTTCTCATTTCCTTAGACACCGTGATATCTTCCCTAGTAGGAGAGTTTTGAGGAGGGCTACAAACTAGATGTTCATGACATTCAATGTTTGGTTCTTCTAAAATAATTTCATCACAGGTAGGGGACTCATCAATGGTTGGGTTTTCTTGTTTATCAATGACATCATTCTCTTGTCTGATAACGTTTTTCCTAGGGGAAGAGAGACAAATAGGACTCTCATGAATTTCATTGGTTTGATCTTCTAACACCAAAATATCTTATTCACAAATAGGAGAGATATTAGGAGAACAAGTATGATTATCATGGTTATCTATGATTATATTCCTTTGTCCCATAATGTCTTCCAAAATATGATATGTAGGGGAAGAAAAATAAATAGGGCTGTCATAGATCTTAAAGATATGATCATCTAACACCAGCATATCCTCCTCACAAATAATATGATTATCATGATTTCTTACAATTGCATCCTCTTTCACTAAAAGATTCTCACAATCAAGAGATGAATGGAGATTAGGTAAGGTAATGTTTAGAAATTTGTCTATGATCTCATTCTCTTGTGCTATAACATCTTCCAATATACGAGATTTTATAGAAGAGGAGCTTTCAACATTGTCATGATTCCCAATGAGTTCATCTTCTAACACCTAAATACCTTTGTCACATGTAGGAGAGGTATTAGGAGAAGATCAACTATGATTATCATGTTTGTCTATGCTTTCATCTTCTTCTATCACATCATTCCCACAAACATGAGAGATATAAGGGATTGTGGATTTAAGGAATGTGTCAACATTTTCACTCTCTTGCACTAAGAGACTCTCATAGCTAGGAAATGTATTGAATGAATGATTAACATGCTTATTGATGAACTTTTTCTTTGCAATCTTGGAAAAGAAGGATACTAACATTTGTGAAAATAAATCTATACAAACTTAGTACACAAACCCAAAATGGAAAGAATCTTGACATGCAATGCAATGATGTAGAATGAAATGTGTAAGTGTAATTTTTATATTCTAAACGAGGTAATTTTCTCATTACACTATGCAACAATCTGAGAATGAAATGTTGTAAATGCAATTTTGAAATTAAGCAATGCACTAAATGAACCAAATTAAGCTAGGTCTAATGAAATGAATGAAAAAAAACTCAACAAACTGAAACAGCTCAATCTGATAACAATAAACAAAAGCACAGAAATGAGGTTTTTAATACTGTAAAATGCATATTCAGGTCTTATATAGGACTAAATCACCCAGATGGGCGAATGAGTACTAGTTAGGGTTTCTGAAAGCTTCAAATGCTTAAAAACAATCAACACAAAATTCTCATAAATCTGAAAAACCACTTGTACAAGGACTAAATCACCCAGATGGGCGAATGAGTCCCAAATTAGGGTTTTTACACCAAATTCAATAAATTATGAGTTGTTTCTAAGGTTTTTAAATTGTTTCTTGATTTGACTATTTGCAATTATAGATTTTTAGTGAAATTGAATTATTTAAGATGAAAAAATGCAACCTATATACACTTTTCACTAATGTAATTTTTAGAAGCCCTAAATGCAAATTAACTAATGCAAGATCTAATGCAAAGTTAACCTAGATCTAGGACTACAATGTTCTCCAAATAAGAAATAAAGGGTCCAAAAGTTGGGTTCACCAAAATGAACCGAAGGAAATAAGTGTGTCCAACTTTTAGGAGATGGACAAATTAGGGGACCTATTTCTCTCTCTAGTTCATTAGGAAACCAAGATCCCTCAACCAAGTGACTCAATTGAGGGAAGGGAATATGTAAGGGGTGGTTTCCTTAGGTGTAAATAAAGGGGGTTCACCACTAATCGAATGACAACAAAGAAAGAAATAAAAGTGATATGCAAATCTAACTATGTAACATAGAAAATGAAGCTCAAAACTAGAATGAGAAACTAAGGATAAACGAAGAAGCACCTGGAAGACTGAAGATGTCCAAAAAAAGGTTTGCAACTCTGAAATTTTGACTTTTTATGTGCACTGGGACTCATATGCCAGACTAGGCAATTTAGTCTTGTTGCTGGAATCTAGGCAGAATCTAGAATTTTCTATTGGCAAATCAGTATCGACTAAAAACTGTTGAAAAGAGGTATACTGAGACTCATACACCCAAGGTGGTGATTTAGTCCTAGTATTAGGTTTGGACTAAAACTTGTAAATCCTTGAGTGATCTTTTGTAGCTTTCGTCTTGTTTGATATTCAAGTCTGAAAGTCTGAATTCTGGCCTATAGGTGAGTTTTTGTGAAGATGACAACTTCTTGACAACTTTGACAACTTTCTTCAATATTGCAACTTTGTCTTTGAAGGATCTTCAAGCTCCAAATCACCTAGATCTACAATCATTCATGAAGAGGTAAAAAATTTGTTGTGTTAGGGACTAGGGGTTTGCCTTTGTCAAACCCCATTTTGGTAATTCAACCTTGAAATGAAATGAAATAGAATGGAGGAATGATGAATGAAAAATATGTAATGTTGCAACTCACCAAACCCTTGAAATAAAGGTTGCAAACTTGTGTGAAATGGATCCAATGGATGTGGATCTTAATTCTTGATTGAATGCTTGAAATTTTGTCTTGAATGCTTGCTTGAATCATGAAAACCTACATCACAAATGTTAGCTCAACAACATGCATGATGCATGGAGACTTTGACATGATGCTTGAATCTTGAATGGTGCTCCAAATGCTTGATAATTTGCTCTTGAATTCTCTTGATCTCATAAAATTTCATTAGGAATGCTCTTTGAAAATATTAGGTGAAAGTACGTGAAATAGTCTTGTATTTTTACTCTTTTATGCCAAATTTACTGAAATTACAACACTACAAGCCAACATTAGATCTACGAGAATAAAATCTCACCAAGAATTTAATTCAAAATAGGTCCAAGCTAAAGTGGGACTCATACACCACTTGGGGCATATGAATCCCAGTAGCTTAAACTTGGAATGTACACATTTCAAGAAATGTTAAGTTGAATGCAATATTTAGGATCAGGCCCCGAAACCTAGGTGAGACCCATATGCCCAAGGTGGTGTATGAGTTCCAGATCACTAGATCTAGAACTCATAACCAAAAACATTGAATTATGATTGGTCATTTATGAAATTTTGGGATCATCCTGAGAAAAATGCATTTAATAAGGCTTGTGGATGCAAAATAGGACCAAATAAGGCATAAAGAAGCCCAATTTTAGCAGAGAAATCCCAAACAAGTGTGAAAATGTAAAGGGATACATTTTTCTACACTGCAGTGTTGCAAGAGGCTATACGTTGAAAAGTTTAGATAAATGATAAGAAGATGGAGATTGAAATGTGCTATGCATCACAAAAAGTTTTAAGAAAATCTGCAATATGCACATGTTTGTGTGGATGAAGCAAAGGATTTGTTCCAGTATTGCGTGAAGTAGCCCAGAGCTACAACGAACATCATGATTGAGATGAACTCCATTGAGTCCCAGATCAACAATGCTTCCAATGCCCATAATCCGACACTTGACTTGGTTGGAAATAAAAAGACTATTATAGAGGATTTGCATGAGAGATTCTTCTAGTTGGAGGCCCAAAAGGAGAAAATTATTTTGCAGTTTGGAAATCTAAGGGACTTGGTGAATTCTAAATTCATATATGTTTCAAGTGCGCTTTTGAGTGCTAACAAAGATACACAGATAAATCTGGTACGTAGTACTCTGGAAGAAGGAGAAGAGATACTAATAGAACTTGAGGGACAATATAGAATTCTTGGGATAGAAAAGAAGGTCTGGGAAGAAGGTAAATAGGCGTAGCAAACACATGTGCAAAAGCTTCAAGAGTCAACTTCCTCCGGTTGACATTTCTATTATTTATGCATTTCCATTTTTCAGTTTCAATTTATTTGTCATATACAAAGTATATAGAGTGATTTTTAGTACAATTTTTTGGTTTTTCTCTGGCACATAACTTAGGTGGAGTCAATTCAATTTTTTATTTTTAACATATGCATATATTTCTCAGAGGGAAATGTGGTATATTGTAGAACAGTTGTTGTATGTGCCCTTTTCCCTTGATGTCAAAGGGGGAGAATATTTTTGAGATGTTTTGACATGTTTCCATCAATGAAAAAGGGGGAGATTGTTGGAAGGAGGATTTTTTCATTGATGCTATTGTTGGCAACATGAGCATGTGGGGTAAGCACAAGGTATACTATTGTGCATTGCAGTGTTGTCATCGATGTCAACATTGTATATTGATATGGAGATCATGGTACAAATTATTTTGGTTGGCTTTAACAATTTTTGGAATGATTGTGGAAGAAAATTTTGCAAGAAGGTTTGATTCGGTGAAGATAATTGTGACAGAAATTGACTAAATGCATATATCAATACTTTTTGGGTACATAGCATCCAATTTTTGGGTCCGCAATGTTCTGCAAATTAATATTTCACTCTACAGTTCTAGCATAATGTTTATGGTTGGTAGAAGCATCTTATTCCATAGTTTCATCTCATTTTGGCTATTGGTGTGAAATTTATGAGTCACAGAAGTTTTGTCTGGCAGTTACAGTCATTTATTCTATAGTGCATATAAGTTGGAGAGTTCACACTTCTCCGCGGATAGCATTTTGACTTTATGGATTTGAGAAGTTGTTGAAAGATGTCAATAAAGTGTGAATTCTAGGTGGCATAGTATTTTGATGTCCACGTGTCCAAATATGGGTATATAGTTGGAGAATTTGTGTATTAGGTCTCCTGCACCGGTGCCGACGTAATAGGTTTGAAGGTGTACACAAATTAATTAAGTGTTGTAGAGTTATGTGGGAGCTATTATAGGTCCATGAAGACCTATTTCAAATTATTGAGGTTTAGATCTTAGTGCGAGGCATTTGTAGAAGGTTTTGAACCGACAAGTTATATTTTTTATATTTTGAATGATACATCTAACTACGTTGAGAAAATTGATGTTATGATTGAAGTGGATATATAAGCTAGATCATTTTTGGTGTTTTGAAGAAAGTCCTATATGAAAGTGATGCAAATAATGCAAATTGAGCGATTATATTGCAAATTTAAGTTGTGAATGTTGAGCAGAATGTCAAAGTGATGTGAATGCAAAGGAAGGGAGAGTGTTAGATCAGAATCAAATGAAGTGTGTAAAGTCATTCTATTGAGCTCATTAGAGCTATATTTCATGCACATGATAGATGCAATTGTAACGGTTCAATCTAGGTTGTGAGCCACAAAAAAAATCTATCTTTTCTTCTTTCAGTGGATAACAAGTCGTACAGTGAGCACTTCTGTAAATATACTATCATAACTGGTTATAATATATTGTGAGCTAATCCTCATCGTGGTTTTTCTTATTTTGGGTTTTTCACGTAAAAATCCTGGTGTTCATGTGCCATGTGATGTTGTTGGATGTTTCATGCTTTCTTTCATTACTGCAATTCAATATGTTATATGGATTGGATGCTTAAATGTTTGAATGGTTTTAAGGAATATTGATTCACCGCCCCCTCCCCCTCTCTCAATATTCTAGGTGTTCAACAAAGTTGTGTATAGTTATAGTCCCTGAGGAGTTAATGAGTTGACGGATAGTGCAGATTTGGGAAGAAAAAGTGCAATTTTGGAGGATTTTGTAGAGTATATCCGTGACTTGCAAAAAGAAGTGAACGAGAATTTGGAAAAGAGTGTCATTAAGTACAAAGAGCATGTTGATATACATATGAGAGTGTAGGAATTTCAAATTAGTGACTAGTGAGGGAACATTTATGGAAGGAGAGGTTCCCACAGGAAATATATAACAAGCTGAATTGGAAAAAGATAGGCCCATGCAAGACTTTATTGAAGTTTTCATCAAATGCATACGAGATTAATCTTCCAATAGGTATAGATATTTCACCAATATTTAATGTTGTTGATTTGTATAAATTATGAAGGAGAAACAAATGGACAATGGAGCGTGCAATCAAATTTGTCGGATGCAGTTGAATGGGTACGCTAGTTGCCAGAGAAAAAGATTGAAGAAATTAATTGATTAATTGATTCTTGTATAGGTAAAAGAACAAAAAGGAAATGAATATTGGGAGTATTAAGTTCATTGGGAAAATCGTGCAGATGATGAGGCTCTGTGGGTCACTGCTTCAGATTCGGCGAAGTTTGCAATTTCGGTTATGACATTACCAAAATGTTCATGCGTTGCACATGAGGTGAAAAGGCATGTAGAAACAAAAGAAAACCAAGAGGCCGTGCAGCTGAAGGAGTGGATAGAAGTTGGAAGGTGTAGAAAATAAAAGACAAAGATTTGAGAGTATGGAGGAGCAATGAGAGTGCTGAATGGTCAGCACATAAACAGATTGCCATACAGTTGTAGAGGGTCCACAGCGGAAATAGAATGTGCCAAGAGATAAGGAATTGATATAAGTACAGGGTAATTAAAAGTGTAGAGTTGGGCACCTGAACAGAGAGACTGAAAATGAAAACAAATTGGAGACTTACAGATTGTAAATTTTTAATTGCTTTTGGACTGAAGAATTAATAAAAATATCTGAATCTGTAACTGAATTCCGGCTTCATTTAAATTTGAATGTAAATTGAATTGGTTAGTTTCTTATTTCGTTGATGTATCAAGGTTCACAAAATGTGAACTGCATTAATCACCTTTCACTATATTTGTATGCAAAAATTAGTTGGCAAGCATATTCCTACGCTGGTCTTGAGTATCACAAACCCTAGCTAAGCTATTTAGATTCCCAAAGCTAGATTACTATTAGTTGATACAAATGGAACTCATATGCCAGGCTCAAGTAGTATGTGTTGAAAATTCAATTCACCAGCTAGGTATGTGTAGGATCATCATGGAAAAAATAGGCCCTTAAGTGGCAAAAATTCAGAAAAATTAGTGTTAGGCAACTTGATGTAGTTATCTATATTATTTCAAAAATATATAAGAATGCAATACGTATAAAAATTGAATGTAGTTTCTAAACTACTAGGTTTATTTAAAATAAATAAAATCTATTTG
>VDFB02292527.1:22746749-22774534 GCA_007258455.2 Sequoia sempervirens | reverse complement strand
ATCTCTATGAGTAATGTCAAAAGATATTTCTAATATAGGCATTCAAATCTATTGTTTTAAATTTCATAAACAAATAACTATTTTTCCCTCATCCAAAAGATTGATTAGATACACTTCAAATGGTGGAAGATTGGCTTTGAGAGAGTGTTCCCTTATTTCTCATTAAATGGTTCACCAATCATTGGTTGAATATTTTTGTATTGTTCATATTTGTAGCAATAGTCCAATCACTTAGCTATTCAATTTGTTCAACAAGGATTAAAATATTCCCAAAGCCAATTCTATCTAAGGATACAACAAGTCTATCAAAATTTTCATCAAACTAATTAATATAAAAATTCTTCTTGTCATCTCTAAAATGAGAACTATTATTAAAATTATAGTCTACTATAAACTATATGGCCTAAAGGCCCCTTAGTAAATAAAGTTCATAACCATCTACGCTACATGGAACCACATCTTTAATGAAAGCTTTGATATTCTCCTTTGTAAGATCATACTATCTAAACACCATCTAAGCTCATATTTAGTGACATTATCATGACACTAAAATATTTGCATGTACATAAGATATGCGTGTAATTCTTTATAGAAGAAACATCCTCTCCTTCCAACATGGTGGCCAATGACCTCATTTTTTCCCTTCTCTTCATTTCCTGCTCCCCACATATTCTTCCTCCATAAATTACTCCAAATTCCTTAGTTATAATATTTATGGAAAGACTTAGCATATGGACCACCTTTCTTATTATGGTATCTCACATTCAATGGCTCAACATTATAAAACAAGGGAAACATTGTTGATCTTCTGGATATTGAATTGAAATCCCATATAAGAGATAGTACCTTGAGATACAAGAATGAATGGTCATAGTAAGCCAAAAATATGGGTATGTGGATGAAAGACCTTGGAATGGCATGTTATAGACTAACTCCAATATTTTCACCCTTTTCCAATTGATCCTTGTCTTTTGTAGAAGTAAGCGGGAGTATGTAATGATAGAGGCGTGTAATGCTTAAAATCCCACATTTCATTTTTTCCATAATGTCAATATTCTTGACAAGGATCGATTAAATATTTGGGCATGGCACTACTTGATTATTCAATGAAGTGCAAGCTTTTCAAGTGATAGAATGCTTCAACTCACCCTTATTCCTTCATTTCTCTTCTTCATCAAACTTATGTTGTCACTCGTCAATGTTGATCCTTTTCTCCTGCTAATGTGCTCAAATTTTCAAATGTTTATGTTGTAGATTCATTCTAGGGATCTTGAAGTGCATCCATGATCCCATAAAAAATGTTTGATAGGATATTTGAGCCTCTATATTACTTATTTCTTATTTTTTTAGAGATCTCAAAAAAATAGATAGATTAGAATTATCCATTCATTAATAAGAATATTTTATCCATATATAGTGACATCTATACTAGCCATATAGTTAAAAATTGTATGTTTTTAAGAAATATTATTAAAATTTTGATTATTGTGTTAATAATAAATAGTAAATGTGTATTAAATATTATATTTTAGAGGACATTCAAGATGCTAAACATATACTTACCAACATATATTTGGACTCAAACTATCAAATAAATTGAATTATTACTATGTGTCATAATAATACACAAGGAACTTATATTTTTGTCAAACAAATAGTTTAGATAAGAAACACTCAACTAGATCCAACATAGATTTGGCACTAGGTACCTTCATTGTCAATAGAGATACATAGTCCACTTCACTAATGTAGGAGAATTACAATACACAAGAGAGTTGTGTCATTTTTCTTACAAATGCTTTTAGTATTTGAGTTTGTTGGAAATTTTCAAGTTAAAATATATTCAAACAATTGGTCTTAGGAGTAACTTTAATCTACCACAAAGAAAATTTAACACCATTGTTGAACGATTTTGTGGTGGGTGAATTTAAACCCCTCAAATTTTGTTTCTTTATGATGCAATAACATATAGATTCTTGATGATTGCATGGACCAACAACATTGAACTAGTCATTTGGAAGAGATCATGTACTTATAGCTTACTAGAACTATTCATTTGCAACCATTGGAAACTAAATTATTGTAATGTAGAGGAAATTTTATCGAATGTGGCTAGTTGTAGATACACAATTTACAATAGAGGGAAGTGTGAGCATTGAATCACTTCCATCAACATGGAATCATAATAAAAGGAGATTCTACTTGAAATAAATAGATATTTTCCCAATGAGTGATGAACACTTGTGATAGAGGGAAGTGAGGTACTTGGTGTTTATGTGAATCAAAGTCTTGTACCTAGCTAATTCCTACTATGGGACTTATTCACATGCTAAGTTTACGTAGGTCTTAAGATTCTTTATAGAAGATTTCGTTTTCATGTCTAGATCTTATCTTTCTAACTTTTATGTCAAGTTAGTTGTCTCATGTCATAGGATTAAGACACTTGTCATGATCTTGTCTAATCTTGTGTCTCACCTTGGCTATATAACCAATGGGTTCTCATTTGTAAATCAATTCCATTGGATTTAATTACATACCATTGCAATCTTGAGCATTGCATATTGATCTTCTCCATTTGGCCTCTAGATCTTGGGTAGCTATCTCCACAACCAACTCTTACATGGTATCAGAGCAAGTTGGGTGCCTTTGGTTAGTATTTTTGGAGAGATCTTGGTAGATCTTGAAAATTTAAGTCTACTCTTATCTTTCATTGAATGATGATCTGGAGAATCAGAAAGTCTTGATAGAAATACAAGATTTGGGGGGGGGGTTCCTCTTTGTCGTTTGTATTTCAAGTTTAAATCAAATATTTTTAGTGCAAATATGAGCTCGCTGTTGAGTTTAGGGTGTTTGAGAAAGCTAGTTTTTCCTTTTGTTTCATTCAAATTAGACATATGAGGCCAGACCTATGAGGGTTTGAAGTTGAAGAGTGGTTTCTAGATCTAGAAGGTAGTTGTAGTGTAGATAAATGTATCCCTTTACATTTTCACACTTGCTTGGGTCCTTCCTGCTAAAATTTGGCTTATTTATGCCTTAATTGGTCCTATTTTGCATCCACAAGCCTATTTAAATGTATTTTTCTAAGGATAATCCTAACATTTAATAAATGAAAAATCACAATTTAATGATTTTGGCTGTGTTCCAGATTTAGGGATCTAGGACCCATACGCCCCTCTAGGTGTATGGGTCCTCCCTAGGTCTTGGGACCTGAATTTACATGTTACGTTGATTATAACACTTCTCAAAATTTGTGTCCTGGGTTTAAGTCTCTAGGACTCATACACCCAACCTTGTGTATGAGTGGACCACTTTAACCTAGAAGACCTATTTTAATTCAAATTCTTGGCGGGATTTTAATATCCTTAGATTCAATTTCCAAATGTTGACTTATGTGTTGTAATTTAGAGAAATTAATAAACAAGTATAAATACAAGGTCATCTCATTAAGTTTCTCCTAACAAATTTTATCTAAGATCTGGCAATTTCAAATATCCAAGTATAGTAAGCAAGTTTATGAGATCAAGAGCATTCAAGAGAAAATCATCAAGCATTTTGAGCTACATTCAAGATTCAAGCATCATGTCAAAGTCTTCATGCGTCATGTGTATTTGTGAGATAACATTTGTGATGTAGGTTTCATGATTCAAGAAATCATTCAAGTGAAGCATTCAAGCATTCAATCAAGATTCAAGATCCACATCCATTAAATCTCTTTCATACAAGTTTACAACCTTTATTTCAAGGGTTTGGTGAGTTGCAAGATTGCATTTGTTCAATCACCATTCCTTCATGCTATTCTGAAGTTGCAGAAATAATGATTTGTAGTCTAGGGCACCACCGCCCCTGACAAACCAGCTTGGCATCAAATTTTCTATGTGAAACCCTATTTGTGATCGATGTTCAGTTCTATTTCTAGTTTCTAGCATTTTTTCACGAAACTTCCATATTTGATTGTTCATTTCTATTTTGGCCCTAATTCACCTAGTTCATTCAATTTTCATATTTATTTTTATTCTTATCATCAAGAGTGATCAAAATTTTGGTCAATCTTCTTGGTTCTTCATTGGGAATAGTAGGCAAACATTGTTTTGTGCCTAGACTTTGTATCTTCCCAAGATGTTTTACTTCACCCCTCACAAGAGATTTTCTGAAGCAAATCTTATCATTTATCCTCCTTCCCATATTCTTAAGCATCAAATTATGCCTTCTCTCACTATTGGACCTCCTTCAAACTAGTCAAAACATATTGGTAATATCCTAAACTTTAAAAAAAAAACTCACACACCCAAGTGTGTCACAACAACCACATTATCTTGCAACAACCCATAAATATAACACTCAAAATAATTAAAAACCAAAGAAAATGCCAACTTCCATTCTATTTCCTCAACCATATCTACCCCACACACCTTGTCTTCCTCAACATACTAAAAAAGAGTATGATTTTGTTTAGCAACTTTGTAATACTCTGGCCAAGATCTCTCTTTGGGATTTAATTCAAACTTCACCTAGCTAACGTGTTATGCTCCAAGAGGCTTTCTAGAAGATTTTTGTACCACCTTCTGTTAAATTGAATGATGTAGCAGCCTTGTTAGATATAATCAAGAAAAAAATCTTTGATATCATATTCCCTCAACATGAATTACCTCCTCCTGAAATTGAAAAGAAACATGAGGTTCTAATGTTATTCAAGTAATCATTAATAAAACTAGTGTTAGACATACTCTCATTGACAATGGATAATGTCTTAATCTTTGTAGCATTGAACTTTTACATAGGCTTGGTGTGGATGAATCTCTCATTAAACCCAATTCTCTTTTTATTTTTGGCTTCAATAATGTTTGTAGGAAATCATTGGGAACAATAACATTACATATTAAGGTAGGTCCTGTGGTTTTACCCACACTTATCCATGTCATGTAAAATTCTCTCTCATATAATATTTTTCTTGGTAGACCATGGATTCATGTCATGGAGGGAGTCTCGTCTCCTCTTCACCATAAAATGAAAAATTTATATAATAACAAGATATATACGGTTAAAAAGAAGACAAAGAGAGTTATTTACATGCCCAAGCAAATCATAACATTTCCAAATCTCTTAGTACTTTCATTCCATCTTCAAGATTTGAACCATCACCTTCCAATGACAATGATACTATGAATGCGCTCTTGGTTGATGATTAGGGATCGTTAGATTTTACACCTACTTTCATTGGGGAGTATAAATCTCACCATCAAATCCCAAAGAGTCAAAGATTGTTTTAGTAGCATCAACACAACCTACTATCAGCACTACAAATAAAGATCCAAATATTGCTTCATCTTCCAATACATGTTTTGGTAATGATTGGGGTTCATTAGATTTTACACCCTCCTTTGTGGGAGAGTACAAAATCTCACAATCTAAAGCTAAGGATTCTTTTGTTTCATTTTCTCAATCTTCTTCTACATCAACAAATCCAGAAACATCATCCCATGATGGTGAAGGGGGATATTTAGCTTTCATCCCTCATTTATTGGAAATATCTAATCCTAAAATTTCAACACCTAAAAAGGATTTTCATTCTTGAAAAATAATAAATTCTTGTCATAATTAGTTAAACAAGCCTTCTCCTCCTCCATCCAAGTTTGAAAGAAGTTATGGGACTATATTTAAAATTCTTTCTAAAATTGGATATAATGAGAACATGAAGCAAGGAGCTAAGGATCCTACAAAACTTAAAGCATGCCTTGCTAAATGGGGTATAGGTTTCCAACCTTCTCTGTCATCTACATCGTGCATCCTCCATCACCTAATATATTTATAACTTCTTGTGGTAAGTGAGCAAGCATTTCTTACAAGAGAAAGGATTGTATCCTACTCCTTATCCTCTATTTGAGCTAGAGAATATTTTTTTGAGGCTTCTCAAAGCTCACTTGATTACTCTTCCTCCTCCAACATGAAAAAGGTTTCATAAAAATCACTCTTTTTTTGCATATCATCGAGTGCATGATCATTCCACCAATGAATGTCAGGCCTTGAGCAATAAAATAAAAATTCTTGATTGTGGTGCTATCACTCTTCCATGTTTTGATGCACATATTCATTCTAAATGATAATCTCTCCTCTATTTTTGTTGCTCCTCATTATTTTGCATTTGTAGCTCCATGTGTATTCTCATTGTAATTCATGGCAGTACAATCTTATGTGCAACCACATCCCATCTATGGTAGCAACACGATAGGTTTTAGCATGGTTGTCTTTGCTTTTACACTTGGGGGGAAAGGATAACTATTTTTGGACATGTGCATCCTTCTTGATGATCCCTTAATTCCCCTTATTTTCCTTAAAATATCAACATAGTAAGTATGTCAAAATTTTAAGGGGGGGAGGCATGCCATCATATCCATTATGGATTGTCATCCTGTGAGATTTGACTTATTGGCATACCCCTTTGGTGGTGGTGTTTTTTATAACGCCCCTTGAGGCATGGTTATTAGTTTTTCCCCTGTGACATTAAGCTTTTATGTGCTCCTTGAAGCGTGATTTCCAAACAATCCATAGCCCTGCAATAGAAGATTTTTTTGGTCTGTGAACTTGAACATTTTTACATGGTCACCTAGCATAACACAACTTTCTTGACAATGGATCCATTTTTTTCATGAGTAAACTAGCATAATGCAACTTTCTAGCCTTGTGAAACCCATCATAATGTATGGGCACCTAGCATAACACAACTTGCTAGCTAGTAGATCTATGTATCCTTTGATAACTTTTACTTATCATTTTAGATGTGTATGGTGTGCATTTGATGGATGATGCTTGCTAATTGAGATAGCCTTACATATTGAGGTCTCTTTACCTTGTTGACTTGAATCTTTAGTTTTTGTACTAACATTTGTTGCTTTATATTCTATGTATGTGTTATGTTTTCTTTGTGTGTGTATTATGTTTTCCTTGCATATTTTGTGTGTTTGCTCCATTTATTTAACATGTTTGATTCGTGTATTCCTTGTATGCATCATGTTTGCTTTATATTTTCTTTGTGTATTCTTTTCATTGTTCATTGAGTGCCTTATGTATGATTGGATCTTTCCTTGTTTTGTGTGTGATATATCTAATTCATGTTTGTATTTTACATTGTGAATAGATAGGATCTATAGTTGGGGAGTTGTGTGCCCCTCAACTTTGTTTCATCCTATCTCTACAATGTTTTGATAAAATAATTTGTTCCTTTAGTGTCAGTATGAACATAAGATCATACTCTCACTAAAGGGGGGTGATGCAGGAGCATCCAAGGCATGTGAGTAATATTGCATCAATTTGTGTTGCTTTCTCTCAATAGAGATGAATCAGCTTCAGTATGGCATTCTGTAGGAGTTTGGGCCTTTGGATGTAACAGGAGGACATTGGCATTTAGTGTTAATGGTGTTTGGTGAATAGGATCATTGGCATGACAAGGCGATCTCAAAGGGACCAAGTGTTTCATGTGCCTTTGACATAGCAATGATGAGGGCTACAACAGTGGATGGTTGTGAAGGTTCTTCATTAGGCTGGCTAGTGATTTTCGACAAGTTGAAGTAAGGAGTCTCTTTGATACTCAGACAAGGTGGTGATGTTTGCAAAGGTTGGTATGCACATATCGGAGAGAGACATATCACTTTGGTAGGACAATAAAGTGAGTCCCCTCTAAATCTTGATAAGCATTTCATTGAATAGATAGATACATATTGGCGGGACATAATAATGAGTCCCTTCAATGTTCCAATAAGCATTTCATTGGAGAGGAAGTGGAATCTCTGCGAGATAATTTCAAGAGTCTCTTCAACATACTGATGTGGTGGGACCAGACAACTTATGGAAGGTTGGATGTCATATGAATAGGTGGTGCAAGGTGATTAAGCAAAGCTTCAACTCGCATCGTTGTTGTGAGTTGAATGACACTGATAGAGGTGAAAGGTGGTGATAGCCCGCAGGCACATTCCGTCTATGAAGGAAGTATGCAGTAAGGCGGTATAGACCCCACAATCCCCAAAATAGTTTGATGAAGGAGGTTTTGGTATAGCGGTAACCCGAGGACACTACAAGGTTCATTTAGATAGACCGTGGTTGAGTGGTATTACAGTGAATGATTCACAGTGTGGATTGAAACATGAAGATCGGATGGCAATCGTCGAGAAGGTGAATATCGGTGTGACATGGAATTGTCTCAGCCTGATAATGCATTGTGTTACTGATAGCGAGGTGTGAAGATGGTGATCGATGGCGTGTTGGAGACGATAGTGCATATAATGAGGAAACTCTTCTTGATTACTGGTTGGGTGATGGTGGCAGTGCTAAGGCGAAACGAGTGAAAACATTAAATGAAGATTGAATTACAAGAAAGCCTAGATGGCTGACATGGTTATAGTGAAAGAAGATTTCTTGCTAGAGAAGAGTTGGGCAAGGATATAAACTCATCAGAAAGAAGGATGTTTAGGCAGCGAGGAGAGTAGCTAGGGGCTTGGAGGCTTGGTTGTAAGGGATTGACTATAAGGTCATAAGAGTCTAGAGCAGTGTTGGAATGGATTTGCAGATTTGCAAATAACATACTCGGGAGGCCCATATGATGGTAGTGTAATGTTGTAATGTCATTTCATTAGTAAAAGAAATCTCTTTTGTTCTCACATTTTTGTTGTGCAAACCTATGTGTTGTAGTGAGTTCTAGTTTGTAAGGGGAGTACCCTTCGTCAAGGGGCTAAATGTAGCATCATAAATTGTCAACCCTCATAATTTCACACTACATGGACACCATATTTTTATACAAAAACAATTCTAATAATAATTTATTCATTTTGGGGCCGGATTATAAAAATATATCAAATTCCTCGACATCTCAAAAAATTTGGGAAAAAAGCACCCGGTTAGGGCTGGGGGCACCCTTGACCTAAGGGTGAGCTATTTCACATTTCAATGTTTTGGGTGTCGGTCTTGTGTGTTGTAAAGTGATCCCAACTCAGCCTATAATAAAAAAATTTCAATTGGGATGCATATATAAACATTTTTTATTCTCATTTGAGCATTAGAAAGAGAAGGAAATTATAAACAAGAAGCTATTATGATGCGCATATGAAGATGTATGAGTTTTCCTCTACATGCTAGCTCCAACAATCTATTATTATTTTTGAGTACTAACCTCTTATGGTTCTTCAAGAAATTCAAGCATCCATCAAACAACCTTTGGTGGAAACTTATGGTGTGAACATCACTTTAACAAGGGTTTCATACCTAAGGTACTTTTTTCCATTACCATTTATCATTTCAGTCAATTATTGTTGTTTGGCCTTTGTGCGACCTAGGTAAACCATCTTGATCATCACCATTTGATGTACATGGAGGTGGAGACACAAAAAATGGGGTTTGACTTAGGAAATCCCCTATACAACACAACCTTCCACCCTCTTTTCATGTGTATAGGACAAATCTGGAAGTCTTGTCAGTAGAAGATCATAGCAAATGCATAACACACTGTAACCTACCTTTTGGAGTTTGTACATCCTGAAAAGGTAGTTTTTCTAGTCTAGGGCAGTACCACCCTTGACCCTCAAATTTAGGCCTATTTTTCAATCATTATCTCTATACCCCTTTCTAGATCGCTGTTCATTCAAATAGTTTTCATTTTCATTTGTGTGATAAATTAAATTTTCAGATCTAGGGTTTATCAATGTTATTAGGTTTCCACAATCCATAAGAATATGAGAGAGCAATTTCTGGATTAGATTGTGTAAGCTTTTTTTGGATCGACGTTTCGGATCACACTCCGTGATCCATCATCAGGATAGAGAGCTCAAGGAGATGAAAAAGGTTTGTTGCAGACCTAACAGGTATAAAAAGAGGCAGAAAGATGGTAGAGGGATAGAAGGCACAAGGCCCAAGAGAGACAGGGAAGAAATTAGAAAATGGAATTGAGAGAAAAGAAATATATCTTTATTAGTGAAAAGAAGAAAAATGAAAGAAAGATAAATTAAAAATTAAGAGTCACAAACCAAAAAAATTAGAATAGAAATTGTAGTCTATAATAATATATTTGATAAGCTAATGTTTGTGATCTAATATCTTGCTAAAATTAATATATTCAAGATTAATATTCTTAAAATATTCTAGGGTTTATGTCAAATAGGCTTGTTAAAATACACATAAAATCTCTCCTCTTTGCAAATCAAGAGAACCAAACCCTAGGATATTGGCGCTCCCTTGTGGGAAAAATCCAATCATCAAACTCTAGTTGGTTTGTGTTTGAATGTGGAGTCAAAGTGAAAATAAGTTGATCCTAGTTAATATACTTGTTGGATCTTGGATCTCTTTTCCTACTTTACAACACAGTGAACTGCATGGAACAATGAAGTAGATGGGGACATGGCTTTTACTAAAGAGGGTGCATTAGATATTTTTTTGGGCTCTTAAAAATATGAGTTTTTGGGTGAGTTCAATGATGAAATTTTGTTTCATATTTTAGCTTCCTCTACTAGTGCAAAATAGGTTCTATGTCATCCAACTATGTGTCACATACTAAAGGGCTATAGAAATGTAGCCAATTTTATCTGTTCTTGTAGTGCCCTTTGTAAGAGTTTTTTAGTAGCCCTTGGGGATGTTCTTGATGTTTTCAAGCGAGCAAAGTTCAATCTAGGAAACCATTTTGCTAATGGAGCCTCTCTACAAAATCTAGGTAGACCTTGAAGAGAGGTTGTCTTCTCTCTTCTAGCATGCTAAATCTTTATCTACTAATGGTTCAAATATTGTTTTGGATTTAGAAGAAGATATAGGTGTCTTGGTTCCAAAGGCTTAAGTTCTCTAAGTTGGAAAAAATGTCATTTTCAAGGCTAGTGCTTCGAATCAAGTTTTTTTATAAAGCTTCTCAAGCTAGTCCCAAACACTTGGAACTAATAAATAAGATCTTTGGCCCAAAGATTAGGATAACATATAAATCATGTGCATACCTACTCAAAGGTAAGAGCTCTCATTGTTAGGCTTCATTTGGTGCACTGATATTGTTTTAAATAATAAGGCCCTCCTATCAAAGTCCCTCACTCTATTTGAGAGATCTTCCTCTAGAATTTTTTTTTAGATATTATTAATATTATGAAAGCTCATAAATTACATGTATATAGCATAAACTCTTCCAAAAAATTTACATTAGGGGGCCAAAAAAAACACAACAAAATGCCTCGTATACCATTTGTTTAATAAGTGGAGGCCAAAACAAAACACAAGCCTCAAAGCAGAAAGTGTAGGAAAAATAGAGGGAATTTTTATGCAAGGGATTGGATGCACTATTTATACCATTGGGTGGTGGCATCGAAATCCTAAATCCATTGGAGATCTAACATAGGGTACAAATTGTTTACCTTTTTTAGAAAACAACTACCCATACGTGCTAGAGCTCTATGTTGTGCTATTGACACCGTGCGAAAGTTCCCAAGGAATGGAAACCATTCCACTACAACACCCACCATATGCACACACTAGATGTCTCGAGGCCTTGAGATGCCAACACCCAGCCTTGCTACTTCCATGGTAACCTCGAGCCCACCTAGATTATGTTTTTTGAGCAATTTTATCGTTAAAACCCCCACCAACTCCTTTTTCTCTCCTAAATCCAGGAGGAAATCCACAAACCATGATGTGATATCTTTGTTTACCCTATAATGCTTGGCCTCCCTTAGGAAATCAACACCAAGTATCATCTTTACTGCTTTTAAGTCCCTTCCTATGGATGTTTCATGATTACCTTTAAGCGCACATTTGTAATAGCACCTATGAAAGCTATCTGGCACCATGAACATGTGAGACATATTGGGGTGGCCATTCTCAACATGAACCCAACTAGCTATGAGGAAAGAAGAATAGTAAGGGTATCAACCTACCACTTTAAATAGAGAAAGCTTCTTCATTCTCCCACGCTTCAGGTAGAGGGAATTTATTTCCACATTTAATTCCCATTAGGAGAGATCTTGATGCAGCTTGAAAGAACTTTATTACCATTTTGGTATATGCCAACTCACCATTGAAGTACAACGCAACCACCTAGGGGAAATTTTTTCTAGATTTTCTTCCCGTTAGGAGAGATGCTGAAGTGACTTCAAAGTGCTTTATTCCCATTTTAGTACATGTCAACTTGTCGGATAAGTACTACACAACCACCTTCTTATTAATGAAAAATCCCTTAAACAGGTGGTGAATAGATGGAACTTGAGCCAAGATACACTCATGCGAATGAACATACTCAAAATTGCCAGATCTTGAGCCAAGATGCAGCCATGTGAATGAACATACTCAAAATTGCCAGATAGTGATGGCATTGAATTGATCAAACTATTAAATGCAGGTCCCATCAGTCATTTTTGTATAAAATGCTTCATTTTTTTCTTTTTAATTCGGAAGCACATAGCCCAATGTCGATGCTGCCACTTTTCATGTTGGTGCAGCTTGAGGTAGGTCATGGTTTGAAAGGTCACTTGAGATGCCGCAATGGCGCCACATGTTTATGTGTCGGGATAGTAAGAGCATTAACTATATTAATTTCAAAGCACTAGCTTTAGTGAAAACTTAGATACTTGCGAGCGGTTGGGGTTGCCTCAGACAAGCCTTTGACCTTCAAAAATGATCCGATGCACCTTACAACCACCATCTTTTTAACCACACGGTGGACCCTCCAAAAGGCCCAACCAAATGCATAGAAGCGATTCTTATCAAGATATAGCAACTTTCCTGGTCTGCACAAATGCAACACATGGCATGTTGCAGAGGTAATTGTTTGGGGAAGGAGGCAATACTAACCTTTTTTCTTGGTAGTGCACGGGTCCTCCACGTGGGCACTAAGTCTTCCTAGGTGGGATCTACTTGTTTATGACATACTTTCTAGTGGAACCAACTAATATCGCACATGTTCTTGGTTGTGATACTTTTGGTTGTCATCAGGCTGCGCCAATATGACACATGGCATTAGCGTGGGGGGTAGGCACTTGGAATGTCCAACCAACACCAGAAACCCCGGGGACACCACGTGTCACCACGATGCTTTATGGTTTGGGTTTAAGCCACCGGGCTCAAAGGAGATTCAAAGACATTAACCAGTGTGAATTTAACCATAAAGGGCTCGTGGGTAGAAGCGAATTCCCACCCAAGGGTCTGCATAGTTTAGGGATAGGTATTGTTGGTGGAACTCAGCATCCCACAACCCGCATACTTAGACCACTGGTATGTTTCGGGTGGTGGAAAGCTTCAAAGCTTAAGAAAAAAGGGGGCCTCTGTGAAAGACGGTCCTCTGGCAAAAACAAAATCCCAAGGTGACATCTCGACAACAGAAATAGCCAACCACACACTAGGGGTTGTTTGCGATGCTTGAATACTTCGCTGAGCTGTGCCAGTGTGACACGAGGCGATGAAGGGAATGACCAGACATCTGAGGCCACCACATGTCTCCACAACCCTTTACATCGTATATTTAAGCTTGCGGGCACAATAAAGACGGTGCAAATTCAGCTAGTGTAGACTTAACCATGAAGGCCTTGCAGGTAAAAGCATATGCCCACTCAAGGACCCACACAGCTTGGCGGAAGGTATTCCAACGAAACTCAGCAACACATGACCTGCGCAACATATTTTGGGAACTCAATTCCCTTTTATTGGGTGTAACTGATTGTTTGATATGCATGCCAGGGCAGGATAGTTTTCCAGATTTGTTTGATTAATTTGTAATGCCCCATCAACTAGGTCACACACCATATTTACTAGCATGTCCACTATTTTATTACCCTCTCTAAAGCAATGCGAGAGCTGCTAGGAATAGAAATCTTACAACATTTTGAAACCTTGGGTTAGGATGGCACTTAACATCTAATTGATTGAGTTTTTCTGCTTACATGTGTTGATTATGATCATGAAATCCTCTTCAATCCATATACGTTTAATACCTATTGATTTAGCCAGTTTGAGCCCTATGAGCAATGCCTAAGCCTCTGCCTTATTATTTGTACCATCTCGATTTTAGAGTGAGGGCTCAAATAATCATACCTATTTGGTTCCATAGGGTACACAACCAACCCCCAATGAACCCAGGTCTCTCGAGAGGCTCCACTAAAATTATGTTTTACCACATCCATTGGTGGTGTAATCCATACTACATTTTTTTAGTTGGGCTTAGGTTTTGGTAACCATGTTCCTGGATTTGGAGGGTGGATCAATTCCCACTGTGAAGATATTTGTGCATCCCAATTTGAGTAGATTTTTCCTGAGGTGTTTGATTTATACACACTAGACACTACTAGCTCAAGGATTCAACTTTCCATTTTACATATTACTTCTTCTACTGAGTGGTGCTCATGAAATATTATTTTGTTTCTTCCCCACCATAAACACCATATTAGTGTGTATCGTAGAAAAATGGATCTTTTGACATTTCTACCTGGCCATTTCCGTAGTCTTTCTTTCCTGTGGATGTCAATTTTGCTTTACATTTAATATTGTAATGTGACTACACTACTTTACATTAGGTCTTGAATATTTAAATTATAAAGAATTTATGATGTCTCTGTAAAGGTGTTGTGAAGTACAGGCAACACATTTCTACACTTTTCTAGACTCTCTTCTTATTACACCATCTTAAACATTCTCTTTGTCCCTTCTACTAAGTTCCTTTATTTAAAGTAAGAAAGTCTTTGGTAAATAAACTTTCTATGCTTTTCTAGACTTGTCATCACTAATTACACCTTTCTTGTGCTTTATTTGGCCCCTTTATGCACTTACAAGCCTTAATTAAGTGTATTTTTGAATATAAACCCAACAAATATCATTAAATGCAAATTAATTCCCGACATCCATTCACTTTCTTTGATTGGGACCCATTCAACATGGTGCGCTTAATGAGTCCCTTCTTCACAAAAATTCAAAAATAAATCTAAATTATTTTGTGGTTTTTTATTCATTAAGACTAATGGCCTATGTATTGGCCAGGAAATTAGGGCATATGTAAAATATATGCTTTTTCTATTCATATTAACTCCTATTCATTCAAGTGTTCATTCTTGCAAATAATCTCATTCAAGCATTCACTCATTAAAGCATCTTAGCATCATTTAATCAAGAAATTATCAAGCATCTTGGAGCAGCCATTGACATATCTTCAAATTTCAATATCAAGGGTTTGGTGAGTTTATGACATTGCATGTTGTTTGTTCATCATTCATTTCTCATTTCATTTTATTATTAAGGGTTTGATTGGAGATAAATCGTAGTCTTTTGAATTCCCAAGGCAAACCCTGGCAATTTAAACTCCTAACCTTATTTTCCTCTTTGCATGTGTGTTTGGTGTTCTCTTATAGATTTGTCAAAGAGGGATAGGTGTTTTGAAAAGTGGTCGTCATCTGTCCTATTCAAGTCAAATGCAAAGACCTAGTTAGTTTTTCATGGAGATCCTACTGGCTGCTATAGGAGATTCTAATCCTCATTAACCCGACAAGAAGATAAGTACAGATCTGGACCCACAAAGTTGACTTCAGAATTTGTAGATTTTTGTAGGTGGACTAATTCACCATCTATGGTGAATTAGTCCCATTTCTAGGCTAGAGAAAGTGTTTTGAGGGTTTTCTGGCCTACACCCTGAACCCTCATTCAACAAATCTACTGTGAAGCACAAGTGACTAATTCACCATCCTGTGGCAAATGAGTCCCAAAGTTGGTCATCAATAATATTTTTTGAAGCATTCTAGAACCTTCCAGCATCAGCATTTTACCTCCAGGTGCACTCCATTCAGTTTCATTAAGTTCTATTTCCATTTGTTTATCTTTCTAGCTCTTGTTTTCATATCACACTGTGTTTTCAAACATATCATATTTCTTAGGTTTTGTGTAAATAATCAATCTATCTCTTTAGTTTATTGTATTTATATCATTAAATTTAGGCATATTTTCATTATACTTGCATTAATTTGAGTGAACCACCAAGATTTTTGGGTCTATCTCTCTCCTTTAGGTGAAAAACCCTAATAGAGTAAGAGTCATAGAACACATCAAAAATATTTTGGTTCATCTTGTTGAGGGGCTTATTGACCAAATTGAGGAGAAGAAGGAATCCTTATTCATTATTGGCCATGAAGAAAAACTGCTAATAGAGACTCTTGAAGGGTGCATGAACCAATTAAGTTTCATTTGGAGCTAGGACCAACACTATTGTGAGAATTTACAAGCTAAGCTCGAAGATGATCTACATCCTCTTCTTGTTGGTCACACAATACACAGTTGAAGGGGGAAAATATTCCTAGCTTGACCAGTCTCTCATAGTTAAGGATTCGCTTATTTAACGTTAACCAAGCTAACGACCTTGCTTTTGGAAGAATTACAGAGTTCCAACATAATTTATAAGGCCATTTTGTTGATTGAACATTACCTTGTTGGATAATTAATGAGTAGCCTAGGTTCACCTTATAATTAGTTGACTTGGAAGGAGCCCAAATGAGCCTGTCAGGGTCCCTAGAGAGAAATTTTTGTCTTCGCTGGAGGATGTTTGATAACTGAACCTTTTGGTTTGCTTGAAAATTGCAACCACCAAAATTTTTCCATTTTGCATTTGAAAGAAGGTTCTCTTCTAGCTTAAGGTAGTCTTTTATTTTTACACCCTAGTGGTGCTTCAAGTATATTCTTTCTTCTTCTAATCCTTCCATTTTGGACATTGGTGGGAAGCCATTCCAAGAGTCTTCCCAAAATAGTGTTTTTTCTCCATTATATATAGACCAAGTTAAATGTGCAATGATAACTTCTCTGCAGGTTATGATAAAATTCCACATTTTAGAGCCCTTTGGTGGATTTTCAAACATAAATATATGTTTAGGAATTGCAAAGTCTATGTATTTGCTTTACATGATTCTGGACCGTTTGGAAATAGGTTTTCCAAAAATGTTCCACGCTAAAATGTTCCACGCTAGTTTGGCCCCCAAGGCCAGTTCCTTGCCTCTATGTCATGTCCCCAATTTGGGACCTAGTTCCAGCTGGTGGGAAAAAGTATTTTTAAATGCTAATTCAAAATAATATTAAATAATCATAATATAATATTAAATAATTAATAAATAATAAATAATAAATTTAAATTATTGTTAAATAACATTTAAATTTAAATAAATTCTCTCTGGTTGACTCGATTTGAGAAGGAATTATTGCTTCCTATTTATATCAGCATGTTTCAACTATGAAGGCATGGATCAGGATTCTGGAATTGGATAATAGCTTCTGGGATTTCAGGGACGTAGTCTCCTGTCAGTCGTCCAGATCATGATTTCCTATCCCATTCCCATATCTCATAGGTCCCTAGACGCCTGGGCTGAACTTTCAATACACACAGCAATATCATTGGCAGCGAGGCACTACTGGTCTGAGCAATATTGTGGTGGAGAGTCCATCACTAGATCCAAGAGGTCAAGCGATTTCTAGGCCGGCTTTGACATTCCATAGAGTGAACTCCATTGTGAATCGGCAGTATAATTACCATCCGTCGACGAGATAAATAATGAAGGCATGGATTAGGATTTTGGAATTGGAGCATAGCTTTCGGGATTTCGGGGATGTAGTCTCATGTCAGTCATCTAGATCGTGATTTCCTATCCTATTCCCATATCTCACAGGTCCCTAGATGCTTGGGCTGAACTTTCAATACACATGACAATATCATTAGCAGTGAGGAAATACTGGTCTGAGCATTATTGTGGCGGAGAGTCCATCACTAGATCTAGGAGGTCGGGCCATTTCCAGGCTAACTTTGACATTCCATAGAGCGAACTCCATTGTGAATCGGTAGTATAATTACCAGTCGTCAAGGAGATATATTCCAGCGTGGAATTAAGAGAGAGATCGCGTCAGAAGCTCTCTATAGGATCACTATTCTGAAGACATCAAGTTCTAGAAATATCGATGGAATGCGGATAACCATTCATCAACTCAGGGGACTTTCTGAGTTGCATTTTCGTGACCATCGGGAGTGATGCTAGTGCCAAGCCAGTGGGAGAACAGTATGACAGCGATTCCATTCTGCGCAACTCGACTCAGTCTAAGGCGGGCACTTGCATTGCAACCGCTTGAGATTCAGAGATTCTGAAGCAAACTCTTCCTTGCATGTCTACATTCTTGGGCAATCCGGAGGTTCTGTGACTGTGTAAGAAAGTAACGATATTCCTTATCGTGTGATCTCCTCAATCAACTGCTATTAATCTGATCCTAGCGATATTGAATTTTGAATGATATTGTTGATGTATCTCATATGTTTCATCCGTGCCAATTGGTTTTCAATCAGTATTTCATTGTGATTCATGGACTCGATTCTAAATATTATCTGAATATTATTTGTGTTTCTGAGAGGCTTACAAATCCTAGTTACTATCACTGATAAATATATATATTTGCGTGATCCATGATTTATTTGCATTCGGGATGACCGTTTATTTATTGTTCAATTGTATGGACATATTCAAATCTAGGATCAGTGTTTTGGCTTTACTATTTTCTGTGCATTTAGGGTAGGCACCTCACACTCTAGGTTATTTAATCCAGCTCCTCCATATTTTTTTTCTTTAAAGATTTTATTCCACGAAACTAATGGTGTCTTACTCTTTTCCTTATTGTCAAGATTCCCATGCTAGAGAAACTTTTTGATGCATTGCTCTATATATTCACTTGCACTAATTTTGGTAGCTTAAGAACTAACATAACATAATTAGGGATAGTTGAGAGGACTACTCTAGTTAGTGTGAGCTTTCCTACGATTGTTAGTCATCTTCCTTTCCATGATGCTATTCTATTTTGAATTTGGGTCACAATTTTGTTCCAAAAATCAAGCTTGTTTGGCCCTAAAAAGAATGGAATACCCAAGTATTCGCTTGGCAATTCATCAGATTTGAAATCAAGAATAGATAGGATACGTGTTGACACTATTGGTAAGGTATTTAGAAAGAAAATAATTGATCTTTTTTCATTTATTTTTTGACCTGAAGCCCTACAATAATTGTATAAAACCTTTCTAATGCCTCTTGCTTCTTGGACAGTAGATTTGGAAAATAAGAGTATATCATTTGCAAATAGTGAGTGGGCTATATTGATGTGTGAGTTTGGAATGTCTATACCTTGCCAAGCACCTTGAGCTCTTGCCCAACTCAGCAATTTTTCCATTAAAATGAAAACGAAGGGCGATAAAGGATCACCTTGTCTAACGCCTTGTGAGGAATTGAAGAAGCCAGTTGGGATGCCATTTACCAAGATTAAAAAATAGGTCTGTGATATAAATGAACTATCCCTCCAGCACCATTTATGTGAAAAGCTGAAGTTTTTAGCACTTGTAAGAGGAAATCCCAATTTAACCTGTCATAGGCCTTCAAAATGTCAAGTTTGATAATCATTGATGGGATTTTTCCTTCCTTGATGGAATTTAGTGTTTCATGGGCTATTAAGGCCACTTCAGCTATATCCTTGCATGGGACAAAGCCTCCTTGTTCATCTAAGATAATTCCTAGAATGATCTTGGCAAGTCTCATAGTGATTGCTTTGGAAAAAAAATGTAAATGTTGTTGCACAAAGATATGGGCCTAAAATTAGCAGGTAGAGGGATTATGTTTTTTAGGGATTAACACTAAGAATTTTATGTTCAGTTCCTTTAACATCTTGCCATTTCTCCTTGATTCCTCTAAAGATAACATAATTTCACACCATGTGAACTCCCATCCTTTTTGGAAGAACATGGCAGTAAACCCATCTAGGCCTAGGGCTTTGTCTGGTGACATAAAGAAGACCACTTCTTTTACTTCTTATAATGTAAAAGGTTTCAGCAAGAGGTCGTTATCTTCCTTAGGGATCAACAAGGGAATATGTTGGATGAAATCATATGAGATGATATTTTTTGCATGTGTAGTTCATTCAGGTGGCTCACTTTGTCAGTTTGTGAAGAAGCAGATTACTTCTGAACTAATGGATTTTTTTTCCTTCAAGTTGCTACCTGAGGGGGAGCTGATTTTGAATATAGTGTTTTTTTTTGTCTGGATTTTGATAATAAATGGAAGAATTTATTGATTTTATCCCCTTCTTTGAGCCATAGCTCTCTAGATTTTTTCCTCCAGTATATTTCTTCTCTTGTTAGAGTTTCTTCTAGTTTTGATTGTAGTTTTCTATGCAGGTTGAAAGTGGAGTTGTTCATAATACTTCTAATGATATGATCATTGATCTCATCAAGCTAGGTTTGTAGTGTTATTTTCTGCAAAAAATATTCTTGAAGTGTTGCTCATTCCAAGATTTTATATTATGTTTGATGTGTGATAAAAAATTATAACTGAAACATTTTGGAGGTGGCAATAAAGGGTTAATTTTCCCACCACTACAAAATTTGAGGTAGGAAATGGGGGTCTTTGAACCACATTTCCTGGAACTTGAAGGATTCAACTTAGGATGCATTGTTTGTGAAGCTAAGACCAATTGTATGGGGAAGTGATCTGAACCAAAGATTGAAAGGATAGATGACTCAAAAGGATCTATTTCATCGACCATTCTATAGAAATTAGGAATCTATCTAATCGTTCTGCAATTAAGCAAAACTCTTTTTTACTATTTCTCCATGTCAATGTACCATTTTGGGAAGATCAATCTGATAGATCATTTTTGGGGGGATTATGCTCCCTTTTTTTCATCATGGTGCAAAATTGCATTGCAATCACCCCCCAAAAGAACTTTTTCTTGTCTTAGGTTTGATAAGATGGGGGATATGGCATCCGAGAGGAACTTTTTCTTGACCATTGATGTGGGCACATAAATATTAAACAACCAAAAGTGTAGGTCAAAGGAAGTTACCTTCATGAGAATTTAGTGTTTCTTTGAGAGTATTAGTTCAAGTTGGGTATTCCTGTCATTCCATAACATAGCTAAGCCTCCTAAGGCTCCTTGTGCTTGAGAATGTAAGAATGGGCATTTCTTCCATTTGTTGAGGACTCCTTGCACTTGATCATCAGTGAATTTTGTTCCTTGCAACCTAATGATATTTCCTTCACTAAACTCTAACTGATGCTTTATCAAGCGTCCTTTGTTAAGGGCATTTAGGCCCCTAACATTCCATGATAGGACTCTCATTTCTCTCTAGGAGAGTAGCAGGCTCTTCTCGATCTAATGTTTTTATCCAATCTAGATTGGATCCTATCAACTATTCCATCCTAGGTTTTCTTTCTTTTAGAAATCCTACCTCTAGTTGAGGGTGTTGTAGTTGGCATATGAGATAATGTTCTATCCGATTGTGCAATGGATAGGGTTTGGGAATGGAAAGGGAATGACAGGAGGAGAAGAAAGCAACAGGGTTCACCAACACAATCTGATATGATTTTGTTCTCTTAATATTGAAATTTTGGTAGATCCAATATGGTTTTAAAATGTCACAAAGAGATATTTTTCATAGATGGAGCTATATTTAGAATTTTCTAATGGAAACTCAACCACTCTTTGTTTAGGGGCCTTTTCCATCAATTATTTTGCATTTAGGAGTATATATTATTAATAAGTTATAGAATTTGTTAAGATAATTATGTCAATATGTGTAAAATCTAATAGGAGAAAATTTTAAACATAATGATATGATTGTGTTCACAAAAAATCACAACTAATTAAAATATTAAGAAAAAATATTTATTAATAAATAAATAAAATCATAATAATATATAATATATTTTTTAAAAATAAAATAAAACACATTAATTAAGAGCTTCAAAACTAATATATGTTTGCATCTCTTACATAAATGTAAATTTAAGATATCTATACTAGACATACTATAATTAAATGGCAATCCTAAATAAATTCACTAATAAATTAATAAATAGTATATTGCATTTAATCTATACGACCTAGTGATATTCATCTAATTATATTTTATTGTTAACTTTCTATTTCCTCTTCATACCAAAGACACAAAATAGTCACTTAACAAATTATAAAATATAATTTCTTCAAATACTAAATTTACCCCATCCTTCCTATTTACACTAAATAAGTCAATTTTATATAGATATTATCAAATATAATTAAATAATTAAATATCAAATTTTATTTCATATATTTAAATTTGCAATAAATTATCGTATTTTTAATATCTTGCTTTTAAATTATTACTTTATATAATAATACATCACACAAAATAAAATTTCGTTTATATAAAGAATATTTTTTATGGACCATTAAGGAATCATCCATGCCCTAATTATATAAGACACATCACTAGTTTGAGATGTATGTTAAGAACACTATTGATATTTAACAATTTGAGGTCACTCATGAATTACAAACTTAAATCTTATGGTTTATGTTGACTTGTTTATCTTTTTTTCTTACTTGTGCTTGCTTTATACAATAACTACTCATTTTTCTCTCTAAATATAGAGATAATAATTAATATAAAATTATTTTTTAATAAAAGTTATATTATTTTTTAATAAAAGTTATATTATTTTAAAGAAAAAATGTAAAATATAAAAAATTTAAATACATATTTTTAAAAAAAAATAAATTAAATTAATTTATTAAAGAAGAAATAGTAGAATACAAAAATTCTGATAATCAAGTTAAGAAGGATGCTTAAGAAATTACATGTGATAAAAATAAATTTAAAAGTATATTTTTAATAGGAGATTACATAATATAATTAACAAATTATATTGCAAATATCAAAACTTAAATTGACTAACTTCAAAAGACTAATAAACCATAATGTTCAGAGAAAATATCTAATAATTGATAGATTATGTTTGAATGTTTTTAATATGTGGTAAAAGTATATGTGGAAAAACTGTCAACTGAAAACGCCGTGAAAGTCATAGTGGCGGTAGAAGGAGAAATTTTACAAAGTTAAAAAGCCTTCAAGATCGAAGAGAAAAATCTCCATGAATAACAGATGGTAGAAAATTACCTAAGATAATAAGTAACAAGATCGAAAAGATAAAAGAGAAACTTAAAAATTGATATGAACCTACCGGTAAGAAAAATTAGATAGCAAAGTTTGAGAATAGATATAAGCTGCTTAACAAAATTACTTTTAAGAGAATTTAAAGACACCAAAGGAACACCAGTTTCTTATATATATTTATTAATTATATGGACATAGATATAGATATATATCATGATATATTTTTGATAATTATATAATAGGGTTCTGATTGTGTAGGAAAGAAGTATTTAGCAGTGTTTTTTCAGAGAAGAGAGGGCAGAAAGGACTCTTATCTCCACTATTATTAAGAGTAGATTTGTGTAATTTTTTATTACATATAAAGATAGACAGGGCTAATTTTTTCACATAAATGAAATAAACAATTTAATGTTAATTTTGATGAATGAAAAAATGATAATTATTTATCATTTTTTTAATATGAGATGCAAATTTTACCATAATACATTAATTAATTAAAGTAATATTTATTTAATTAATACTCCTTACTTTCTTCTATTTTCCTAAGTTTTAGATTAAGGTAAATAATTATTTATTTATCTACCCTACCTTATCTTCCTTTCATAAATTAAATAAATAAATTTTATTTATTGAATTCTCCCCTTCCATGTCACATCCTGCAACTCTTCCTTGTTCCTCTAATCCTAATCTTAATCACCCACTTAATTCCCTCCCTAAACATTTTCACATTCCCAATCCATGATTAGGAAAGGGGACAACTCCCTTCCATTTACTGCTCACATTTTTTTGTACCCTAATCTTAAAGGGTTTCCTCTTTTGGGAAGGAACTATATGATTCTTTGTCCCAAAAGTGCACTCAAGTACACCTAAAGAATTAAAAATTATTGCGCTCTTTTCAAGTTATATTACCTCAATTAGTGTTTCATATGTTTGTGGCTCACCAAGATTTAGAGATATATTCCACTAAGACGAATGTTTGAAAGATGACTGGCATGTACAGCAGTGATTTGCTACAGTATGTTCAAACAAGAATCAACATAGAATAAGACGTTATCTGTATAATATATCGTTAGCATTCACATTGATTTCCTTTCTACTTAGGAAACATGATCTGTATCCCATGGAAAAGCTATCATGGGTTTCTCATTAATTTGTGTAAAAAGCCAACTTGTGGTGTATGCTTCCTGATGGGACGATAACCCTTTTTATAACAGAATCACTTCTTCTTCAATAAACTGAAACATCTACACGATTTACATCTAGATGACTAGATCCCAAGCATGGAAGTAATCTACAATACTTGCAATCATAAACATTTGAAAATAAGTGAATCTAAATACATGAACTACCTAATAATAAAATACAAGATTGTTTCATTACAGATATAGAATGAATGAACTATAGTAGTACATAGTCGTGTACCTTGTATTGGAGAATTCATAGAGTTTCCCATCGTCGGAGAAGATGATGAGAGCCACCTCTGCATCACACAGCACCGACAGCTCGCAGGCCTTCTTCAACAGCCCATTTTTTCTCTTACAGAATGTAACTTGTCTGTTGATCCTATTCTCTATCTTTTTCATCTGAACCTTCCCTCTCCCCATTGATGACTTGTAAAAGTCTCCTTCAACCCAAGATTCAAATCAACACATCTAAACCCTAATGGCGGCCATGAAAGAAAAGTATTGTAACTACGTGCTAACCATGCATATAGATTACATAAATTATATTTGAGAAGGTTCAACAAGTAAAAAGGGAGATTTCAGTTTCCTTGGGTACTCGCCAAACAAGATTTGAAGAATCGAATGCTTCTTGCAGGCCATTCACTCAGCAAAAATTTAGAAATGAGAGAGCATTAAGTGATTGGTTGAAGAAATATGGATATGACTTTTTTTAAAGTCGATATGTCTACTCGCCCATGTGAACACGGCCCCCAACTTCTACTGTAATGATATCGAAAGATTAAATAGAATATTGGAAACTGTATGTTTGTTCTTGAAAACTTACAAAGTTAAGAACTAAATACTTTTATATCACGAATTATTATATATTCAGTCTGGCTGACAGTTTAAAGTCTCCTTTTACATTATTCGCATTCTGTCCTTTGCTTACCATATTCACTAGCATTTGCATTTTAATATGCATTGAAAGAAGCTAATATATAACTTCTATTCTTTCAACTTATTTACATTTACTTCCACTTGCCGATTTTAAGTTTTTGTATTTTCGAGGAATAGACCTATGTGTGCCTGTGTACACAATATATTATTTAATTAATTCAATCTAGGTCCTAATGACACTTCATTAGGCTTACTTAAAATACTTTTATTTATTTATTTCTTGTGTCATGTTGCCATATCTTTCACCTTGGATATATAAGCAAGGTTTCTTTTCTGTATTATGTATCTTATGTCATTTATATCTTGTAGCAGCTTGTATGTATTGAATAATCTAATATTCATTTCTTGCTACTCTCTTGTTGATTATTATTTTTGGTCTCATAGGTAATTTTAGTTACTTGAGTCTATTGTTTGACCCTTACATTGTATTCGTAACTATATAATTAGAGCTTTAGATTTAGAAGCCTCTTTTAAATCTGAGAGTGTTTTTGAGAAATAATTTCTGTTAAATGAAATTTGATCCAAACTAGACTTCACAATAGAATTTGAAAAGGTTAAAAACTAGTAAACTAATATAAAATATGGTAGGTTTGGAGTAAAAAAAATCGGTCATTTATTAGGACTTGCAAAAAATTATGACTCATAAATTCATATAGTCATATGGATTCATATAGCCAACACAATTGTACTTGTTATCTAAAATGAATGTTGTAGATTTGTCTAATAATTCTATAGAATACTTCGTCACATGCACCACTTTGTATCATCGATGGGTATTGTTTGTGCCATTGCCTACATTAAGGGTTGCTCTAAAGTAATTTTTTGGATTTACAAAAATTTTAAAAAAAATACACAATTTTTTCAACTCCTAGTTATGAGGGCCTGAAGAACTTGCACACCCTTGGCCATGAAGGGGATTAATGCTTACAAGTGCACAAGCAGTCTCATCACTACCAATTTCCACTCTCACTTATGTATCATTGCAATTGATGGGCTCCTAAGTGACCTAGTGATGCATATATTTTCTACTACCTAGATCTACCACTAGGCTAGTGCAACCACTCTCATCTTGCTGCTAGAATAATGTTGGCCCCTATTTTATTTTCCAAATGGAGGAGATTTTTTTTGCATGACATATGTTTTTCAACATATCAGTTTTTTAATTTTTTATAAGCTGATTTTAAGAACTTTATAGTTATGTAAGAGAGGGGGACCAACCACGCTCAAGGCCCCAGGTCATGAAGAGCCAAGAGTGGAAGGTTTCCCTACCTTACCTCACTCTAAAGGGTGTCTTGAAATTAGGGATGAGAATGATGAGGACTATAAGGTCCTACAATCACTCTGTAGACCCGAAATCCAGAATGGGGCTAGGTGAGCTAGTTTTCAGGTTCAACACTATACCTTAGGTAGCTCTCTACCTGAGGACAAAAGCATGGTTCTGGGATGACAGCGGGGCGCCCTGGCCTCTCTTGGGTGCACTAGCGTCAGTACAACCAGGACCGAAAATATAGTAAGAACCATCAGAAAATGAGCTGATGACCTAGCTATTGGTTTATAAGTGAACAAAACAAAACTATGAAATAGGAAAGATACAAGAAAATATGAGAAAGTAAGTATATGAAAGCTAAGGCGACAAAGATAATCTCACAAAGATGATCGTTTTCCAGCAAGCTCCAAAAATCATGTCCACCTACACACATGTAAGAGGAAAAAATGTTGGGGGCTGTATAGGGGTCTGCCTCATTCAGACCCCCGTTTTGGTGTTTCCACCTCCATAGATAGCCAAGATAGCAATGATAGAGAAATGCATGATAAAGGAGAAAAGAAAGTAGAGAACACAATAAACACTACAAAATAGTAAAGTGTTATTCAACCAAATCATCGAGGAGAGGAGTGAAAATGCTTACCACCTCCACCAAGAGCTCACTAGCAAATGGAGGAGAAAAGAGGACTTGAACAATCACCACAGCCTCAACTATGATGAAGGGAGGTGTTGCAAACCTCAAGCCCCTGTTGCAATGGCCTGTTCAACGCTTGCTCTACAGAGTTGATGGAGTGTTGTTGTTGCAATGGAGTGGCAAAGTGCTACTTGGCAGTGGAATGAAGGTTGAGAAATGTTTGAGAATACAAGAAGTGATTACTAGAATGCTTAGAGATTGCAAGAGGATGAAATGAAGTGAGAATGGATCAATTTGAAGGAAGAATGAGCAAGAATATGACATCTTCGGGTCAGTTGGTCGAAGAGGGATGTTACAACTCGTTCCAAATAGGAAGTGTAATGCCTCTATAAACTTCAGAAGTAGGAATCTGTCAGGGATGTAAGCACACCACGCAAATGTCTACACATCGTGCGGGCATCCCCGAAAGTTACTCTTCTACCAATGCAAAAAATAGATGCCAAGTGGAACGAAGGCAGCGCATTGATGTGGAATTTTTCCTTCGGATTTGGTTTTCTAAGGTGAGGAAGTGTAAAAGGGAAATTTGCATAACAGGTGCAAATTTTCTCCTATATATTTTCCCCCCACTTTAGTGAGCACGAATACTGATGAGTGCTTTCGTAAAGTAGATCGAAGAGTGAATAGAGTTAGAAATTGATACCTGAACCGTCGAGGAAGTATACCACAATCTGGCGTGCTCAAAAGTGCAGGGTAGGCAAAGGACTTCATAGCCCCGCATAACTATGAAGTTGTAGATCGAAAGCATATTATAGGCCCGTAGACCTGCAAGGAGGAAAC
>VDFB02292527.1:22427854-22746649 GCA_007258455.2 Sequoia sempervirens | reverse complement strand
TAAAAATAAAAAATTGGGTCAACATGGAAGGGAATCCTAAATGCCCCCAATGCTTTGCATCATCCCAAATTTATCAAAATTCAAGCACAAACATGGAAGAATGATGATACAAATAGAAGAAGGTTTACGACACAAAAACCATGCCTGTATCCAAGTACCAACAAGGGTGACAAGGGTCATCCAGGAACACATAGCACGATCACGGGGGAACACATCACAAAACACACACACATCTAATCTAAAGATAAAGAAAGGACCTCCCCCTAACACTAATCAACCAAGAGGTCATCCACTTCCCACTCTAGATCATTGTAGGGGGGAGGAGGATGAGCCTGTAGTGGTGGAATGTTAAGAGGAGGAGCATCCGATCCTCCTACAACAGGGGCTAAGGAAGAAGGCCCCGCAAGTATCCTTCACTAAGCTCTTGTGGAGGTAAGGTCAACGATTTTGCAAAAATCACTAACAAGGCCAAAACTTCATCCAAAGAGTTAAACATGCACTTTACAGGAGTGCCATGTTTTACCTCAACGGACGGAGAAGGTTGCACCTGCGATTCACTGCTAGGCTCGCTGAATGATTCGGGAGTGGTGATGAACTCAGGGGAAGCCGAGACTGCTTCTGCCACTAGGACAGAACAAGTCAGTGTGAGACCAACTTTCAAAGAAGATGGGCTCCTCTTACATCCTTCGTTGCTGGAAGGACTAACCTCCACATTTTGCTTCAACAGGGGATGTAAACTCCCCACAAACGAGGTAAGAGGTGCAAAGGAGGAGGAAGATAAAATCATTGTAGATACTACCATAGTGTTCGTCATATCTATGAGTTTCGGGAAAGGAGGGACATCAACAAAGGCGGCTCCACTGAAGGAGTGATGAACACCTACACCCTTTTGGGGTCAGGCGCATTCGTACTCACAACGGAAGCCAAAAGTGAGATTGAACTAGATTGGACTGAAGCAGAGGGGAGGAAAGAGGAGGATGTGGTGGGAGGCCCTGATACAGGGGCGGTCATCTCCTCTTCCTTCCTCTGCAAGGCGGCTTGCTCGGCTGTGAGAAGATTTCACCGGCGCTTCCGCTTGCGCGTAAGGTGGTTTCTATGACTCTTCGAGCTAGAGGTCAGAGGCTGCGAAGGAACATAATGCTCCTGCTCATCCATGGGAGTGTCCACTACAGTTGTTTCCAGTGGAGGGACATGCTCCTAAATGGGAGTAGGAAGAGCAGGTTGAGAAGCAGTAGGGGAGTCGACTCTAATGCCTCTGTAGTGGGCCTCTTCCCATTTACTACTTTTGGAGCAAAAGCGGTAGGAGGCCGCGGAGGCCGAGACATAGAGGATTCCCCATGGGGACATTTATTCATGTCGTACAAATAATACCAAGGCCCGAGAGGCTCAGTAGGGAGATTCGATGTCCTGATCTTGGGTCTACACCAAGAAGGTATCATCGGACTTAATGGGTAAAGGCCAAGCTTGCTCATCCAATACTCCTCCCAAGAAAGGGGGGCAAATGAGTTAGTCCAAGAGGAGACAAGCTTCTACTTTCCTTTTCGGGAAGAAGAGGCAACTGGCTATTGTGCTAGAGGAAGAGCCAATTTTGGTTGTCCCTTCTCCTAGTCTTATACTTCATGTAGTTCTTGTAAACTAGGTTTGTTCTTAGAGAAAGCAGACCAACCGGGGCAAGCCAAAAATGGTCTAATGAATATCCCCCACAAGACACCAGAGGCTGGTATCCAGTGTCATGCACTACATGCACAACACCCTCATTGGAGAACTTTAGAAATTTATGAATAACAGATAAAATTTCGTTCATGGAAGCTAAATAAGGTATGCTTAGCTTCATCCTAAACAAATCCAACTCTAGAATGACATTGAAAACCTTGTCAACAACCCTAGGTCCAACTAGGACGGAAAAATTTATCGAGCCATATCGCTTTAGACAAATACCATTGAATGTACAGATGGTGGATTTTGTTTCTTCGTACTCTTTTCTATGTAGTGAGTTAAGCCACAACATCTCTTATGTGATAACATTCACTCAACTTGCGGGGTCTACTAAGACTTCTATCATAAGTTTCCATTGAGGTGAGTGGGGATGTAAAGGGGAGAGGGCTTGTTATTTTAGGATAAGTCCTACAAAGTGAATGCCACATCCGGCAAACCGGTCACAGGATGCTTAGTAGGAGTAACCATGATCATGTTAACATAGGCCTCAAGCTAAGTGATAGAATCGACGGGATTGATAATCAGGTTGGCAAAATGCAACGGAAATGGGTCCCTGTATATCTGCAATTCACTATTCACTTTTGCCATTGATTTATTTATATTTTGTTTGCTTCCATCGAGACAAATAGTATCGTCCTTGATGCAATCCTGTATCTTGTGATGCAAGCACATACGACATTTGGTATCATGTTCGTTAACCCAGTGATACTGATAGTATGTATTTGCATCATACTAGCTAGGGTAAGGTTCTTTAAGAGGTTTAGGGTTCTGCAAGGTTATGATCTTATCCTTCAACAATTTTTTTAGGATGGAAGAATAAGATTCTGCTAACTTTGTGAACTTTTGGTTGCATTTGAGACCGTTGTTATCCACAGTGGCTACTACATTTGTAACAACCTTACCTTTCCCAGAGATTGATATAATGGACTTTCCTTCAGAACGGGAGCATGAGGAGGATCCCCCAAACTAAACTACTATTTGTTGATACTCTCATCCTAGGGCTGCACACAAATGTGCAAAAGAAGGGTATTTCATAAGGGAAAACTTTTCCTACCAAAGCCTTTGCAAGTTCCTTATGAACAACTGCACATCAAAATCGAGCAGCAGATACAAGATTTGTGAGAAAAGCGCTTCATATCACGTGATGAAATCAATGATCTTTTCATGGGTATGTGCAAGATCATGATGGGCTAAAAAGTGGCAATATGATGGGTATGTGTAGGGTATGTGGCTGACGAAATTTTTTTACCCAAAATTGATGAAACAAAGAGGGTTTTTAAAGGAGATTCTCAACTTTCCACCAATATAAATTATGCTTTACTTTGAATTTTAAAAATTATTATTATTCATTTTCTATTTGAATTACGACTAAAGTCCTGATTGATAGGATGATTGAAAAACTTTTATAGTTTTCAAATGGTATCACTTTTTTTGAATCCAAAACATGCGCCACATTCTATGCTTCGCATACTATAGGATTAAAAAAAGAATTTCATGAAGTTTTGACCAAGTTAAGGTGGTCAGACATACGATTTTTTTATATTTTTTAAAAGTTTTAATAAAAAATTCATAATTAATTATTTACTTGGAAAACAATTACAAAAATATATGCATCACATCCAGAAAGGTCATCTTTGGTCCGATGTTAGCTTGGAACTATCGTAAGAATTGGTTTACAAGCTGGTCAAATGATAAAATGGAATTATCGGGCAAGCAACAATATCATTTGAGTGTTGTATCCTTGAGAGATCAAGGGAATAGTTTTTCCATCAACGCATCGTGATGGAAGAAATCTATGCACAGGGCATTAAAGGCAGACACATGCGTTTGTGGGTCTCCTTTGCTGCCATATTTTTTGAATTTAGGAATCTCCATTCCTTGAGGGAAGGGAATATTCAAAATTGTAACCGACAACAGGATATGCTGGAAGAAGGGTTAAAAGATAGGCTAGGCAGAGGCTTGGGAGAGACTCGTCGATTGGCTCTGCATCTTACCCATATTATGAAGAATAGTGTTCAAAATAGGGTCATTAGAAGATATAGGGCCAGAGGAACCTCCTCCAAAACCGCCACCGGAGCCACCACCAAAACCACTAGTGTGACCACCACCGCAACCACTACCAGAGCCACCACCACCAGTAGGGCCTCCACCTAAGCCACCTCCTCTTCCAAAGCCACCACCATGTCCTCCACTGGAATCGCCTCTGCCAGCACCACCTTCACCACCGAAGCCACGACCGCTACCAAAGCCTCCACCACTCATCCCACCAAAACCTCCATTGCTAGAGGTGACAGGAGGGGTGAAGCTGAAACCCAAGGGGATCCTATTCGCTTTGATACTTTTAGATCTCTCAGAAGTAGAAGGGATGTTGATTGAGGGTATGACATTGGCCATGTAAATAGATGTAGGAGGCATCGACATTCCAAGCTATCTCTCATGAAATTCAAAAGTGGCCTCTTGTACAATGTTAGGATTGTTTGGAGGAGCACATGCTTCAGTCGGACTAGAGAGACTAGCCAAGAGTTCTTTTCCAGTTCAATCTTTTCCAACCATGTACTTTATTTCACTGATAACCCTAGCAACCCTGGCCACCTTCGGGTCCTTTTCTAAGTGATTCTCTAAGTCACCTAGTCCCTTGCAAATAGTATAAATATATTATGAAGGAATGTGAATGGCCTCATACTCATCCATCGATGATGGTGTAGGAGACGCAAGAGGAGTGGGGGCATGGTCAGTCTCATCAGAGATGATCCCTATCTCGCCCCTCGAAAACTGCTCTTGTGTGGCAAGACCAATGACGGACCCATCAAAAAGGCCTATAGAGAAACTAGTAGTGACCTTCATTCTCTCCATTGGAAGGTGTCATATTCTTCTCCTAAAAATATACCCCAAAGGTTGTGGACTAGGTTGTGACGATCATAAACCTTCACAACACTCAGGGGCACAATGATCACAAGGTACAAGGGAAATCCTCAACACCAACAAATGAGCAGACATTGGTTCACATTAGGTTCACCAAAAATGTAAGAAAGGGGGACCAACCACGTTCAAGGCCCCAGGTCATGGAGAACCAAGAGTGGAAGGCTACCCTAACTTACCTCACTCTAACAGGGTGTCATGAAATGAGGAATGAGAATGATGAGGACTATAAGGTCCTATGATCATTATGCAAACCCAAAATCTAGAATGGGGCTAGGCGAGCTGGTTTTCAGGTTCAACACTATACCTCAAGTAGCTCTCTGCCCAAGGATGGAAGCACGGTTTCAGGATGATAGCACAATGCACTGGCGTCTCTCAAGTGCATTGGCATCTGTATGACTAGAGGACTGCAAATATAGTAAGAACCACCAAAAAATGAGCTGATGACCTAGCTATTGGTTTCTAAGGGAACAAAACAAAACTATGAAATAAGAAAGATACAAGTGAATATGATAAAGTAAGTATATATGAAAGCTAAGGTGACAAAGATAATCTCACAAACATGCTCGTTCGCTAGCTAGCTCCAAAAATCACATCCACCTACACACAAGAAAGAGAGAAAACTGTTGGGGGTTGTATAGGGACTTGCCTCAGTCAGACCCCCGTTTTGGTGTTTCCACCTCCATGGACAACCAAGATAGCAATGATAGAGAAATGCATGATAAAGGAGAAAAGAAAGTAGAGAACACAATAAACACTACAAAATAGTAAAGTGTTACTCGACCAAATTATAGAGGAGAGGAGTGAAAATGCTTACCACCTCCACCAAGATCTCACTAGCTAATGGAGGAGAAAAGAGGACTTGAACAATCACCACAGCCTCAACTATGATGAAGGGAGGTGTTGCAAACCTCAAGCCCCTGTTGCAATGGCTTGTTCAACACTTTCTCTACGGAGTTCATGGAGTGTTGTTGCTGCAATGGAGTGCTAAAGTGCTACTTGGGAGTGGAATGAAGGTTGGGAAATGCTTGAGAATGCAAGAAGTGATTACTAGAATGCTTAGAGATTGCAAGAGGATGAAATGAAGTGAGAATGGATCAATTTGAAGGAAGAATGAGCAAGAATAAGGCATCTTCGGGTTGGTTGGTCAAAGAGGGATGTTACATCTCATTCCCAATAGGAAGTGTAACGCCTCTGCCAACGTCAGATGCAAGAATCCATCAGGGATGTAAGCGCATTGCGTGAATGTCTACATGCCACACAGGCTTCCCTAACAATTATTCTTCTATCGACGCAAAAAATAGATGCCAAGTGGAATGAAGGTAGCGGGCTAATGTGGAATTTCACCATTGGAATTGGTTTTCTAAGGTGAGGAAGTGTAAAAGGGGAATTTGCGTAAGTGGTGCAAATTCTCTCCTATACAAGTTGTAATATGTATTGTTTCTAAATTTGTTACAAATGTTTGATATTTCTATTAGTTATCCATATAAAATAATGTTTTGTGACAAGTCATATCTTATGCCCAAAGTATCTAATTTTAGAGATTTTATAGCCATTCAATATATAATTTTTATCACTACACATCCATCCATGCAATTTTTCTAGATTCTACCTTAGATATTAGAATTTTGCTTTGAAATAATTTTGACTACATTAGCTTATATATTTAAAAATTATTGAAATTAGTGGTTGATTTTGATAAGATTCCACCTCATGCTATGAAAAGTGTAGTGGAGATGATATTTTGAAGAGCCAAAAGGTTTGCCACCTTTTAGAACTATCAATCATTTTATAGAATTGGTTTCAAGGTCTTTATTGTCAAATTTAATAACATATTTCCTTTCAAATATTGGAAGTATAGAAATAAAGAAATAAATTAAAAAAATATTATAGAAAGGAAGATACAACCTAGCACCTCTCTTGTGGCTCTCTAACCTTTATTATTCCAAAAAGGAGAAGGATGAATGGAAAATGGTCACTAACTATAAAACTTTAAATATAATAATTATAATGAATGAATGTTCTTTGTCAAGGATTAATGACTTTTCGATCATCTCAAATGAGCTCAATATTTCAAAAAGATGGATCTCAATTAAAAATACAATTAAGTATGAATAGGTCCTACTGATTACTAAAAAATAACTTTCAAAATTAAATTTGAGATTTATGAATGCTTTGAGTAATGCTCTTACCACATTTATGTAACTCATTAATGGTATTTTTGAGCTCATCTAGAATTTTTAATCATTGTTTAATTAGATGGTATTCTTCTATTTAGTAAGCATTTAGAAGATCATATTTAGCATGTTCGCACTACTTTGGATATTCTATGATAAAACCATGTTGGAAAATATGAAGGATCAAGTGTAAAACATTGATTGAATTCAATGTGATGCAAACATATAGGAACAAATACAATATAAAGGAGAGTTATGGGTAACTGCCATAGATGTTGATGCAACCGCATAACTACCATAGATGCATAACTAATTTGTTAGCAATGTAATATTGTCAATGTTCCCCCCTTTATTACATTGTTCCTACAAATGTATCCCCTAAAAGCTCTTATTCACTTTGCCAAGGGACCCCCCTTAAGGCTTACATAACAAAACTTGTTGATTGTAAAATATGTATATATTCCTGAGAAGATTTTCCTTTTGAAGAAATAAATCCTGAATTAGGTGGAACTCCTCCAAAAGCTCCAAGCTAATTTTCGAGTTCTTCCTCCATGAAATCCTGAACCATAGACCATAGTTATTGGACAACCACCCGCCAAGTTGTCTCCTCGACCCTCGTAAAGGTATAACCCTTGGTCCCTGACCATAATTATTGGAAAACCATTCTCCAAGTTGTATCCTCGACCCTTGTAAAGGTGTAATCCTTGGTCGCAGTTTTGTGAACTCTCTCGGAAACAATCCATCTTGAGCTCTTGACCAAACCCCTTACTTGTCCCTAAAAATCAACATTCACAATACATGTACCTTCAAATATGTTAGCAATAAAAAAGAAAATAAAATAAACCCAAAAACGCTTCTCATACAAAGCATCATCTTAGAGTAAGAAGCTAACTTGAGATGATGGAAATCCCTCCATCCTCCGGTACCACCAACCTCCAATTTTGAAGGCTCGAGGTACAAACTCATGAAGCTTCATTCTTTATCTTAGAGAAAATATAGTATAAAAGTAATGTTTCCAATCAAGAATAACTTCTTTCGCCTTCACTACTTGTTCAACTAATTCCTTTTGATCCTCCTTTCTATGTGGAGTTACATACTTTGTTGATTTTCTGTCAACCTCGCAGAAATGCATCATAATTTTTTCTTCTTCATAACCTCCTTTTCAATGTACATATCAGTATATTTTCCTATATCAAGCTCACTCACATCAATCTTTGTGAAAGTGGCAATCAGATAAACCTGATTAACTCCTTTAGTAGGTACACCATTCATCATGAAATTACAAAAAGAAGCTCAGATCTAACGGATTACAGAAAGCTCGAAGATTTTGAACTCAAATGTCCGCCTGTAGCCAATTTTTCTTTCAAAAACATCTTAACTTTCCTTATCATTCTTCAACGAAATATAGTGTGCACACATTTCAAATCATTACCATTGTTGAAGTGATCATTAACCATCAAACGTTCAAAAGTTGAAATCTATAAGTAGGCATTGATCATACCACGGATCCACATTATTTAAAACAGATTCAAACTACTACTTACTCACCGGAACAAAACTATTCTAGGCTGCATTTTCATATGAACAGATCAAGAAAGAGCAACTAAAGGGTATTATGTGCACCTCCACACCTTATGCCGTTTGTTGATTGAGTAACTTCTTATGGCTTTTCCCTACAAAACTTCAACGACCTCTGATTCGAATTCTTACAATAGCATAATGGATTCTTGGCTACAACGCAGAGGGATCCATTGGTTCTCAAATATCACTCTTCACAGACATCAATAGGGGCTCTTTCATTCACACAGCCTACATCAACCCGATGATTCCCCCAGGCAACGATCGGCATAGCTATCGATCTCTTCAACCATTGCAAACCCGAACGCAGTCAACAGATTACTGTCTACACCATGCCTCCTGATAGTTATCGGTCTCTTCAACCATTGCAGACCCAAATACAATCAACAGATTACTGTCTGCACCATGCCTCCCACCTCCAGGTTCTTCCACGCGCACTCTGATACCATATGTTGGAAAATATGAAGGATCAAGTGTAAAACATTGATTGAATTCAATGTGATGCGAACATTGTAGGAACAGACACAATATAAAGGAGACTTATGGGTAACTGTCATAGATGCTGGTACAACCGCATAACTACCATAGATGCATAACTAATTTTTTAGCAATGTAATATTGCCAACAAACCAATTTTAAGCTATTAAGATGAAGAAAGCCTTCTTTAGTCAATTCTTTATCAATTACCTAGGTTTTTTTATTGTTTTTTCATTCATCGTAATCAAGTGTGTGAAGATCTTGACAAAATGAAAGCTCTAAACAATTGGCCTATCCCTTATTGTGTTGTAAATATTAATATTCTACTATGGGTTATAAATTACTATAGAGAATTCATTTAGATTTTATCCTATATTGGTCAACCACTTCACTAGTTGTCCAACCAAAATATTTTTTTATTATCTACAATAAAAAGATACAATCTTTTCAACGTAATGATTTCTTAAACAAGATATAACCAAGTACATACATGCAAGAATAAACAAGCATCATAGAATACATAAGACAATCTTTCCAAACATAATAACATGATCCTTCCAATATCTTACGGAGGTAATTTGCTAGGATCAAGTTCTTATTCTTCTAAATATTTAGCAATCATTTGAGATTGAGATAGATGCTTCTAACTATTCTCTAAGATTTTTTCTTAGATAAGGAGGACATCCAGTTGTGTATCAATATGAAGGCCCTTTTTTAAGCCAAGATCAATTAAGAGATGTATGGTAACGGGTAGTATTCCTTAGACTAAGCCTTGAGACAATGAAGGTACTACATTCTTGGTAAGAGAATAACTCTTCACAATCATTGTCAATCCCTTATTCTTTTGAATAATATCACTTGAAATGGGCCTCATATATTCAATATTTCAATTTTTCTATTACACATAAAAAGGGCACCGCCAATAAAGTTAGTGATTTTTTTAGCCTCCCTCTAGCCAAAGTAATACATATCCTTAATATTAAATTTGTTGCATATGAGAATTATAATTTTTGGTATTCTTCTAATACATCTTTTTGACTAGTTATAAATATTCTACAACATCCCATTATCACCAACCAAACCCCTTTCATAGACTATATAGTTAGAGATGTTTGGTTACATAAGATGAATCTAGTAGAATATTTCATTCATCAATGCTCTCTTTGTAGCCAATCTAAGCCTACTAATCATAGACTTCATCTTTTATCAACCTCTTCCTATTCCCTCTCAACCATGGGAGTCCATCACTATGAAATTAATTAGTGGTTTTCCTACTATTTTAGATAACATGATTGTATTTGTGTTTAATTGGCATTTCAATTTAAAAACTAGTCATATTCATCCCAAGTTACAAGAAAACTATTAATGCTCTTTTAAGGCTACTGAATTATTTTTCAATAATGTATAGTGTTAATTTAGTTTCTCTTTTTCCCTTTTTTTTTTTTAGACTGCAGGAATCGGGTAGCATGACCCCCTATAAACTGCAGTGCACCTAGTAAACTTTTTAATGTGACCGGTAGCGCTGGTACAACACACCCTCCGGTACCACGGGGGTGGGGGAGACTAGACCTCGTGACCAACCTCCTGCAACAGGAAAGATTTAGCCAACTGAGCTAGGGCCCCAACCCCAGTTTCTCTTTTTCTATTGCTTCTAATCATGAATCTAGTTTTTTGAGTCAATTTTTAAATTATTTTGGAATATCTTATGGTGTTAAATTTGACATTCTACAACCTTTCATCCATAAATAGATGGCTAGAATGAAGTGGTTGATTAGAATTTAGTTCAATCCCTGGCGATCTACTATAACAAGAATATATAGCGGGGTTCTTATCTTCATATTTTTTAGCATAACAATAATTGGGCTACACATGTCTCCACTAGCCATTACAATTTTTAGGTATGTTATGGATATCAACCTCTTGTTGCATATAAGATCTTTGTTTCTATTCTTGCATCTTCTTCATCACACCAATAAAATGAATAGGTCCAAGATTCCTAGTTTATTTGAAACATATATAAAAATTCATGCACACATGCATGTAACTCTTCATACATCTTAGGATAAGTATACAAAAATTCATTCTAAGAATCACATCCCTTTTGAATTCATAGTCGAGGCTAAAGTTTGGATTTATATAGATAAATAAAGGTTCAAAGGAAAACACCATCATAGTCTCAAACCTATTATCTATGGTCCTTATATCATTGTCCAATAGATAGGGGATATTTACTTCAAACTTGATATCCCATCCCATCTTGGAATCCAAATGTGGTTAATGATAATTATATGAAACCTTGTGAGCCACCTCAATTACAAGAAGAAATTTCTCTCTCATTCTAAGCATAATATTTTATAGTTTTATCCTTCTTTCGATGTAGATACCATTTTTGAAGTTCACACATGATCTAATAAGAGTAGGAATACCACTACATACTTGATTGTAAAGATACCCTACCAACCTTTCCCAAGCGGATCGAGCATGTGAGTATATTGAGAAGTATTCCATCTTAAGGATAAAGTCTAGGGACACTTTAGATTCTAAAAAATGGAGAAATTTACAAGACTTATCCCATCCATAGCCTCTTCTTTACATCTAATATACATGATTACTTATGATAACATTTAATTCGAATTAGATATAATATTTTTTGGTTTAATATCATAATATATTTTATGGAGATTTCTAGAAGATATTTCTTCTAGGAGCATCATTGTATTCATTTAAAAATATATTTATTCAAATATGTTTTGGATGGCCATTCTCAATAAAAATATATCTTATGAGTTTTGTGTTCTTGTCCACTCATACTATTAAAGGGATTCAATCTCACTATTGATTCATATTGTGGAGCTTATAATTTTTTTGAGGGTTTCATGTCTATGTAATTTAGAGATACATATTATCTTATTATGTTTTTTTTCATTTCATCCTTTAGTAATCATCTTTCTAAGGGGAAAATATAAGAATTGAAGAGATGATATCTTGATATACTTGTGTTGCCTATATTTTTCTAGATCTATATGATATTTTTCCTTAATTAGGTATCTTTCATAGAAAATTTATTTGGAATTCTAAAAATTATCATGTCATAGATTGATTGGTCTACATTTTGATAATAAAAATTAGAGTACCATTACAGATGTTGAGTGTCCTCACACTTTTTGGACCAAAATTTCATATATATACGCATGGAGAACTTAATACCTTTTCATTCCTAGATGAGCCTATTTTAAATCATGTTGTACCTCTTGATTACTCAAATAATATACCATATGAATATGATACAAATATAGTTTGATTCTTCATAAAGCATTGCATTTGTAGATGATGATGATGATGAGGATTCTTATGATTCTCCTTCTCCTCCTAGAACACTTTTTGATACTTCACTTTCATTGAATCTTAGTGTATAATCATTGAAATCTAAACTCCCCTTATTCCTATTTCTTTAGAGAAGTATTTATTCATCTTGTATTAATTCAATTTAGCAATATCATTTCTGTTGGAAGTTTGGAAGTCTATCATTGTTGATGTAGCTTGGCAACATGAGCATGAAGTGTACATACATCGATTGATTCGTCTGGCCCAATGTTTTCATTGATTTCAACATTGTGGGGAAGCATTTTGATCTCATTTGTATAGTACTATCTATACCAAAAAGTTGATCTATCAGAAATTTGGCTAAGTGTTCTCTGTTGATGGTGTTGTGGTTTAGTGCATTGGTTTTGGGTATGTACTTCATTGCAAGAAGAGGTATAACTCTGTACTTTTCACCATATCATTATGACTAGCTCATACAACTTTATTCAAGATCTCAAGAATTTTTGTGAAGGGTACTAGAAGATATCTATGATAGACTTCAACTCTATAAATTTTATCACCTCTCTATTCAGCACACCAACGTGGGAGATTCCACATTTTCTTAAGAAGAATGTTTTGATGTTGCAGTTCTAAAGGTAGTCAAATTGATGTTGGGGAAATGATAAATTGAAGAAATATTGAATATAGAAGGTGCATATGTTGGGAATCATGTGTATGATTGGAAGTTGTTTTTAGATCCTATTCCTAGCTGACCTAGAATACATGATATGTGTTGAGAAAATTAAAAATACATTGCAGATGATAAGTTGGATCTATGTTGGGCCCATTCTGACCTAAATTAAGTATTGCATGGGTTGTTTGAATCATGTATGGTGCTGACAAAAGTTATTTTGGATTATTTTGTTTACATCTAATTAGGTCGATCTAATTGATGTGTTTGAATGTATTTGAGTATATATATGAGATATTTTGGAGTTGAAAAGTATTGGATAAGTGACTAAAAAGAACATACCAAGTGCAAGTGGTGTTGCATGATGTGAACATGCAAATTAAGTGGTAAGTGTTCAGAATGCAAGCAGAGTTGAGTGACTGCTAAGCAGAGAAATACTTCATATTCAAAGCTTTAAATTCACTGAAATACAACACAAGAGAGGTGCACTTTGTATTAGTTCATACTTTGGTAGTAATCCATTTTTGTATTGTACTTAACTCTGGTTGTGAGCTTTATAAGGATAGTGTGTCCTAATAGTGATCGCCTATAATATACTATATTTGGATATAATATATTGTTATCTAATCCTCACCGTGGTTTTTCCCATTTTGGTCTTTCCATGTAAAAATGCTTGTGTTCATGTGTTTTTTGTCTTTGTGGATGATTCATGCTTTCATTTCTTAATTCAATTAAATTGGTTTGGTGATTGAATATGTTGTGTTCAAAAAGTTATAGAATACTAATTAACCCCCCTCTCAGTATTTTGAATGTTCAACAATTGGTATCAAAGCTTGGTTCCTTTAGAAAATACTAACAACTTGAGGAATATCTTTGAAGTTTGAACACATGGTAGAAAAAAAGTTTCATGTTCTTCTAGAAGAATTTTTTGCAATTTCATATGTAGAAGATGACTGCATGTTTGAAAAAGAAGAACTTCAGGCTGCTCTTGAATACCTTAACAAATTTGAAACTGAGAACAAAAGATTGAAGAAAACTCTAGGAGAAGAAAATGAATGCATCAAAAAATTGAGAGAACAAATCAAAAAGTTTAGAGAAAGACATAGGGAAGTCAATATACGGTTGAAGTAGGCAAATGAAGATATCATCAGACTATAATCAAAAATGGAAGAAAAGAAGAGGATTAAGGAATGTCTGAATATAGTGGTACAAAGCAAGACTGAAGAATGCTCTAAACTTGAACAAGAAGTGGTAAATCTCATATCTGATCTGAAAAAGGAAAGAATACATGAGGATAAATTCAAAATAAGTACTACAATGCTTGATGAATTACTTGTAATACATTTACCCTCTAAGGACAAAGGTGGTTTGGGACATGAAGAAGGACAAATTTCAAAGGAAAATCAGACACCTACCAAGGTTGACAATCAAAAGAAGATTCAAGGCAATAGGAGACAATTCATAAATTAATGAAGCAATGCTGGTAGACCTTCTATTAGACAACCAAATGCTCAAAGGTACCCATCTTTCAATGGTATTTATTTTTCATGCAATAATTTTGGACATAAATCAATAGAATGTAGGAGTAGAATGAATCACAATGTCATATTCTTCTCCCGATAATGTTTTGCATGCAAGAAATTTGAAAATAGAAGTTAGATGATGAATAGATATAATACTGGGACAATGTTTCAGTCTTTCAATGGCTATTTTTATTCATGACATTAATTTGGACATAAGGCTAACTAGTGTAGATCAAGAATGAATAGAAGTCAGTTTGGACAAAAAATGTTGTGTGGTACTTTTACAACAAACCTGAACATATTTCAAAATTTTGTAGAAGTAAAAATAGAAGATAGTCTAATCCGATAAGGATGAATGAATCTACGAAGAAAGTTGATCCAATTGAGGTTAGAAGGAAATGGAATAGATATAGAGAAAGAAGGATGAGATGAAGAATAGAGATGAATCAAAAAATTTAAATGCATCTTTACCTACCTTTGGTATAGATAATTCCTCTAAAAACTAAGCCCATTCCAAGCTATAGGGGGAACAATAACAAAAAATTCTAATAAGCCCCCTGAAATTTAAGGTGTCAAGTCATGGCACAAAGATATGTCTTGGAAAAGGAATTTTTGAAGCTATAGAAGGAAGTTGGAGACGAAAATATTGTGATGCAGAAGTTTGCAGAGCACATGTAGATTAACTATGGATACAAGGTTTCAAAGTTTGATAGCTTTTTTTTAAGTATTTATTGCTAACACATTTATTGATACATGTCAAATCATGGAGTTAAAAACATATTTGAGAAGAAAAAATCATTTGTTGCAACGGAAATGCAAATTGAAGAAGAGGAGGTGGATTCAAGGCTTCTTCCAGAAGCAAAACATCAAAATCCTAATCTTCATCAAAGCAAATTCAAGAGGTATTCTTCTTATACAATTCTTTTCTAGAATTTTATTTAATGAAATGGAAGGGTCAAAGGTAGTAAATGTCTCAAATAGACCACAAATTAAATTAAAAAGGAATTCTTGGAAAAATCAATTGGAAGACTCGACAAGTGCATTTTTTGGCAATCCCCTTAGAGTTTAACATACTGAGGATATATATATGCATACATATATGGGAAAATAGAAGAAATATCCTTTGTTGAATTGATTATTTTGTGGAAAATGAATTGGAAGAAATTTATAATACCATTAAACTGGACTACAAAACCCTAGTTGAAAATAAATTAGACATATGGCAAAAGTTTCCACTATTTGAATTCGACAAGTACATTAGAATTGTATTGAGCAGGATTCATGATGAATCTATTTTGTCATGTCTCAAACTTTGATGTTGCTTGCATTTTCTTTATGTAGAACTAATATATGAATAATTGTGTGTGGTAGAATAAATGTTATGATATGTTAGTTGAAAGATGAAATAATTGAATGCTTATTCTATTTTACAAAAGATGAAATGCGATGAATATGATTTTATTTCAAAAAATTACAATATAGAAAATGTTTTTTTGGAATGATGAATTATATTGCTTTGATTTATATTTTCTTGGACACTAATATATTAATGGGTGCCTGAGTTTTCATGAGTTACAGGTTGTCGAAGACCAAGGGTGTGGTTTAGGTAGCGAAGGCTAGCTACCTGGCAGGGTTAAGATGGAATGGTCTCTCGCACACACAAACACTTAGTAAACATATAGTTGCATTTAGAACTTCATTTAGTTAATCATTTTTATATTGTCTCTTACTTTATAGTTAGTTATTTAATTAATTGGTGGTAAATGAAATGCACATAAAAAGTAAAATAAATGTTTTTTTTATTTATTTTAATTATTGATTTCATTTGAAGATTAAATTATATTTATTTATTATTTTGTGGATAATTGTGATGCATGGCTAATAAATCATTTTTACAAATAAAAATTAGTTTTATTGGATAGATTTGAAACAAATCTTAGAAAAGAAATAAAGATTTTCAAAAAAAAAATCAGTGAGATAGAAAATAGTAGAAAATTAGAAAAATTAAAGAAAAGAAGTTAAATTTAGAAAAAAAAACAAAAAAACAAAGCAAAACAAAGTTAGAAATAGAGAAAGAAAATAATAAAAGATAATACTCTCTTATTCTTTCAACACAGAAGATTCATTCAAAACATCAAATTCATTTTTCCCAAAACTATTTTCTACAAAAACAAAAACAGTAGAGTTAGGGAAAATTGAGAAAAGTTGAAGAACAGTGGATAAGAGAAGAGAACAAGTGAACCAATAGGATAGCATTTTACCAGGTTTTTCTTCATTTTTCACTGCAATTAAATTCAATTTGTATGAATAAATGGATCTATCTCCATTTGTTTTGTGTGAAAGATTAAATTCTATTGTTCAAACCCAATTATGTATAACAATTGTAATCATGCATTTGGTGTTTAAATGTTTTTATTTTATGTATGAAATTACGAATCATGGCTAGAATTATGGAGAATTTACTAGTTCTTGGTGTGTATGCTGCTAGAATTTCTACAAAACTTTATTTTCTTATTTATTTTATAATATATATATATAAATATATAAACATCCTTATATATATAAACGTATCTTGCTAAAAAGCTTAGAACACTAAACAAAAAATTACAAATTTCACTTTAAATGTCACGGTGAATCACTAAGTAGATTACTTTGAACGGAGGAGTTAAAGTTTTTATTTGAAAAATTATAACAACCTTGGGTTGGCCATGCCTGTGGAAGGCAGCAACCTCCCCACTGGCTGCAACCTATGGAGAGGGTGTTGCCATCCACAGGCAATGCACCCCTTTGGGGTGGTTGTCGCCCTCTTCACAAGCCTATATGACATACATTGAAACCTTGTTGTGTGAGTTATAAACTTGACGAAAAATCATGTGTCAATCTATGTTTATTTCAAAATACTTAGCTATATAAGCTCATTTTGATTAGATATAATTTCCTTCTGATTTTATAATGTAATCTTTGTATTTGTAATATAAATATGTATATATAGATCTATACATTTATATATGTATATATATATGTAGGTGAATTTGTCAAGATTGTTGTTTAGAATCTCCATTTGGATGAATTATTTACTATTGTTGTGGAATGATATTTTCTAAATATATATATATAGAGGTAAGATTTATTTCTAAAGTAAATAGATACATGTATATTTGTTAGGGATAAGTGCTTCTTTTGAAATATATAAAAGTATTTGATTTAGAAAGTGTACATGAAGATTATATATATATATATATATATATATTAAATCTCTTATTTTAGTTAAAACCGGATATAAAACTTATCTTCTTGTGGATTATTTCATTTATGGATTATTTTCTTATGCAAACCAAATAAAGATATTGGAATAAAAATTTGTTTTGAAGGAACTTAATGATTGGTAAATGCTTGATATTTTAACAAACTTATGAGACACTATGTCATATTTATTCTTTTTATGGAATTACTTCCGAGATAGGATGCCGAATGTAGGCTCCCAAAGACTGTAATTTACTTTTTCTAAATTACCATTTTACTATTGTTGTTTGGCCAAGCTATTGTACCAGTGAAATAGATTGTTTGGAAAGCCTAGAATTTATATTATATATGTCTCTGCCACATCTTGTATGCGAGTATTATGTTATTTTCATTTAGGAATTGCATATTGGCATCAAACACACATCGAGACTCTCCCTCCTCCTTATACCATTCCAGGTTGCTAGGCTCCTCGTGCAAGGTCGATTCTTTCTTCATGTTAGGAAGAAACCCGAGGAAGTTTAGTACTTCGTGGTTGGGTGGAAAAATCCACTTAACCTCACTCTTGGCCTCGACTTGCGGAATACTTTCAATGTCATGGCGGTTGAGGACATATATTTTTATATTATATAGATATACTTCTTTGTATTATACTTGTATGGCTTGCTTGGCCAATTTTTAAATGAAACTTATCTTGATGGATGTAATTATTGATGAAAAACTTATAATTGTAACATTAAAACAGATGTAGTGTAGCACCCTATTGGTGTATGAGATTGTATTTCATTATTGTAAATTTTCGTAGAGCTTTTATAGATATTTTATTTAATATATGTATCACTTTCCTTATTTGGAATATGCATTACTTTTTGGAGTACTATGTAACTTAGTATGTGAGTTTTTGAGCTTTACATTTGGTATAAGAGTGTCTAGGTTAAACTCTAGTACCTATTCCTAATTACGCTTAAATGTTATGTTTTTCAGAGTAATCTGAATGGATACTAGATTTACTTACCAACATGGAGGAGGATCTTGTAGTGATCGAGATGACATATTGGATCAAATCTTGTCCCTGTTGAATCAACAGGGGGCCAAGATGGACAGTCTAGAGTAGGAAACACAAATAGGCCAACCAAGGCTTAACTCTGGAAAAAATGAAGGCAATGAAAATGAAACAAATGAAGGAAATCCTGAGACCAAAGGAAACCCTAGTAAGAAAGGGAAAGTCACTAAAGATTTGGGCAAGGACCTCAATAAGGTCATCCTACCAAAATTTGATGGCAAGACAATTGGAGGACAGGGTAGAAGCATGGGTAATTGAGATGGAGAAGTATTTTTCCTTACATAATTTTTCCAATAAGAGTAAGGATATATGCAGATCATATCAAATCACCAGTGAGGCTACCACTTGGTGGGATAACAAAAAGGATGAGAAGCAGTTGTTGCCTAGTGAGGTGACTTGGGATCAATTTGTACAGTTGTTCAGGAAAAGGTGGCTACCAAAGTTGTATTTTGACAAAAAAATATGACTAAATTCTAAAATCTCACTCAAGGGGGAATGAGAGTAACTCAGTATTGGGAAAAAAATTTCCACTTGATCAAATACGTACCCCAGCACCAACTTGATGAGAGGTTCTGGATTCACAAGTTTATGCTGGGGCTTAGGCCTCAAATTAGATCTGATGTAGACATTCATTTAATCCTTCCACCATGGATGAGGCTTTTGAGAAAGTGATCAAGCAGGAATAGAAGTTACAACAAGTTCCAAATTATAGAAAGAAAAGAGATCTATTAATTATGGTAAGAAGAAATCGCAAGGAAACAACCATCTAACAATAGTAATCAGAATCAGAATAATCAGGGCAATAACATTAACCATCAAATCAGGAATCTCAAGAGGGGAAACAATTCTCATGACTACAACGATGGGAATCAGAACAACAAGAGGGCCAATTATAACAATAATGACAACAATAACAGGCAAGATTCTTCAGATAGACCCATAGCACCCTGCAGAGGTTTTTAAACATGGGCTGGTGCCCTCAAAGGGTGAATAATAAAAAAAATGGGAACCAACATCACATCCATGCGACAATTGATAATCAGCAAGCTGATTTCCAAGTTAAACCAATCCAATTCATGTGTAATCTTTTCAGATGCCCTATTTCTATCTTAATTGATACTAGATCCACTAAGTGTTTGGTAGATCAACATGTAATTTCTAAATTATCTGTTAATTTGAGATATATGGCTAATTCATGGAAGGTCCAATATGGAAATTTATTAGAGAGAATAGTAGAGCAATGTCTTGCCTACAGTGAACTTGAACTTCCTATCTTTGAGACATAGGTTAACTTGTATGTAGCACCCTTATGGTCATATTCAATGTAATATTAGGAATAAATTGGATTACTAAGAATAAATCCATTGTAGATTTTGAAGAGAAATTAGTGAAATGCTTAGATGATCAGGGTAATCATGTTGAGATTCATGGTTTAAAAAGACCCTTAAAACTTAGGAAAATCTCTGTCATGTGTTGGCCTCCTACAATGATTCCATAACTAAGCCTTTATAGCTATGATTCAGAGATTAGGCATCTAACCTGAATAGTTACTTCAATCATCACAAAGGTGCATTTAAATTTTCAACCCAGGGACGTGAACTTGAAATGGGACAACACTATATGTGCACTAGAGGCTCAAGTAGTCATTGCATTCTACAGCTAAGAAACACAATGCTGAAAGTAAATTGCTGAAAAAAAGAAATAAAGATAATACTGAACATCAGCTAACAACTATTTTGAACTAAAATGCATGTCAGGAATAAAAAGATTTGGGCAACAAACAGGGAACTACTCTATCTGCTTTGGTTGCAGGAACAAACACAGAATGGACTTTCAGTGGCTGCAGGAACAGTCGATGCTAGATTTCTACTAAGTACTGAACAACAAGTAATACTAGACTAATGCTAATATACTGAAACTGATTACTCATCAAGTGAGCCCATTTGGATAAGTATCCTCTAAACTAACAAGAACTCAAATGCTTGAACTCATAAATTTATTTCATTCACTACAAATTGAAACTGGAGTACAATATAAAATCATGCAACCTCTTCCTTTGTTCTTACTGAATAAACAATCAACTCACTAGCTAACTAACTTCGATGAAGGAGCATCCAATTATTATTTATGCTAACAACTAAACAAGGTAGTCAAATCCATGACTACGAGGACACCAATTAGGGAGAATAGAGAAAGTGGAGCGATGGCGGTTACGCATGCATGGAATCTGGTCAGACATGCAAGTTAGACGCAGACTCAGCACAACAGTAACACACATGCATGCTCGAACATTAAAATTCCATTACAACAAGGCGGTTACACTTCGTTTGCATGTAGAATCTTTTGTGGCCAGTCTTCTTTGACTTGGAGTGCTTCCTTTGTTGGTCGTCATGGTGCATGCCCAGCTGGTGGTGTCTTCCTCAACATGGCACATTAAATCTATATGGAAAGGTTAGTAGGCATAATAACTACACATCTATAACCACCTTAAGAAACATTCAATAACCACATACAAAATCAATATAAATAGTTCACATTCTATGCAAAATATCATTAAAGTTTGCAGGGGTCAAATGTCAATGGTTTGAGGGAAACATTATGTCAATGTCAACACTTAAGCATTAAATTCCATGACATCTATGAGAAAATAAACTATAGATTATCCCCCAAAACTAGACTAAAAACTAGGCTCATCACTCCCCCCAACCTAGCATCTTGTCGGTCCTCCAACAGGGAAAGAGTTGCTCTTCTGTTTGGTCAAAGCTCTAAAATTTGCAACTGAGAGTTGTCTGACATCAGTGGTAGTAGTATGTAAATCAAGATCCCAATAGAATCCTCCCAATTTGTACAGTCTATCCCATCTCTAGCTCTCTATAGTAGGGTCATATTGGTAGCCTTTGAAGTTTGGCACTAGCCACATGACCATGGGTGGTTGAAAGGTCAAGGGAATCCAAAATATTCCCTCTATTTTTCCAATCTGAATATATCTCTTAATTCTCCTTAGTGTTGCAGTGTAATTGTAGATGGAATGGGGCTCAGCCTATTTCAGCTCATCAGTAAAACTATTACATCTCTATGATAGGTATCTCCTCATGGTTTCTTCCTTTTTTGTTGTCTTCACTTCATACTCACTATAAACTACCTCAATCCAAGGCATGATCCTATTGACATAACTTTGTTTGAGCAGCATTCTATGCCATTCCTTGTAAATTTCCCTTGGGTTGCTTGACTCAACCCTAATGGGAAAAGGGATATTAGACTCCAATTGCTTATAAACACCATATTGTTGTCCCCAACTAATCTCATTTTGCACCCAAGACATGAATTCTCAATGGGGGTTCATTTGGCTCTATGAATTCGGCCCTAGCTGACCTGGCATCTTTGGAAATAGGGTAATTTTCACCATCAGTAGGTAACCTTGTAATCTATGCAATTCTTTCCTCTGTTGCCACAACTTATTACCCTCTCACTATGGCTTTTGCTTCTGAAAATGTCTAGGAAAATTCAAGGGCAATGCCTTCACCAAAATCATCCAACTTCAAAATGTAATCTATCCATCTACAGTTTTGAAATTTTGTCAGGCATTGTGCATCCTACAATAAAATATCATGCATTGTGGGTTCATTTCAAATTAACCCACCTCCCATTGTCTACAACTGAACTAATGCTTTGTAACTCTTTTCCTGCAATTCCCCTTCTAGAAATCAAATGCACTTCCTTGCAGTGTCTGCTAAATCTCAGGACCAACCTGCTAAATTTCTTGTGCCTGTGTCACCTAAATTTTATTTCTCTTGTTTTTCAACTCAAGATTATGGCAGGGTAATAATGGAGAAAACAAGGAGTGATAAAGGGAGTTCATGATAGGAAGAAATGGCAACTGCAACCATTGTCACTTCACACATGCAAGTTGTCCTTTCTTGGATTTCAATTTTGACATATTGACAATACAATATTTTCATCTTTTTCGTTCCCCTCCCCCCAACCTAAATTTGGACATGTGTCCATAGATGCAATATGGGAGAGTTGATGTGACAGGAAATGATGGCATTGTATGCAAACGTCTATACTAATGTACAATGATTAAATAAATGTACTTAAAAGATGATTAAAGATAGCAAGTAATGCACACATACCTGAGATTGGAGAAGATTTCAGTAGAGATTATAGATAAAGTAATGCTCGCCTTGTTGAAAAAAATGAATCCAGCAATAAATGAAGATGAGGTGGAATGAGGTGATGGAATGGAGTGAGGTGGAAGAGAGAGAAAGGTGGTGATGGATGGGTGGATGGGTGGATGATGAAGAAGTGGACTTCCACACAAGTGAAAGTCTTTATTATGGAAAGTATGTACCTGAGTTAGGCTAAAGGAGGGGCACTAGGCCCACCGCCTTTGGCTGCAAGAATCTTTGAGTGCTGGATGAATTGTTGCAGGAACTCTTCTTTAGAAGCTAGCTTATGGTATAATCTAATACGATGACCATTGACAAGTAATTTGAACTTGACAGGGTCAATGGTGGTGAGTTGGACAACTCCATTAGAAAAGACCTCAACAACTTCATACGGTCCTAGCCACCATGTCTGCATTTTTTCTTTGTTATCCTGATATCTTGAATCATAGAGCAAAGCCCAATCTCCTGGTTTTAACTTTTTGTCCTTAATAAATTTGTCATGCCACTTGATTCTCTAATTTTGCACTATCTCTATTGTTGTAGGGCTTCTCTTCTTATCTCATCTAGAGCATTTAGCTGCATGATTATTTCTCTCTATACTTCAAAAATATCCATCCCCAAATTTACTGCAATTCGTAGAGTCTTATGTTCAAATTCGACTGGCATCATGGTTGTTTTTCCATACAGTAATTCAAATAGGGTGAAGCCTGTAGTTTTTTTCTATGTTGTCCTATAGGCCTAAACAACTTCTGGTAATTTTTTTGTCCAATCCTTCTTATGAAAAGCATACTATTTTAGTCAGAATGGCTTCAATTTCCCTGTTGGTCACCTCAACTTGGCCATTAGCCTGGGGTTGATAAGGAGTAGACTTTTCGTGCCTTATATTGTACTCATTTACTAGTGCTACAACAAGAGTTGATGTGAATTGTGGCCCTTGATCAGTCACTCTTTCCCTTGGGACTCTATATCTTGTGAAAATGTTTTCATAAAGAAATTTTGCAACTTTCTTATCTCTTGCATGTTCCATGGCCTTGACTTCTACCCATTTAGTTACATAATCAGTGCATATCAGTATATAAGACTTACCATTTGATGGAGGGTCAATTGGTCCCACAAAATCTAATCCCCACTTGTAAAAGGGAGTGATTACTACCTGAGGGCATAGTGGCATCTCATCAGATCTTATTGGTATGCCCATTCTTTGACATCTATCACATTTTTTGGTATAGCTTCCTGCATCCTTGTGGAGTGTTGGCCAGTAATATCTTGTGTTCAAAATCTTCATTGTTGTCCTCTTGGCTGCAAAGTGTCCTCCACATGGTTCGTTATGATATGCATGCAAAATTTCATGTCTCATCATCTCTCACGCATCTTCTCATGACATATTAGTTAGGTCCAGTATAAAAAAAACATCCATCAATCCAAGAGAAAGGAAAAGATCTTTCAATAAGTGTCGTTTTCTCTTTTGGAGAGAAGTGAGAAGGAATTCTACCTGTAACTAAGTAATTGGCTATGTCAACATACCATGGAATTTGTACATTGAGACAAAATAGATGCTCATCAGGAAAAGATTCATCTATGGGCTGATTATTTTCTGATGTAGTTATCATTGAAAGAAAATTTGCAACAACATTAGCTTTCCCTGGCTTGTCTACAATGGTTATATCAAACTCCTACATCAAAAATAACCATCTTTCCAATCTACCTATGATCAAAGGTTTATTCATGAGATACCTAATGGCTACATGATCAGTGTGTACAAAGATTTGGTATCCTGTTATGTAATGTCTGAATTTTTTCAATGCATAAATTACTGCCAGTATTTCCTTCTTTGTCACAATATAATTAAATTCCACTCCTTGCAAATTTTTGCTGAAAAATTAAATAGCATTTTCAACAGCTCCCTCTTTCTGTCCTAAGACTACTCCTATGTCATAGTTTGATGCATCAGTGTGAATGTGGAAAGGAAGCTCCCAATTGGGTCCCTTAAGTACAGGGGCATTTGTCAAAGCTACCTTTAAGTCAGAAAATGCCTTGTCACAAGCTTTAGTCCACTAAAATTCAATATCTTTAGTGAGGAGAGTATACAATGGTGCTGCTACCTTGCTTAAATCTTTGATGAATATTCTATAATATCGTGCATTACCCAAGAAACTTTTAACATCCTTCTGTTTTGCAGGTGTAGGCATATTTGTGATTACCTCAATTTTTGCAAGGTCTACTTGAATTCCTTTGTGGGATATGTAGTGGACAAGAACTACACCTTCTTGCATCATCATGAAACACTTTTCACTATTTAAGGACAAATTTTTATCTTCACATCTCTGCAAAACTCTCTTGAGATTCTCCAATGCTTGATTAAAATCAACACAATAGGTGGTGAAGTCATCCATATAAATCTCCATGCAATCATGAGAAATGTCTGAGAAGATGCTAATGACTACTCTCTAGAAAGTTACAGGTGCATGCATAAGCCAAATGGGAGCACTAGAAAAGCATAGGTCCCCCATGGACAAGTAAATGTGGTCTTCTCCTGGTCTTCTGGTGCAATTTGGATCTGGTTGTAACTGTTGAATCCATCTAGAAAAGAGAAATATTACTTTCCTGCAAGTGTGTCTGGAACTTGATCAATGAAGGGTAAAGGAAAGTGATCCTTCTTGCTGGTAGCATTAATTTCTCTATAATCAATGCAAACTTTTCATTTCCCTCCTTTCTTGGGCACAATCACTAATGGAGATACCCATTTACTATCTGAAATGAGGTATATAAATCCCGCATCTAGTAATTTTTCCAATTCTCCTTTCACAATCTCTCTCAATGCAGGGTTGATTCTTCTTTGCGGTTGTCTCACTAGAGTGCAATCATCTCTGATATAAATTTTGTGTGTACAGAGTTTAGGATCTATACCTTTCATATCATGATAACCCCATGCAAATGCATGTTGATGGGTTGTTAATAGATTTTCCAATGATAATTGTTGTTCTTCACTCAATTTACTATTGACATTCAAGTATTTTCCTTCAAACACCTGGATTTTTGTAGTTAATTCTATCATGGCTACTTCATTAATACATGGTATGTTTAGTTCACATGGAAACAATGTATGGAACATAATTTTTGTTTTAGGAAGAGTGGCTACAGGAACAACGTCTGTAGGAATAGCGTCTACAGGAACAGTGGCTGCAGGAAGAGCAGGCAGAAGTGTTCTAACTGAAGTGGAGGATGATGCTTCTTCTACTTCATAATGGTTCTGAATGAGATTAGCCAACACTTCTTCTTCATCTTGGAGCTACATAAAAGAGCTTCTTCCTATCATCATAAGCTATGCCACAGAATTAACTTCCTTAGCCTCTTCACCAACTTCTGGCCATACAAAATCTTCTTCAGCATGATATGGCTGAGCAGGTGGATAACAAACAAATTTTTTAGTACTTCTTCCATCTGAAATGGTCATATCACCAAAATGACATCCAATATATGCATTTGTAGTCGCCAACCAAGGTCTTCCAAGAATGATGGGATACCCGCCTAGTGTAGCCTTAGGAGAAAGAATCATAAAGTCTGTTGGATATTCCCAGGAGTCTAGGACTACCACAACATCCTCCACTATGCCATCAGGCTTGATAGTAGAGCTATCAACAAGCTGTAGGACAGTAGGAGTAGACCTCATTCTCACAATATTTAGTTGTTGCAGGATGTCTTTGGTCATTACATTGATTGCTACCCCTAGGTCAATCACAACATTCTTCACTTTGATCCCATTTATGACAACTGCTACTACAGGACTGCCTGTATCATTATATTTGGGAAGTCACTTTTCCTAGCATGATTTCAGCTAGTCGGCCCACCACATGAACTGTAGTTGGGTCTTTCTTCTTCTTTCCTAGCTTCTTAAGAAAATCTTCCTTGATAGCTTTTCTGTAGATTGGAACATCCTTTATGGCTTGAAATAAGGGTGTCTGAACACACATATGCTTTAGCTGATCCAAGATATCAAAAGTGATATCGTCCTTTTCTTCTTTCTTCTTGGAAATCTCCAATCTCTGAGGAAATGGTGGTTCTTGACTAGACTGTTTGACAGGGACCAGTTCAGGATTTTTAGGTACATTGAGTTGAATGGGGCCATTCTAAGGCTTCTCCTCTTCTTCCACAGGAAGCTTAGTGATAATGGGCTTGGAAGGGCCTGGTAGAGTGGTTCTAGAATGTAGATGGATATCACTTACACTCACAACCTATGCAGGGAATTGATTTGAATCAGCAGAGTATGCAGGTTGTTGTTGTGGTTTGTTATCAGGATTGGGTGTGGGCTGAGCTAGTAGTTGAGTTGTCTTAGGTGTATTTGAGCTTGAGTTAGTAGGTGGAGGCATTAGAGCAGGTTGTTGGGACTGAGAAGGTGGTTGAATGTAATTGGTTGTTTGAGTAGGCCATTGTTGCCCTCCTCTCCATTGATTTGTTTGCTGCCAATTTCCTGGAGGTGGTTTCCAGTATCCTTTGAATTGTTGTCAATTCCCCTGAGGGTGCTGCCACTAAGGTGGAGAACTTTGATGACTGGGCCAAGCATTTGGAGGGTTACTCCAAGACTGTGGTGGATATCCCCCATAACTGGGTGGGTATTGGGGCTTCTATTGGTTACCAAAAGAATAAGAGTTAAAATATGGTCTAGCATAGGATAGTGGATCTGGTGGCATACCTTGTCTTGGAGCCCAAGGCTTCCTTTGTGCAACATAGTAAACTTGGTCTTCTTTAATCTGAATTGGCTTGAACTCAGGTGACATCTGCTTGCTTTCCAGGTTAGCAACCATCTTAAATCTGCAGTCTTTCTTCTTTTCCCTATGGTGGGGACAATACTCTGTCAACATCATCATTGCCTCCTCTTTCTTCTTTTTGGCCTAAAGTGTATCTAGCTGAGTAGCTAGATTGTTACTAATATCTTGCTTGAAGTCTACCAAAAAATTAGTGATCTCCATCCTTGAAACTCCACCAGCAGTTAACTTACCCATGGAAGACTGATAAGCTCTTCCTTTCTTTGAAGCTGCCCTAGAGTAATTCTGACATATTTTCTTGATATCCTCCCAAGGAACTTGGGAGATATCTCCTCCTACCATGAGGTCCAAGGCATCAGTGCAACTGTCATTGACTTGTCTTAGGAAAAACAACTTTTGTGAATCCTCATTAAGTGCATGGCGTGGAGACTTTTGTAGGAAAAACAAAAATCTTGCAATGTAGTCTTCGAGGATCTCATCCTCCTTCTGTTGCATCCTGAAAATGTCACCTCCTCTCATATCACTACCCCTACAATATTCCATGTATTTCTCAAGGAACTTTGTCTTCACATCTTCCCAAGTTTCCACAGTATTTTTCCCAAGCTCGTGAACCATCTTAATGTAGCTTCCTTCAAAGTAGTAGGAAATAACTTAAGTTGATGGGAATCAGTAGTATAATCATAACTCCTATAGAGTATGTCAAATTCAAATTAAAAGGTATCAATATCTTCCATGATGAGTCCATAAAACTTTGGGAGTGCTGAAGCAAGAATGTTCTTAATGTTGCCAACGTCATTCTGCTAGGAAATGGGAAAAGGAAAAGCTGGTTGGTTGGGTATGTTCCCATTTGCATCACCCATACCTACTTGATGTGGTTCCAAAGCAAGGGGGTTCTCAAGCTGATTTTGATCTTCAAAGGAGACTTCAGAACTAGTCAAATTAGGATATGTGTCTACAAAGGGGTGTGGATCTTCTTCTTTTGATAAGTTTTGATATTCAATTATCTGGAATGGATTAGGATTGTTAGGAAGGAATCTCCCATAATCATCCCTTCTCCTTCCTCTATGCATGTGGTATTACTCACTATCAGTCAACTCACACACAAAGAATTGGCAATGAATAAAGGGGCATTACTTTTAAATGAAGATATACTAAGAACAACTTCAAAAAAAAAAACTTTACGACAAGAAACTAACAATGACTCAAAAAATTCCTAGCTTGACACCATCCCTGGAAACAACGCCAAAAATGTTGGCCTCCTACAATGATTCCATAACTAAGCCTTTACAGCTATTATTCAGAGATTGGGCATCTAACCTGAATAGTTACTTCAATATTCACGAAGGTGCGTTTAAATTGTCAACCCAAGGAAGTGAAATTGAAATGGGCCAGCACTATATGTGCACTAGGGGCTCAAGTAGTCTTTGGATTCTACAACTAAGAAACACAAAGTTAAAAGTAAATTGCTAAAAAAAACAAATAAAACAAATATTGAACATCAACCCACAACTATGCTGAACTGAAATGTGTGTCAAGAATAAAAAGACCTGGGCAACAAAAAGGGAACTACTATGTCTGCTTTGACTACATGAATAGACACATAATGGACTACCAATGGTTGTAGGAACAGTTGATGCCAGATTTATACTAAGTACTGAACAACAAGTAATACTAGACTAATGCTAATATAATGAAACAAATTACTCACCAAGTGGCCCCCCTTGGATAAGTATCCTCTAAACTAACAAGAACTCAAATGCTCAAACTCAGAATTTTATTTCATTCACTACAAATTGCAATTGGAGTACAATGTCAAATCGTGCAACCTCTTCCTCTATTCTTACTGAATGAACAATCAAATCACTAGCTAACTAACTCCCAGGAAGGAGCATCTGATTATTATTTATGCTAACAACTAAACAAGGAAGTCAGCTCCATGACTGGGAGGATGCCAATTAGGGAAAATAGAGAAAGTGGAGTGATGGAAATTACACATGCATGGAATCCAATTAGACGTAGACTCAGCACAACAAATTATATTACAACAAGGCGGTTACACTTTGGTTGCATGTAGAATCTTCTACCACCGGTCTTCTTTGACTTGGAGCGCTTCCTTTGCTAGCCATCATGGCGCATGCCCAACTGGCGGTGTCTTCCTCAACTTGGCACATTAAATCTGCATGGCAAGGTCAGTATGCATAATAACTACACATCTATAACCACCTTAAGAAACGTTCAATAACCATATGCAAAATCAATATAGATAGTTCACATTCTATGCCAAATATCATTAAAGTTCACAGGGGTCAAATGTCAATGGTTTAAGGGAAACATTATGGCAATTTCAACACTTAATCATTAAAGTCCATGACATCTATGAGCAAATAAACAATAGATTCTCCCCCAAAACTAGACCAAAAACTAGGCTCATCACCATGTAGCTGAAGAAGGCTAGTAGAAAAGGGTGTTCTATCTATGCAATAAATGTCAGGGACCTTGATAGCTCAGAGTCGTGAGATAATGACCATCCTATTATGAAGGAATTCCAATATGTTTTTCCTGATGAGCTGACCGAGCTACTACCTAAATGAGAGTTTGATTTCTTAATAGACTTGCTACCTGGAACTGAGCCTCAGTCTAAGGAACCCTATAGGATAAACACTACTGAATTTTATGAACTAAAGGTCCAGTTGCAAGAGTTACTTAACCAGGGATTCATAAGGCCAAGTGTGTCTCCATGGGGAGCACCTATCATATTTTTGAAAAAGAAGGATGGGACCTTAAGGTTGTGTATTGATTATAGAATGCTAAATAAGGTTACCATCAAAAATAAATATCCACTCCATAGGATAGATGAACTATTTTATCAAATGAAAGGGGCTAAGATATTCTCAAAGATCGATTTTAGATCGGGATAACATCAACTAAGGATAAATGATGAAGACATTTTCAAAACTACATTCAAGACTAGATATAAGAACTATGAGTTCACAGTGTTACCATTTGGGCTAACCAACACCCTAGCAACTTTTATGAATTTGATGGACAACATCTTCCAATACTTCCTAGATGACTTTATATTAGTTTTCCTAGATGACATCTTAATATACTATAAATCAGAGGAAGAGCATGACAAACACCTAATGATAGTGTTGCAGCATTTCAGGGATCATAAGCTTTATGGGAAGATGTCAAAATGCACTTTTACCAGACCAAGGTGCACTATTTGGGACATGTTATTTCAGCCGAGGGGATAGCAATGGACCAAAATAAGATCAAGGCAATCATGGAGTGGCCAGTGCCACAAAATGTATTCGAAGTTCATAGCTTTATAGGGATTTTCGGCTATTATAGAAAATTTGTCAAGGGGTTCTCAATAATTGGAGCACCCATCACCACACTCCAAAGAAAAGGAAAGAAATTTGAATAAAGTGATAAGTGTGAAAAGGAATTTCAGTTATTAAAGGATAAAATTACTTTTGCACCTATCTTGATTGTTTCGGATCCAAATGGGAACTTTACAATGATAACATATGCTTCAAGAGAGGGTGTACGAGCAATTCTTATGCAAGCTTGACACATGGTGGCATACGAATCTAGAAAATTCAAGCAACATGAATTGAACTATGCACCACATGATTTGGAGTTCACTACCATAGGGTATTCCCTTCAAATGTGGATGCATTAAATTTTGGGGAAGCCTTTTGAACTGAAAAAAAATCATTTGGGACTACAGTATATTTTCACTCAACCCAACCTAAATGCTCGATAGAGACAATGGTTGAATTTTTTGAGCGAGTATGATTTTGGCACTAAGTATATGAAAGGAAAAGAAAGTAGAGTAGTAGATGCCCTAAGCAGGAGGGGACATCTTGCAACTATGGTCACTATAAGGTCAAACTTTAGACAGCATGTGGTTCAAGCTTTGCCGAGAGATTAGCATCATGATAGGGTGAAACAAGCCCTAGAGTCAAATCCTTTGGATCATAGATATGATGGATACATGTTTGAGACAGATGGACTCTTAAGATACTAGGGATAGATGTATGTTCCTAATTCAGCCGGATTAAGGGAATTAGTGCTAGAATAATTTCACAATACACTGTATTCAGGGAACCTCGATATAAAAAAAGTGATAGAGGGACTCAAACCATTATATTTCTGACTAGGACTTAGGAGGGATGTTACTACTTTTGTAGCCCAATGTTTATAATGTCAGCGAGTCAAGGCTGAGCATGTGCATCTGGAAAGACTTATACCCACATAGGGTGTTGGAATATAAATGGAAGGTAATCAATATGGATTTCATTTAGGGCTTACCTGTGACCAAGACCTGACATGATGTCATCTCGGTTGTGGTTGATAAATTGACAAAAGTGGTTCACTTCATTGCTAGGAATCTTGAGGATGGTTCATTCGTCTTAGCGAAAAAGTTTTTGTATGAGATTTTTTGGTTGCACGTAGTGCTAGAGACGATCATCTCTGATCGTGACACACGAATGACTTCTAGATTCTAGACTACATTGAATGCTTCTTTGGGAACCAAATTGAACTTTAGTTCAACTTACCATCTGCAGACCAATGGTTAGACAAAGAGGGTGAATCAGGAAGTGGAGGATCTCCTTAGAATGTATTGTATGTATCAACAACCTAAGTGGGAGGAGTACCTACCTTTAGTGGAATTTTCATATAATAACTCTTATCAGGCCTCTCTAGGAACAACATACCTTTCGAGGCTTTGTATGGTCACAAATGTCGTACACCTATCAGTTTGGACAAGGTGGAAGATAGGATTGTCATTGGTCCAAAGATACAGAGAGAGATGGAGGATCAAATGAAGCTAATTAAGGAAAAGTTGAAACAAGCTTCAAATCGTCAAAAGAGCTTTGCAGATAGGAACAAAAACATTTAGACAATTCTCAGTGGGAGATAAGGTCTTCTTGAGGCTTTGACCGTAGAATATTTCAATCTCATTCGACAAGAGCTCTAAGCTTTCCCCTAGATACATTGGTCCATTTGATGTTTTGGAAGTCATCAAACTGGTTGCATATAGGCTTGCTCTACCACCAGCTCTATGTCGTATACATAATGTCTTCCATGTTTATGTGCTTAACCCATACCATCCAGTTGTTTCTCATATTCTTGACTAGTGTACATTGCAGGTTTAGGACCTAGGGCTGGTGCTAGTGGAGCCCACCAAGATTTTGGAGAGACACAACGTTAAGTTTTCGAACTGAAATTTTCTGCAGTATAGGGTCTAGTGGGACCAGTATTTGATGGATAGTGCTACCTGGGAGAATGTTGAGGATATTGATAGATCATTCCCACATCTGATATTTTAGCATACTTTTTATTTCTACATATTATAACTTTTATTATATACCGGATGTTTAAGACTATGTTATGTAGATGTTTTGAAATGATACATCGAGACGATGTCTCCTCCAAGTGGGGAAGGATGTCACATCTTAGAATTTTATGCTACTTGCATTTAATTTACGTTGGAACTGATATATGAATAATTGTGTGTGGTAGAATAAATGTTATGTTCTGCTATTTGAAAGATGAAATAAGTGAATGTTTATTCTATTTTATAAAAGATGAAATGTGATAAATATGATGTTATCTCAAAAAAAGCAATATAGAAAATGTAATTTTGGAATGATGAATTATATTGCTTCGATTTTCATTTTCTTAGACACTAATCTATTAATGGGTGCCTGAGTTTTCATGATTTGCAAGTTGTCAAATACCAAGGGTATGGTTAAGGTAAAGGAGGCTAGCTACCTGGTAGGGTTAAGATGGAATGTTCTCTCCCACACACAAAAACACTTAGTAAACATATTGTTGCATTTAGAACTTCATTTAGTTAATCATTTTTATATTGTCTCTTACTTTATAGTTTGTTATTTAATTAATTGGTGGTAAATGAAATGCACATACAATGTAAAAGGAGAGTTTTTATTTATTTTAATTATTGATTTCATTTGAAGATTAAATTATATATATTTATTATTTTGTGGATAATTTTGATGCATGGCTAATAAATCATTTCTGCAATTAAAAATTAATTTTATTAGATAGATTTGAAACAAATCTTAGAAAATAAAGAAATATTTTTGAAAACAAATCAGTGAGATAGAAAATAGTAGACAATTAGAAAAATAAAAGAAAAGAAGTTAAATTTAGGAGAAAAAAGAAAAAAAAAGTTAGAAAAAGAGAAAGAAAATAATCAAACATAATACTCTCTTATTGGTGCACAGGAGCACCAAGAAATTTTAGGCAAATTGGGTCAAGTGATATGTTTTTAGGTGTTTTGGGTCATTTCAATGTAATAAGGCCATGTCAAGGATATTTTAGTGTTTTAGGAATCATTTTTGTGTCATTTGGGTGAATAGAGAGGTTATAGTGCAATAAAGAGTTAAAATGGAAAAGTTGTCAAATTTGTAAGTTGGAAAATTGCAACAAATTTGAATGTCAACAGTTCAATTTTTGAAATTTGGTTCTTCAGTGGTTGAAGTTAGTTGAGGAAGGTTATGTTTTTGTTTTTGTGTTTAAAAAGGCCTCACATATTTGAGGTAGAGGTTGGAGAGTCTATATTTGAAAGGAAATCAATAAGACCTTACTGTTTTCTTTGCAAATTATGTATTTTTCTAGAAATTTTGATGTTTTCTTGAACTGTATAGTTTCATACAGAGTGCTCTTGCTCTCTTATGGATTGAATCTGGTGGGAAGTAGGCCTAACATCATTTTAGTTTTGGTTTGGTTGGATTTTAATTGAATTTGTACATTGTAGAAGCAAAATACTGAGGGTCAGTCTATGTACCCTATTTAAGGGTTTTGAGTGTGTTAAAAATGATATTTTAAGCCTTACACCCACTCTATTCTTCTGTAACTCAGTGGAAAGGCTTAGTTAGGGTTATTAAATATGTTTGTAAAGTTTTATGTGTAGGGGAGGTCTAAACAATAGATTTTGTTGATGCCCTAGATGGCATTTTGTGTGTTTTTTAATGAAAAAGAGATGTTACTGAGGGGAAAAGTGAGAAATCCCTGAGGGCAGCAACTTTTTACGTCTTTTTAAGTTTTTGTAGACTTTTTTGGAGGTGTTGAATGCATTGGGTTTGTCTGGTGGGATCTGTAAGTGGGTTTTTCAATAAACCCTTGCCTAAATTATGAAAATAGAGGGTTTTGTGGAATGAGGCCTTGGAAAGCGAGTTTCTGAAGAAAAGTTGGAAAATTAGGGGTTTTGTTACTTGGTGAGTGATTTCCCATTGAATTTTTTCCTTTTTGGATTGTTTCAAAGGGGGTTGCTTTGTTAATTTGGCCTAATTAGCCTTGTGGACAACACAATTTGCTTGATTTGAGAGGGTTAGTCCAAACAATTCTTATGAGATTTTGATGTATGTGAAAGAATGATTAAATGGGTGCCTGAAATGCTTATTGGTTGTAGAGATTGTTAAGGAATTTTGAGTGTTAAGGTGAAGAAAAAAGGTCTGCAGACCTACTAGGGAGACTAGGTGAAAAATAGAAAACAAGCCTAGATTGAGTTTGTGGGAAGAAGGGTGATTGGAATCTCTTGTATTTGTGATAGTGAATTGATTTCCTCCAAAATTGACATGATTTGGTATTAGAGTAAAGGGAGTAGGTCTCTTGAGGGAGAATGTTGAAATTTTGTGTGCATGGAAAAAGGTGGAATTAGAGGAGCCAAAATTCCTCCTAAAGGAAGCATTGTTGTTAGAAAGATTGATCAGTAGGCTAGATAATTAGAAGCCTTGAAGAAGGAGATTGTTGTAGTAAAGTCTAATGTCGGGGTCAGCATGGGTGAAAGTAATTCTGAAGAGGAAGAGTTGGATCCAGAGGATGTGAGGATGTTGAAGCTTTTGAAGGCTATGAAAGATGATGGACATAGAAAAATGGGTTTACCTATGTATGGAGGTAAACTAGATGGTGAAGAGATCTTGGATTGGGTAGTATCCATGGAGAATTATTTTGAAAGTGAAGAAGTAGATGAAGATCACAAGGTGAAGAAGGCTAAGACCAAGTTGAAAGGATATGCTTTGCTATGGTAGAACTTAGTAAGATGAAAGGAAAAAAAATGGGAAGACGAAGATCACTTCTTGGGAGAGGATGAAGACAAAACTCAAAGGTAATTTCCTTCCTAGTGACTACAATGTTCAATTTCTTAAAAAATTCAAAATCTTAAGCAAAAGGACTTAGATGTGCAAGCATACACCGAGGATTTTTATAGGTTAAGTATAAGAAAAAAGCATGAGGAAGATGAAGAAAGAGTGGCAAGATATATTAATGGACTAAGGTATAATATTCAAAATGAAATAAGTTTGATGACACCAAAAATAGTGGAAGAATGTTTTCAAATGGCTATAAGGGTAGAAGAAAAAGTGAAGACGAGACAAGCAAAGACAACAAGAGGTAGAGGTAGTACTTCTAGAGGAAGAGGTACAATTTCTTCTTCAAAACAACCCAATCAAGAACAAGAAGATGTTGGTAAAGGTGAAGAACAAGTGGTTAAATCTAGAGGTGGATGAAGAGGTGGAAGAACAAGCATTAGGGGAAATATACAAATCAAGGAAGAGGTTATAATATGTTTTTAGGAAGGTGTTACAATTGTGGTGATTTTGGTCATCCATCCTTTAAGTGTCCGGAAAAGTTTGGTGCTGCTTCAAGTGGGGGTGAAAGAAGAGGTGAAAAGAGAGTCCAAATTCTGCAAGAAGATGAAGAGGAAAGTGTCAATTCTCTTAGTCATGTTGTTGAACTAGAAGTTGGAGAAGCTTTGATGCTGCAAAGACAACTTTTGAAGGCCTCCAAGGAGAAGGAACCAATGCAAAGGAGAAATCTATTCAAGACCACATGTAAGAGCAAAGGTAAAGTATGCAAGTTAGTAATAGATTCAGGCTCAACTAATAATATAGTATCAAGAGAAATGGAAGATAAATTAAGTTTGGTGAAATTTCCTCATGAAATACCCTATAAGGTGTCATGGCTAAATGATTATCAGTCACTTCTAGTCAATGAGAAGGCTTTAGTTGAGTTTCATATTGAAGGGTATAGAGATAGGGTACTTTGTGATGTTCTACCCATGCAATGTTGCCATTTGTTGCTTGGGAGACCATGGTAATTTGAAAAAAATGTCATGTATGATGGAAGGGATAATACATATTAGATTGAACATGATGGGAACACATTTACCTTGATGCCATTGTAAGAGGAAGTCAAGGAGAAGACAAGGGAAGAAAAAGTAATCATGATGGGTAATAAAGAGTTTGTGTAAGTTGAGGGTGAAAGGGAGATGAATTTTATAGCCACCCCAAGGATGGAAGAAGCCATGACAGTGAAATTATAAAATAATGCCATGTTGAAGAGAAAGGATGGTGATGAAATCTGATCATGGAAAAGTCAAGGGTAAATTGGTGTTAAAGGCTCAAGATGGGTTTATGAAGGATGATAGAATTATGGTTGGGAGAATACCTTGTCCAATTGTTGGGAGAAAGTTTGGTGGGGATTTGTATTATTCTTGTACATAGGTTAGTAACTCTGATAAAACAAAGATATTTGGAACATAGAACCTACTTGAAGAGATGTAAAGACAAAGGGTGAAGTGAAAAAAGGTGTCTAGCCAAAGCAAATGAATGAATTCAAGCATGAAAGGGTAATGAAGGATAGATTTCAAGGAACAATAGGTAAGTGTTTTTTTGCAGGTGCTCAAGCAAGGATGACCTCAGTTTTAAATGGGGATAATGGTAGAAGGCATGATGATCCTTGGGATATTTTTCACTAAAATTTGAAGTGTCCCCAATGCTCTAGAATTTGGTACCATCAAAAAGAGCTCAGAATCCTAATTCCAACGCAACTTGAACGAGCTCAAAAGGAGTTTGTATGCCCAAGTTATGGCTGGTCAAGCTTCAAGTCAAACTGGTCCTTGAGGGCATCAAAAAAGTGAAAAAACTGATCATCTTGGAAATCAACAAAAATGACGTTGAATTGAAGAGCTCGATGACATGAACCCAATGACATTCGTTTTGTCAAAATCCAAGATCGCATGCCCGAGATATTGCTAGTCAATGTTGGGTTGACCAAGTGAGCCAAGGTGATACGAATGATGACATAAGCATGACATCAACTTGTAGACGCACCCTTCTGTACCATATGGATGATGAGTTGGGCTAGCCAAAGATCGAGAGGTGTCATTCCGTACATCCAAATAGCATCTACGTGGCAATATAGGTGGTAGCTTAGTCAGCATAAGAAGAGCTTTGTCAACACTAATGTGTCTTCAACTGTGAATCAACGAATGCCACATGGCCCTATCAAGAGGCGCTACGTGGTACCTAGTTGGAAGCTCCTCCATTGGGTTCAACGAATTTTTTTTAAGGGGCTCGAACCCCTAGCCTGTCCGATAACAGCCACCTCTGTCACCATTACACTGCGGCTTGTCCTCATGCATGTAGGTGGGCACGGTTTCTTTTGCCATGTGAAGTTTCCAATTTAGTTGAGAGAAACGAGAACAGTGGGAGTTGAACACCCCACTGCCGAGGTAAAAAATTAAATTTATACTACCAAGCCACTGAGCTATTCAAGATTATTAGTGGCATTGATTGGTTTTATTATGTATGTTAGAACCGAATCTAGCCTATTAGGCCTATGTGGCCAAAAACCCACTTAACCAATTGAACCAAAAGGGGATTAAAAGACAAAATAACCTATGTATGAATGGTTAAGGGGGGTATCATGAGGTTTCAAAGATTAATCCTTATTAAGGAAATTTTTTATGTATAAAAGGGGTAGTAGGCCTTTAAAAAGTTCAAGCCTGGGTGATGTGAAGGAGGGAATATTTAGGAGACATTGAAGACATTTTTGCACACCATAGGAATGTCATGCCATTGTGCTTGAAGGAGATGACTTTGTAGCAATTGCAATTCTGATTTTGGAGCAAAATAATCGAATTGGTCACTTTGTTGGAGAGGGACCTGGAGTTGTAGCCTTTTGGAGAACTTTGTTATCAATTGTGTTTGGTCTTCTATCTTTTCTCTCTCTTTCATTTAGTTCATAATCTATTTTATGCTATGTTGTTAAGAATTTTGTTATCATTTTTAAATTTAATAAATCATTATAAGTTTCACATTCTTTAAGCAATCATCATAGATCCTTAAAATATATCACATAAGGCAGGACTATTTTTCAAGGAGAGGTAATGGCAAGGTGGACACAAGCTCAACAATGCAAGATACGAAGCAAGAACTATGTATTTGGTCCTATGGAGGAGATTTATAGAACTAGGAGAATTTGGAGGATAAAGTGAAGTTGTGAAAGAGCAAGGTTCAAGGCAGTATAGTCCTCATGGAACATAAGGTTTTCTTATAGGTGGGTTGTATGGTGCAAGAGCACCAAGACATTTTAGGAAAATTGGGTCAAGTGATAGGTTTTTAAGTGTTTTGGGTCATTTCAATGAAATAAGGCCATGAAAAGGACATTATAGTATTTTAGGAGTCATTTGGGTGAATAGAGAGGTTATAGTTCAATAAAGAGTTAAAATGGAAAAGTTGTCAAATTTGTAAGTTGCAAAATTACAACAAATTTGAATTTTAATGGTTAGATTTTTGAAATTTGGTTCTTCGATGGTTGAAGTCAGTTGAGGAAGGTTAGTTTGGTGTTTTTGTTTTTAAAAGGGCCTCACATATTCGAGGTAGAGGTTGGAGAGTTTGTATTTGAAATGAAATCAATAAGACCTTACTATTTTCTTTGCAAATTCTATATTTTTCCAAAAATTCTGATGTTTTCTTGAACTATATGGTTCTGTACAGGGTGCTCTTGCTCTCTTATGGATTGAATCTGGTGGGAATAATTCCTAACATCATTTTAGTTTTGGTTTGGTTGGATTTAAATTGAATTTGTACATTTTAGAAGCAAAATACTAAGGGTCTATCTATATACACTGTTTAAGGGTTTTGAGTGTGTTAAAAATGATATTTTAAGCCTTCCACCCACTGTATTCTTTTGTAACTCAGTGGAAAGGCTTATTTAGGGTTATAAAATATGTGTGCAAAGTTTTATGTGCAGGGATGTCTAAATGATAGTTTTTGTTGATGCCCTAGATGGCATTTTGTGTGTTTTTGAATGAAAAGAGATGTTAGTGAGGGGAAAAGTGAGAAATCCCTAGGGGAAACAAATTTTATGTCTTTTTAAGTTTGTGCAAACTTGTTTGGAAGTGTTGAATGCATTGGGCTAGTCTAGTGGGGTTTGTAAGTGGGTTTTTCAATAAACCCTTGCTGAAATTGTGAAAATAGAGGGTTTTGTGGAATGGGGCCTTGGAAAGCGAGTTTCTAAAGACAAGTTGGAAAATTATGGGTTTTTGTTACATGGTGAATGCTACCCCATTGCATTATCAGATTTTTGGATTGTTTCAAAGGGGGTTGTTTTGTTAATTTGGCCTAATTGGCCTTGTGGACAATGTAATTTGCTTGATTTGAGAGGGTTAGTCCAAAGAAGTCTTATGAGATTTTGATGTATGTGAAAGAATGCTTAAATGGGTTCCTGAAATGGTTATTGATTGTAGAGGTTGTTAAGGAATTATGAGTGTTAAGGTGGAGAAAATAGGTTTGCAGGCCTACTAGGGAGACTAGGTGAAAAATTGAGAACAAACCTAGATTGAGTTTGTGGGAAGAAGGGTGATTGAAATCTCTTGTATTTGTGATAGTGAATTGATTGCCTCCCTGATTGACATCACTTATTCTTTCAAAACCAAAAGATTCATTCAAAACATCAGATTCATTTTTCTCAAAACTAGTTTCTACAAAAACAGAAACCATAACAAAAATAGTAGAGTTAGGGAAAATAGGGAAAAGTTGAAGAAAAATTATGGAAAAGAGAAGAGAACAAAAAGTAAACCAACATGATAGTGTTTTACTAGGTTTTTATTCATTTTTAATTGCAGTTAATTTCAATTTGTATGAATAAATGGATCTAGATCTCTATTTTTTTGTGTGAAAGATTAAATTCTATTGTTGAAACACACTTGTGTATATCTATTGTAATCATGTGTTTGGTGTTTAAATGTTTTTATTTTTTATATGAAATTATGAATCATGGTTGTACAAGACTGTATTTTCTTATTTCTTATATATATATATATATAAACATATCTTGCTACAAAACTTAGAACACTAAATAGAAAACTACAAATTTCATTTTAAATGTCACGCTAAATCGCCAACTAGTGAACTTTGAATGGAGTTAAAGTTTTTATTTGAAAAATTATAACAACCTTGGGTCAACCATGCTTGTGGAAGGCAACAACCTCCCCAAAGGTCATGGCCTGTGGAGAAGGCGTTGCCATCCATAGGCAGCGCGCCCCTTTTGGGTGGCCATCATCCTCTTGACAAACCAATATGACATGCATTAAAATCTTGATGTGTGAATCATAAACTTGAGGAAAAATCATGTGTTGGTCTATGTTTATTTCATGAGGATATACATATATATATATATAAGTACCACTGTATGCTTTTCAGAATACTCAGCTTGATAAATTCTTCATTTTGATCAGATATTTCCTTTTGATTTTTTAATGTAATCTTTGTATTTGTAATATAAATATGTATATATATGTATACATATATATGTATATATATGTATATTTATATATATATATGTGTGTGTATATATGTATATATATGTATATTTGGATAAATTATTTACTGTTGTTGTGGAATGATATATTTTTGAATATGTAATATATGTATATATATGTGTGTGTGTGTATATATAAATATATATGTAAAAGTAAGATTTATTTCTGAAGTAAGTAGATACATGTATATCTGTTAGGGACAAGTGCTTCTTTTGAAATATATAAATAGTAATATGATTTAGAGAGTGTACATGAAGATTATATATATATATATATATATATTAAATCTCTTTATTTCAATTTAAACCATATATAAAACTTATTTTCTTGTGGATTATTTCATTTGTGGATTATTTTCTTATGCAAACCAAATAGAAATCTTGGAATAAAAATGTGTTTTGAAGGAACTTAATGATTGTTGAATGCTTGATATTTTAACAAAATTATGAGACACTATGTCATATTTATTCTTTCTATGGAATTACTTCTGGGATAGGCTAGAAAATGTGGGCTTCTAGAGATGGTAATTTACTTTTTCTAAATTACCATTTTATAATTGTTTCTTGGCCAAGCTACTGTACCAGTGAAATAGATGGTTTGAAAAGCCTAGAATTTATATCATATATGTCTCTACCACATCCTGTGTGTGAGTATTATGTTATTCTAGTTTAGGAATTGCATATAGGCATCAGGAACGAATCAAGAGATTCCCTCCTACTTATACCATTCCAAGTTGGTAGGCTCCTCGTGAAGGGTTGGTGTTTTCTTTGTGTTAGGAAGAAACCTAGGGAAGTTTAGTACTTCATGGTTGGGCAGAAAAAGTGCCTTAACTTCACTCTTGGCCTTAGCTTGTGGAAGACCTTCAGAGTCATGGCGGTTGAGGATAGATATTTTTGTATTATATGGATATACTTCTTTGTATTATATCTGTATGGCATGCTTGGCCAATTTGAAAATGTAAACTTATCTTCATGGATGTAATTATTGATGAAAAACTTATACTTGTAACATTGAAACAGATGTAGTGTAACACCCTATTGGTGTATGAGATTGTATTTCATTATTGTAACTTTCCTTAGTGCATTTATAGATATTTTATTTAATATATGTATTGTGTATGTGCAGGATCATCATGGTAAAAATAGGCCCTTAAGTGGCAAAAAATTTAGAAAAATCAGAGTTAGGCAACTTGACATAAAAAATTGAATAAGTTAGATATTATTTCAAAAATATGTAAGAATAGAATCTATAGAAAATTGAATGTAGTTTCTAAACTACTAGGTTTGTTTAAAAAAAAAAATCTATTTGATGAAAATTTGAAATTTCAATGCAGTAGTACTTAAATTTTAGGGAAAAATAAGAGGTAGGTGTCGACCACCCTAACCACAATAAAATGATAATATTTTTATAAAATTTTAGATATAAGTAGAGGACTCATGTCCCATGTGATGCATATTTGTTTGTAATTGTTTTCCAAGTAAATAATTAATTATGAATATTTTATTACAACTTTTAAAAATATAAAAACTCATGTCGACCACCTTAACTTGGTAAAAACTTCATGAAATTCAATTTTTCCTTTTCTAATCCTATAGTATGTGAAGAATAGAATGTGACGCATATTTTGGATTCAAAAAATGTGATACCGTTTGAAAGCTATAGTTTTTTTTCAATTAGCCTATCAATCAGTAATTTAGTCATAATTCAAATAGAAAATGAATAATAATTACTTATTAAATTCAAAGTAAAGCATAATTTATATTGGTGGAAAGATGAGAATCTCCTTTAAAAACCCTTTTCGTTTCATCAATTTTGGGTAAAAAATTTCTTCAGCCACATACCCATCATATTGCCACTTTTTGGCCCATCATGATCTTGCACATACCCTATCACTTTCCTTATTTGGAATATGCATTTATTTTTGGAGTACTATGTTTAGTATGTGATTTTTTAGAGATTTACATATTTGGATTGAAGGTCCGCACTTGATAACTAGGGAAGCAATAAGGGATGTGACTTGTTTGTGGTCCTCTAAACCAATTCCAAGGTGGAAGTCTATTAATGAACATGAATTAATTGAAAAGACCAGTGTAAATCTCCAAGGAGAGGAACTCATATTGAGTAATTTTGGAAATATGGATATTTGGTATGTTGTAATGCTTGTTGGACATAAAATCTACCTACCTAACGATGGCTATATACTCTCTCTTACTGCTACTCACATTGAATTTGACATGATTGAGAATGGTGCGGATTATGATCTTTGTGAGTTACTTCGACAACACTTGATGAATAATTTGAAAGAAATAAAAAAGAAAAAAATACATTTAGGTACAATACTTTAATAGTTTTCTTACTTTTCTACTTCATGAAGGAGATACCAGTAATTGGAAAAGTAGAATGGTCAAATATAGAACGGATAGCACATCAGATAAGAAATCTTATGATGAATCTTGGTCAATTGGATGCTCACAAAGATTCTCTCGTAGCATTCTTTGTAATTTTTTAGATGAGGATGAAAAAGAGAATAATAAGAACAAAGAGTGTGGTGGAAATATACTCTGGATACATCAATTTCCTTGTCTCTGCTAATTTTTGTTACATGGAAGCAATTGATCCTAGAATTGTGTGGAATTTTGAGTTAGATTATGAAGTGAATTAGGAGGAAGCTATTCATTATGCAGAAATGCTTTGAGGAATCCCAAAGAACCCCAATAGATCAGGTTTAGAGGATAGGTCTATAACTGAAGCCTCCAGTAGTTCAAGAAGAACAAAGAAAGAAAAGAAAGTGTTTCTATCAAACAATAGGTTACAGAACAAGAAGGAAAATTTGATGTGACCCAGCATGAGCATGAAAGAAAAAGTACACAAGACTTGGATAAAGAAATAAAATATTTACAAGAATTAATCCCTGGTGAAAGAATTAATACATCATTTTTTAACATAGAAAATCTTAGGAATATGCTTGATTCATTGAAAGCATACATATCTAGACTAAAAGAATAAATAGGAAATGAGTCAGAAGCGAGAACTATAGAGGAAATCTAGAAGACATCAAAAAAAAATGTGTAGATGCACATCACAAAGTCTTGAAGGGATTCAACGATGTTCAATATTGTGAAGAAGAAGCACAAGAATTAATATCTTATTGTCTGAATTGGTCTAACTGGACACAATAAAATGAGTTAGAATGAAATTCAGATAAGCACTCAGGTAGATGTTTATAATTTAGAAAGTGTTAGAAACAATCGTAAGTGGTCTTAAACATCATGCAACAAATAGAGACAATCAAGCAATATGTGGCACTATGACACTTAGTAAATATGAGGGAAATTTCTATGTCCAATGCCCTTGCTAGTGTTGAAAAACTATCAGAAATAAATCTCAACCCCAACACTATGGAAGAAGGAATAGAGTCTCTAACAAAGCTTGAACTACTATACAAGACTCTTGTACATACAAAAAGTTTTTGGGAAGAAGGAAAATCTACTTGGTAGGATACTCTGAAGAATCTCAAGGGATCTTCATCTTCAAGTTGATATGTCTAATTACTTTTTTTTAGATAGTGCATACATATAGATATCCAATGGAAATATACTGGACCCCTGTATGACCTTTTCCATTCATGTCAAAGGGAGAGAGATAGTGGGAAGAAAAACATTTTTGTTAATACATTTTGGATGATCAAGGAAAACCTTTTTTTTTTAAAGTCAATGTCAATTTTGAAAGGGGGAGTTTAGGTTAGGAAGAAATAAGTTTTGATTCATGATAACGAAAATGTTTTTGATATGCATGTTTCCATCAATGATAAAGAGGGAGATTGTTGGAAGTTTTGAAGTCTGTCATTATTGGAAGTTTGGAATTCTGTCACAAATTTCAAAAAAATTGAAGTGACTTTTTTTCTTTTCAGTTTTTATGATCTGTAGACTAAATGCAAATCCATATTTCAAATGATTTTCAATGATGCAAGATGCAAAAATGCAACCTATATGCACTTTCACTAATGCACTATTTAGAAACCCTAGATGCAAATTAACTAGTGCAAACCCTAATGCAAATTTAATGCAAGCAAGATCTAGGATTGTGATGCACTACAAATTAGAAATGATGTGTTCTAAATGTAGGTTCACCAAAATGAAAAGATGGAAAATGGTTTCTTTATAGTTTAGGACATAGAGCAATGATTTTCACAACCTTCATTCAAGGAAAACCCTAGAGATCTCAATCTAAAACATGCAAAAGAGAAATATATCTTGCAATAAGGTTGTCCTATGGTCTGATTATAAACTAAAGAGGGGTTCACCACCAAGATAGGGCTTGGAAAGACTAATGAAATGTAATACCTAATGCTTAAACCTAATCCAATGCAAGACTTCACTAAATGACCTAGAAAAACATGTGAATCAAAACAGAAAGCTAAGAGATGAAAGGTGTGCACCTAGAAACCCGAAGAGGACTGGATGAAGAGTTCAAATGATAAAAATACTTAAATTAATGTCTATTGGGATTCATATGCCAAACTAGGTGATTTAGTCCCAGATTATGGTTTTTGGGCAGGAACAAAAGTCTGGCAGAGATATATTTGGAACTCCTAAAATCTATGAATTTTCCTATACTAGGACTCATATGCCAAGATTGGAGTATCATTCCAATTAGGGTTTTTTGCAAACTCAAAGTCTAATTTTTCTCTTTAATGTCTGTTATGTCCTTTCCACTTGACTTCTGGGGTTGAATCTCTAATTTGCAACCTATAGATTTCTTTCAATGATCTCCAATGTAAGGTGACAATTTTGGAAACTTTGAACACTTTGATAACTTTCTCCAAACTTTCTCTTCAACGTGTCTTCAACCTACATTTGTAAATCACACTCTAAAGAGAGGGAAAAAATGTTGTTTTGTTAGTGGAAATGGGTTTTCCTTGGTCAAATCCCATTTTGGTAATCAAACCTTGAAATGAAATGAAATAGGAAAGGAGAATGATGAATGAACAAAATATAATGTTGCAACTCACCAAACCCTAGCAATAAAGTACTGTAAACATGTATGGAATGACTCCAATAGATGTATATCTTGACTCTTGCTTGAATGATATGGATCTTGAATTGAATGCTAGCTTCAATCATGAAACCCTACATCACAATTGTTAGCTCAATAACAAACATGATGCATGATGACTTTGACATGGCGCTTGATACTTGAATGATGCTCTAAAACATTTGATAATCATCCATTGAAGACTCTTGAATGCTCTTGCAAACTCTTGAATGTTTCCTTGATCACAAATTTTCTATAATACATGAATACCTGAAAGCTTGGGATGAAAACAAGTGAAATAACCTTGTATTTATACTTGTTTATGCCAAATTTCTTGAAATTACAACACTACAAGCCAACATCAGATACAAGAGAATAAAATCTCACCAAGAATTTGAATTAAATTTGATTTTGGGCCACATGGGACTCATACACCAGAAGTGGTGTATGAGTCCCATTAGGATTAACTATGGGACACATTTTCAAAAATGCCCAGAATGATGCAAAATCGAGATTAGGGCCCAAAAAAATAGGTGGGACTCATACACCCAAGGTGACGTATGAATCTGAGATCGGGTATGTGCAGGATCATGATGGGCCAAAAATTGGCAATATGATGGGTATGTGGTTGACGACTTTTTTTTTACCCAAAATTGATGAAACAAAAAGGGTTTTTAAAGGAGATTATTAGCTTTCCACCAATATAAATTATGCTTTACTTTGAATATAATAAGTAATTATTATTCATTTTCTATTCAAATTACAACTAAAGTCCTGATTGATAGGCTAATTGAAAAACATCTATAGCTTTTAAATGATATCATATTTTTTGAATCCAAAACATGTGTCACATTCTATCCTTCACATACTATAGGATTAAAAAAAAAATGAATTTCATGAATTTTTACCAAGTTAAGGTGGTCGACATATGAGTTTTAATATTTTTTAAAAAATTTAATAAAAAATTCATAACTAATTATTTACTTAGAAAAAAGTACAAAAAATATGCATCACATCGGGACATGATTCCTCTACTTATATCTAAAATATTATAAAAAATATTATCATTTTATGGTGGTTAGGGTGGTCAGACATACACTTCTTTTTTTTTCCCTAAAATTTAAGTACTACTGCATTGAAATTTCAAATTTTCACCAAATAGATTTTTTTTTCTTTAGACAAACCTAGTAGTCTAGAAACTAAATTCAATTTACAACAAATTATATTCTTACGTATTTTTAAAATAATATAGATAACTTATTCAAATTTTTATGTCAAGTTGCTTAACTCTGATTTTTCTAATTTTTTTGCCACTTAAGGTCCTGTTTTCTCCATGATGATCTTGCACATACCCAATCACTAAATCTAGGCCACACAACCTAAAAATTCTTGAATTATAATTGGATCTTTGTTCATGTTAGGATTATCCTCAGAAAGATGCATTAAAAAGGGCTTGTAGATGTAAAATTAGGCCAACTAAAGCATAAAGAAGCCCAATTATTTAATAAAACCCTAGAAAAGTGTGAACACATGTTACAAAACTTTACAACACTCTAAATAAGGTACAATTAAGCTCATTTAGTTCACAAGGGCCCAAGATCTAATGTGAATATGTTAGAAATTTTACAATACTAAATCAAGGCCATGTTAGGGAGTACTTTTTCCATTATTACACTTCTAAGATAACTCCCACTTTGAAAAATCCTGAATTGACTGATACAACATGCAAGAAATATGAATATTTGAAAGAATTGTTAGTAGTTTATGATAAGTCATCTACTCCCCCTAAGAAACAAGGAGTCACTTGTGCTATGGTTAGTACTAAATAAGTGAATGAACAAGAGGAAATCAATGATGTTGACAGTAATAACAATCAAGGTAATAATTTTGTAACTCCCCCTTACCAAAACTTATAAATATTTATAAATCCCATGATGAAACACACAATTTCATTTTTCAAAGCTAGTGAAACAAAGAATGATGTGATGAATGTTGACATAGATGAAAAAAACATAAAAGATGAAAACGAGGATAAAATGGATAGACTAGTGGAATTTATTGAAGCTAAACCTTGTAAGGGCCAAACCAAAATGCCCCTTGATATTGATTTCTCACATAATGACATAATCAAACATAAACCTAATGGTCCTCTTTACATAGTTGGAAGAATCAATGACAAGCCTACCAATGGGATATTAATTGATCCCATCTGTGTAGAGAACATGATCACTGAAGAATTCATATTTGTGCATGAAATATATCAAGATACATAAGACAAAACAAAAGCATGGATCAAACAACATAATGGTTTTTCTTTCCTTGCGATTGGCTCGATAAATCTCTCTAAAAGTCAAACTGAAAACATTAAATTTCTCATTCACCATCATCCCATTATCGAACCAATTTCATGTGAAGTTAGGTTGTCCATGGTTTTTCTCCATGAATGTCATCACATTGGTTGCACATAAATGTTTAAAGTTTCCCTTTGGCAATGAGATATTTACTATGCATCATAGTGATTTTAATCCTATGTCTTCCCATGGGAACTTTTCACTGAATTTCTTTTGGCCCAAGCCTATTGAACTTATTAGACCTTGTGAAGATTTCTTTTTCAAATCATATCAAAAGTTGAAGGTAAAGAGCATAGTAGAACTATCCCTTATAAATATGCCTCAACCCATTCAATTGAGAACGTATCCTAGACAAAACCATGATTGAACCAAAATCCCTTCCAAATATCCTAGAGTAGCCTATTACAAATCCTCCTACCATTTACTAGAAGACACCACAAGACAACTAAAAAAATCTCATTGTACCTTCTAAAATCAAACAAGTTTACAAACCTAAAGAGAAACTGGTTGAGAAACCTCCCATGGTTCCTTCCATTCCTCCCCTAAGGGAAGAAAAGAAACCTATGGTTGACAAACCCACTCCTACATAATCATAAATTGACAACAAATTGAGAAGAAACTGAAATTCTAGAGAGTGTAGGCATAGACATTGTGTTATTGCTCATTTGTTGAAAGAGAAAGAATAGAAGAATAACATAGAAAATCAAAATCCAAACTTGTCTCTAGCAAGGAATAATGTCTCTTCGCCTTTGCCACAACGTAAACATGAACAAACTTCTATGGATATTTTCATTAGACCTCCTATTGAGATTAATTTAGATGGTGACATTGGTATTGGAAATATTGATGAACAAGTGCATAATGAGTTGAACTCATTATTCTCCTCTTCTATAAGACTAAATGACAATCCTCCTAAAAAGAGTGTTGAACTTTGTATATGTCCTAGTTCAAAACTTGTTGTTGTCCCTTTGACTATATTTTTGCTTTTCATATATACCCATCAAGATTGGGATGCAAACAACCTGCTATAGGTTGATTTGCATATGCCTTACTATTATTTTGCTTTATTTTTATTTTTCATGTTTCTTTATGTGATTGCATGTGCATAATATGATCCCCCATACTATTTCCTTTGATGTATCTCTCTCTTTTTGTGCATTCCTCTATTTGTATCTACATTCTTCTCTGTGTCTTAAAAAAATTACATGTTTTCGCTTGTCTTGTGTTTTCCTTTTGGGGGTGACACAAGGCGTTGAGACATTTAGGCCTCTTCCATGTTGACCCGAAGGATTTTTCTTTGTTTTCTCTCTTTATGTTTCATTCTTCCACTTCTATGAGTATTTTGGGAATGATGACATTTCTGAGATCTATAACAACATTGTAGCAAAGACATACTAACCCCAAATCCATAGATCCCTTATGTATTTTTGGGAGCAACCCCTCCTTCCCTTTTCATGACATAGCTTTATTTCAGAAACATATGACTTGTAATAGGGCTTTCTGAGGAATCTCTCATGTCTTAGGATTGAACATTGGCTGCATTAAAGCAATTGCTCACAACAATGGTGTTAGCAACCACTTTAAAATGGGGCCATGCATCGATAATATCTTTTGGCATTTCTCATGTTTTATGGTGTGATTTTCGTCATTCTTTTGATGCTTTATTTTCATTGTGGTCTCATTGGGTTTGATGTCCTTCAAGAGTGTGATATTTCTTAGTGTATGACTTTCCTCTTAGTGGTGATGTGATGCAAGTTACATTCCCTATGTTGTGAATCTTCTACTCTTGACTTGTCCTCTCTTGGAAATATTAGGCATGATGTTCCCTAAGAAGAAGACCTTACATGAACTAAGAAAAATCCCTTTGAACAAAAACTTTTACTAGCATCATTGTTCATAGGTGTTAACATAACATAGCTTGTTAGCCATATGAAGCTCAAACCCTAAATTCAAGTCCACCAAGCATAACACACCTTGCTTGCATGTGGAGCCTTGCCTTGTTCATAGGTGTTTAGCATAATGTAGCTTGTTAAGCACTATGGAGCTCAAACTCTAAATTCAAGGGCACCTATCATAACACACCTTTCTTGTTTATGGATCATTTCCTATCATTGTGGTGCCTTATTAAATCTTTCAAGAGGATAGCTTTGATGTGGTATGGGAACCTAATATGATTCTCTCATTTTCCACCCTTTTGGGATACTACCTAGTGGATAGCCTAAGGTTCCACTACCCTAGAGTGAGCATGAAAAAATAGAACCAATGGCTTAGATCTATTCTTGGAACATAAATTTTTGGGACCCACTTGCTTTCTAACACTTCTAGGTTTTTTCACCTAAAAAGAGAAAGAGAAGTCAAAAATGCATATGTTCACATTCAAAGTTAATGCAATGTTTGAATGGAAGAAACTAATAATATTAACTAATTAATGAATGGAAATTAAAGGGAAACAACTTATTTGAAAACACATTGTGTAATGCAACAATGAACTAGAAATGAATGCAAAACTTAACAAAAATGAATGAAACTCGAAGTGTGCACCTGTAATGTGGATGGAGATTGGAAATTGCTTCTAAAATGTTGTTGATGCTGATTTTCAGGCCTGGTGGGACTCATTCGCCATTCTAGGCGAATCAACCACAGTTCTACAAAACTGTGTCGGAACCTGAATCTGACAAAAGGGTACTTAAAAATTTAGAAAACTCAAAATTGACCTTGGAATGGAACTCATTCACCACTCTTGGTGAATGAGTCCACTTTTTAATTTCTAGATTTTCAAAAGTGGAATCTGAAGCTTCTGATCTATACTTTGACTTTCTACAAGTGTCTGCTTCTTAAACTCTAATTTATGAGTCTAAAAATGAGCTTTTGTTGATATTTTGACTTGTTCAATGAAGAGAAGACTTGAGAAACCTTGCAACATGATTCTTAATTATTTCAAAGCTTCCAAGAGTCCTAAATCTACAAATAAACAAGACGAGAGAGAGAGAGAGAGATAATGAATGTTAGGGCATGGGGCTTTGACTTAGTCAAACCCCTTTTAGGTAATTAAAGCAAAATGATCAAATAAAGTAATGAAACATGGAATAATGGATTTGATTACCTTGCCATGATCATTGATCTTGAAATTCTGTAGCAATGGAGGAAGTTTCAACCCTTGAATGTCTTTAGGAGCTTTCTTGATGTCTTGCAATGATAGAACACTAAGTTGTTTGAATTGAGATAGAAGAATGATGGATGAATGAATGATAAGAGATAAGAGATGTGTAAAATGAGTTAATTTAGACTTATATTTATAGGAAATTCACCTATTTCATCTGTTAATACCCCATCACAGGCCAACATCAAGTAATATTAAACTTAAATTTTAGTTTTTTCACACTCAAAGGTCAAAATTGGGCCAAATGGGACTCATTCGCCACCCACGGCGAATGGGTCCCACAGGGGTAATCCTGATAGCTAAGATGTGAAGAGATCAGGAAATATGGTTTAAAATGCAACTTTGTCAGATATTTGATCAATTCAAGCCTCAGGATGCACAATATGGGTTAATAGGGGCCTATTAGTGATGACATAAATGTCAATTAGGGCTTGGGACACATAATTCAATGTGAAAGTGTGATTAAATACACTTTTCAACACTAAAATGTGGTCCACACAACCTAGAAAGGCACAAAAACCAATGTGAATGTGTAAGAAACATTACAACACTACTTTATTATTAAGTTTAATTCAAAACCCTTATAGATTGATGTGATGATGTAATTAAAGACATTTTATAATGTTGAATTAGGGAGAAATGGGTTTATTAAGTCTAGAAAAGTGTGAAAGTACTTTATAAGACTTTACAACACCTTTACAAGAGGTCGTTAAAAGCATGTTATTCAATTTATAAGGGTTCAAGACCTAGTGTGGATGCATAAAATTCCTTACAACCCCTGAATCAAGGCCTCATTAAGTATAATTTATCAAGCTTCGACCATTTGTCCAACTAGTTGTGGATCAAATCTAGGTTGTTTGTGCAAAAAGAAAATGTATACTCACTTTGTGGGGATGAAACTCTTGGCTGTCCGTTGGGTGAGAAGTCCTAAAAGGTGAGAAACATACACTAGTTGGTATGTACTCACAAACACATAGGTGGCTATGGGGAAATTCGTTATGTTGAATGGGCTTCCCGCTCAACCATATCAAAGCTATACCTCGTGATAAATTTAATAAGGTGCCACAAAGGAAGAATGATGTCATTTCAAGCTCTATGAGGTGAGAAAAACTTTATATGCTTGACACTCATAAACATTGTTAATGAAAAGTAGTGTAAGAAATGTCCAAATGGATTTTTCTTAGTTCGTGCAATGTCTCATCTTAGGGAACCTCATGCTCAATGTCTCTAAGAGAGGATAAGTGAAAACGATCTCATCTTGTTTCCAAGAGAGGAAAAGTGCAAGGTCTCATCCTGAACAACATTGTACCTAATGTTTCCAAGGGAGGGAATCGCAAGAAAGATAAAATCACACAATGAAATGTGAGTGGTGATGTATGCCCCCACTTTAACGCAGTTGCGAACACCAGTACTATGAGAAATTTCTTTAAAGTAGAAGAGGGAGAAATGAGAGCTTACTCAGAAAGTCCTAGCCAAGTCATATGTTTCCGATAAGCTACATCACAAAAAAGAGAAGAATGTCACATGTGAGCCAACCTAAGGCACATCATCCACGTCCCAAGCTGGCTCTTATATGTTCATGAAAGGTTAATGATTGGCAAAAGGAGGCAACCACAAGTGACATACAAGGAAAAGGCTTGCTAAACCCCTTGCCCCTACTAAGTGCAAGACAAAGGTGAGCTGAAACAATTGATGAAATGTAGGTGAGAGTGAAAATCAGTATCAATTAGAGGAATTAGGTGCCCCCATAGAGGGAAGCATTCCAAACCCTTGAAAATGTTGGATTTTATGACTCAACCTTACATTCATTAGTGGAGTGACCATGAACTCTGTGATATGCACATAATGAAGTCTTGCAATAACATTTCTTTTGAGTTCTGGGAAGGAGAGTGATCAAGTGATCTTGGAGGAGTGTTGACAAGATATCCTCTTGATCAATGGTAGAGGTGGTCTTGTGATTGGTGTCAGAGGGATGTCTTGCTTAGTAGTAGATGTCATGCTTACGCAAGACTCTTGAGATTGTGAGATTTTTTGTTCTCCATAGGAGGAAATAAAATCTAACAAATTCAAATCATGATCATTTTATGAGATGACATTGACATTAAGCAAAGGTGTAGTTGTTTGTGTCATATTTTGTAAAGGATGATTTGTAATACCACTAGTTGTTAAAGATGATTTAAGAGTGTGTTTTGTGAGATTGTTGATGTTGGGTGAAGGTTTGGCGATCTCTATTACAGGACAATAACCAAGACAATAAGTTGTTTGTTATGTGAGGGGGTCTATAGGGTTGTGGATACCTTGTTCATTAGCACCACATCCTTTTCCACCATATCCAAGTTGTTTCATAAGCTCCAAACCTTTTCCATAAAGCATTTTCATTTCTTTTGGATCAGGTGGTTGTTCATTATTGTGTTTGTCAAAGGTTTTTGTGTAGTTTTCTTCTTTTCTACAATGGTTGAGGTGGATGCTTTTGAAAGTTCGTCTGAAGTTAGTGTTGACATTATTATTGTGTTGTTTTACTTATTTGAATCTTTGTGGATAATTTTGTATTTTCCCTTGAATTCATGCTCAAAATCCAAGGAACCCCAATCATCTTCCAATAATGTCATGTGATGTTCAATATGTTGTTGTTTGTCTTTTTTTTGTATAGGTTCCACTTGTGTGGTTGGTGTTAATGTGGTCAAGGCATTCTCTTTGATTTTTTCAAGTTGTAAGACACTATAAAGTTTAGGGTCAACGTCAAGGGTGTATACTTTGTTGTTGTAAATGTATTTCATTTTGCGATGAAGAGTGGAAGGCACACCTTTCATGGCATGAATCCACTATCTTCCTAAGAAAATATTGCATGAAAGTTCATAAGGCATGGCATGGATTGTTTTTTTCAAGGTGACCACTCCACTGGTAAGAGGCATAATGATTACCCCTAGCAGTTTCTTTTCAACATTGTCAAATCCCTTAATAGATAGAGAGTCAGGTTGAATGGTAGATTTATCATTGCCAAGCCTATCCAAAAGGCTCACACTACACACATTAAGGGTAGAACCATTATCTACAAGAGTTCTCTTTAACCCTTTTGTGTTGTATTGAGTGATGATCATGAAAGCTCTTTTTTTTTTCACAACTCTAAAGGAGAGAGCTCATTTTGATGGAAATTAATGTTGAGATTTGTGATATAGATTAAAGTTGCCACATCATTTGGAGTTATACTAGGAGGAACTGCAATTTTTTGTAAGGTTGTTTAAAGAATAGTGTGATAATTGGGTGAGTTCTGAAGTAAATTCCAAAGGGAAATCTTTGTAGGAGTATCCTTTAATTGTTCAACAAGGTTGTACTCCTTTGTGTGTGGGATGTAACGAGGAGCACTAGGTGGATTGGGTATAGGTAAGGAGAGTGGAGTTGCTTGTGGCAGTTGTAGATTATTTTGAGTGTTATATGTATGAGCAATGGTATTATAACTCGGCTATTGTGATATATTATTTTGAGGTGGGTAAAGGATAAGTTCAAGTTTACTTTGAGTTTGTTGTTTGTGTGAAGGTGGGTAGAGAGAAAACTTGGGTTTAGGTGAAGGTTTATGTGATAGTGGATAAAGGATGAGTTGAGTTTGAATAATGTTAACATCCTTTAACAATTGAGAGTCTGTATCATTATGGTGGTTCTTGTCTTGCATTATGGTATCCTTCCTAGGAGGAGAGTTTTGAAGAGAACGACAAACTGAATTTTCTTGACATTCTAGAAGGACTTCATCACAAGTATGAGGATGATCAATGATTGAACTATTTTTCTAAATAAAGTTTTTTGTAGGTGAAAGGGGAAAACTAAGATTCTCATGACTCTCATTGGTGTTGTTTGCTAACAACAAAGTATCTTCGTCACAACTAGGAGAGATACTAGGAAAAAAAAATGTGGTTATCATGATCATTTATGACTTCATTCCATTGTTCCCTAATGTCTTCCAAAATAGAAGGGGTAGGGAAAGGATCATAAAGAGGGTTGTTGTATACCATAATGTCATCGTCATTTATAATCTTATCTTCCTCGAAATTATTCTCACAATCCAAAGAAGAATGGAGATTAGGTAAGTTGATGTTTAGGAATGTGTCTATGATTTCATTCTCTTGTGCTAAAATATCTTCCTAAAGGGGATGAGGAGAAGGACAAACAAGATCTTCATGATTGTCAACGAGTATTTCTTCATTTTCCAAGATACCTTCATCACTAAAAGGAGAGGTATTGGGAGAAGAAAAATATGATCACCGTGGTTATCTATGTTTGTATGCTCTTCTATCACATCATCCACACAAATAGGAGAGATAGGAGGGGGTGTGAGTTTAAGGTTAACATTGTCATTTTAACTCTCTTGCACTAAGAGACTTTCATAACTAGGGAATGCATTGAATGAAGGATTAAAATTTTTATGAACTAACTTTTTCTTTCCAAATTTGGAGAAGATTGAAACTAACATTTTGAAAGAAAAATCTATGCTAACTCAAAATGCAATGTAAAACGCTAAAATTAAATGTAATTTTTATATGATAATTGATTGATTATGATATGTAACAATATGAGAATGAAAATGCAAAATTTAAACCATGCATTAAATGAGCTAATGTAAGCTAAATCTAATGAAATCCATGTTATAGAAAGTCAGCCAAGTGATATAGATAACTGATGGAAGCATAAAAATAGGGTTTTCAGCTCTGTAAAAGGTTGTTTTAGGGGTCAGAAGGGACCGATTCGCCCAAGGTGCTGAATGAGTACCAGTATGGACTTTTTTCAAAATTTTAGAAAATTTGGAGTGATTTGGATGGTTTTTAAGTGTTATGATGTAGACCTAAGTTAAAAGTGTAGAATTTCAGAAAATTGAAATGAATGTAGATGTGAAAAATGCAATCTACATGCACTTTTTTATGAATGCAAAATTTAACACCTAGCATGCAAATGAATCATGCAAACTCTAATGCAAGCTATATATCTGATGATGAAAGGACTCTAAATCAGTAAACAAAGCATTTGAAAAGTAGGTTCACCAAAATCAATTGTAGATTTTTGTGACTAGGAATGCTAGGTCTCTTTTGTTTAATTAAGGTCTTTCACCTAATGAAAAGAGATAGATCCCACACCCAAAATCTAGGTGGTTCACTCAAACTAAGATATGTATGATGAAGTTAAGACTAAACACAATGATCTAAATGTAACTAATTGATAAAAATTGATTGATTAAGTATGAAAAACCTAAGAAATATGACTTGTTTGAAAACACATTGTGTAATGCAACAATGAACTAGAAATGAATGCAAAACTTGACAGAAATGAATGAAACTCGAAGTGTGCACCTGGAATGTGGATGGAGACTAGAAATTTCTTCTGAAATTTTGTTGATGCTGATTTTTAGGCTTGGTGGACATTCACCATTTAGGGTGAATCAGTCCCAATTCTGTAAAACTATGTTGAAACCTGTTTCTAACAAAAGGTACTTAAAAATGAAGAAAACTCAAAATTGACCCTAGAGTGGGACTCATTCCCCATTGTTGTTGAATGATTCCATTTTTGAATTTCTAGATTTTCAAAAGTGGAATCTGTAGCTTCTGATCTATACTTTGACTTTCTATAGGTGTCTACTTCTGAAACTCTGATTTACAGGTCTAAAAAAAGAGCTTTTGTTGATATTTTGATTTGTTGAATGAAGATAAGACTTGAGCAGCCTTGCAAATTGATTCTTAATGATTTAAAAGCTTCCAAGAGTCCTAAATCTGTAAACAAACAAGACAAGAGAGAGAGATGTTGAATGTTAGGGCATGGGGGTTTTCCTTGGTCAAACCCCTTTTAGGTAATTAAATTGAAATGATCAAATAAGGTAATGAAACATGAAATAATGGAGTTTATTACCTTTCCATGATGATTGATCTTGAATTTCTACAGCAATGGAGGAAGATCTGGCCCTTGAATGTCTTTAGGAGCTTTCTTGATGTCTTGCAATGATAAAACCCTAAGTTGATTGACTTGAGATTGAAGAATGATGGATAAATGAATGATAAGAGATAAGAGATATGTAAAATGAGTTAAAATACTTATATTTATAGGAAATTCACCTATTTCACCCGTTAATACCCCATCACAAGTAGACATGAAGTAATATTAAACTTAAATTTCATTTTTTTCTTGCTCAAAGGTCAAAATTGGGCCAAATGGGACTCATTCGCCACCCATGGAGAATGGGTCCCACATAGATGGGACTAATTCACCATGCATGGTGAATGGGTTCCACAAGGGTCATCCCGATAGCTAAGATTCCAAGAGATAAGGAAATATGGTTTAAAATGAAACTGTGTCAGGTATTTGATCAATTTAAGCCTCAAGATGCACAATATGGGTTAATAGGGGCCTATTAGTGAAGATGTAAATGAAAATTAGGGCTTGGGATAGAAAATTCAATGTGAAAGTGTGATGAAATACACTTTTCAACATTAAAATGTGGTCCACACAGCCTAGAAAGGCACAAAAACCAATGTGAATGTGTTTAAGACACATTACAACACTAGTTTATTATTAAGTTTCATTCAAAAACCTTCTAGATTGATGTGAAGATTTAATTAAACACATTTTATAATGTTGAATTAGGGAGAAATGGGTTTATTAAGTCTAGAAAAGCATGAAATTCCTTTACAAGACTTTACATTACCTTTATAAGATGTCGTTAAAAGCATGTTATTTAATTTATAAGGGTCCAAGACCTAGTGTGGATGCATAAAATGCCTCACAAAACTTGAATCAAGGCCTCATTTATTCCAATTTATCATTTATTAATCTCATTTCAAACAAAGGGTCCTTTTTTCTATGGCACAATTATGCACCAACCAAACAATCTAAGCTTGATCTTCCTGGTCTTTGGTGTTGTATGATTGAGTATCTTTTTCATTGTTGCATACATAACTGTCTTGAATGTCTACTTTAGTGTGAATTCTCACTTGTGCTCATCCTCTCACTAAAGTGGGGTAAAAATATAATTTAGGAAAAAGTATCCCCTTTTCACACTTAATTTGCAAATAGACATTAATAAAGTGAGCTTAATTATGCCTTAATTTAGTGTTGTAATTTATGTTTTTCATATTCACATTAAGTTTAGGGCCCTTTTAATTAAAATGGACTTAATTGTGCCTTACTTTTGGTGTTGTAAGGTGTACCTTTACACTTTCACACTAATCTAGGTCTTTATTAATTGATTGAGCTTGATTTTCCTTCATTAGACCCTTTAATTCAAATCCAAGCCTAATTAATTACAATTTTTGAGGGATAAAACCCAAAATTCATAAGTTTCATTACACAACACTCAAATTTGAAAGATTTGTGTACTAGTTAATTCACCTAGGACCCATTCGCCATAGGGAAAATGGGTCCTCACTTAGATCTAGGACCCTAATTTAACATAATATTCAACCTTGAGTAATGTGTGTCCTAGGTAAGTTGCCTAAGACCCATTCACCATATGGCGAATGGGTCCTCACTTAGACCTAGGACCCTCCTTTAAAATATGTTTTTGGTGGTATTTTAATGATCTCAATCCAAAATTCAATGTCAGGTTGTGGTATTTGAATTTTGGGAATTAATGTTAATATATGTATAAATACAAGGTTATTTCACTATGTTTCATCCTAAGATCCTAGAATTTCATAAGCAATTAAGAGTATTTTCACAAGAGAAATTTCAAGGAATTTCAAGGGAATATTTATAGAAGATTATTGTATTAATCAATTTATTCATCATGTCATAGATTTCTTCCATCATGAATTTTGTTTGAGCCAATATGGTGATGTAGAGTTCAATATATAATCAAGCATCAAAGGCATTGTTTCACGTAAAGCTTCATGATCAAGATCTACATTCATTAAGGCCACTTCATGCTAGTTTGTAGATTTGTACTCCAAGGTTCAAATAAGGTTTGGTGAGTTGTTACATAGATTTGTTCATTCATCATTACATCAATATTTTTTATTTCATTTCAAGGTTTAATTACCAAAACAGGGTTTGACCAAGGAAAACCCTCATTCACCTAACAAAAAACATTTTTCTCTCTTTGATGTGTGATTGCAAATGTTAGGTTGAAGATAATTTGAAGAGAAAATTTGAAGAAAGTTCCAAAGTTGTCAACTTTGCAAGAAAAGTTGTCAAATCACAAAAAATCCTCTATAGATTTTATTTCTGACTATCTGATAGTGAGGACCTAGAATCTGGGAATGTAAATCTGGAAAAAGAGAACTCAAAAATCATTTTTGAGAAACCCTATCCAAGACCCATTTCCCATAGGGTTCAAATGAGTCCTTAGTGGGCTTCAAAAGGTGACTTTTGGTGAAAGGTGCACATTGTTTTCCCGTTTCTAGATCTACCTTTTTCTTACTATTTATGTTAGATTTGATTACTATTCTTCATTTTCATTTTATCATACATTTTGAATGAAATTAGGAAAATAGATCATTTTGGTGAACCCCCATTTCATAAAACCAACTATTTTACTATTTTTCATATATTTAAGGGACCGTATATTGGTGTGAATTGTGTATATTGCATAATTGGTTTCCATCTACATCCTTCTCACACTTAGTTAAGTTTTCTTAAGTATCTTCTAGGTTATTTATAGTTTTTTTCCTCGTGTAATATGATTGTGAAACTTATCATAATCCTATGTTTTTTTATCTTTCATCTTTCATATATAATCAAGGTTCCTCTTGTAGATGATGTATCCTATTCTATTTGTATCTTGTATAATCCTATACTCATTATGTAATCTTGTCTTCATTTCTTGCTACTCTCTTGTGGAAGGGTTTTTTTGGTTTTCTAGGTGATCATAGTAACTCAAGTATATTTTGTGACTTTTAAATGGTAAAATAACTCTTACAATATGTTTCTTTAATAACACATTTTTATACACGTGTCATTTTTCATTTAGTTTTATGTCCACCTTGATGTAATTCCCTAAATATGATTATATATCAAGAAGTGGCACATTATTTTATTGAGTTCAATTTATGCTTAGATATTATTCACTCCTATTTCCTTGAGCACTTTCCCTTATTCTCACTTGTTTATCATACAAACCCCATTAATTAAACTAGTTTCACACTTACTACAACACATTAGCTCCCTACCTCAATATTATAACTTTCACACCCAAATTTCATATATATTTAGCACTTAGGACTAATATTACAAAATTTAGGTATGAACATATAATTTCACATATTTTTATTAAAATTTTAAGAATATTACCTATTCTTAAATTAGACATTATAATTTGAATTAGTACAAAGAAGTGTGATATTTATGTATTAGCATTTAATGAAACTTAGTCTTCCCTAGAAATCATAGAAGGAAAAGTATAAATCATTGTAAAACACTCCAAAGGGACAAATAATTTGAACTTTAATAATCCACATATAAGCCATCTATATAATTTTGTATTCTCTTCAAACATTTTCTTATCCAATGTTGAAAATATTATAAAATTAGTAGTATGATTCATAAATTATTCATTAATAAACAATTTATGTTAGAGATGTTTCAAAACCATCATTTCCAAGGTTAATACATGTAGTTATTTGACTAATTATCCTATCCTTTCTCCTCCATCAATTGGTATTCCTTTATCTATTATTGACCTATCTAATAAATTTATTCCTCAACATTGTCTAGACCTCCTAAGTTGAATGTAAAGAATCAACGTGTATGGAAATTGTAGACACCTAAAATATAACCTTACACAACCACACCTAATTTTAGCCTATCATTAGCCTATTAATTATAAAATTTAATTATTTGTTTAATTGATTCATATAATTTCACATCTTTATCCTAATCCTTTAATTAAATAAATATTATCACTTAATTAACTATATTTCCCTACACATGATCCCATTAATTAAATAAATACTTATTTAATTAATTCCCATTTATCCTTTATCCTTGTCCATGTAATTCTAGCCCTTTATCTTGTTCACATGGATTATAATTTGAATTTATCATTATGTGACAAGTCACCCCTTCACATGTATAACTAATTCCTTGTCTATATTCATTGAACCTATACACCTAGCCAAAAAGTTAAACAAAATGTTCATCTTATCCACTCATCTCATCTAAACCTCTTAATCCTATCCATTTCCATAAGAGTTTTTTTCCTTATCTTAATCCTAAACTTACATCCTATCCTTCATGTGCCACTTGTCACATGAATATATCTTTGATCCTAGCCCTAATCCTCCTTCAATATTAGCCATCCATCATCAATAATTCCTATCGATTGATTTTTCATCTTCAAGACTCTATACTAGAGTCTCCCATCCTTCATTATCATATCTAGAATCTATTATGATACAGTCTACATGCTATAATTTTGATTTATCATCTTACATTCACATCAAGGTTATGTTAGAGCATTGCTCAATCCACATACTATCAACATCAAAGAGAAAATCAAATCAAATAAGGGTGCACTCCATTTCCGCTCATCAAGAAGAGAATAAAAGGTTAAATAGGTTAAGTTATTTTTATTTGTATTTCTTTATCCTCCAATTTTTTTTCCTTCAATATTTTCCTCCTTATTTTGGCATATTCAATGGGATCCATGTCCCTTTTAACCTCTTTTGGAGAACTTTTCATGAGTTTTTGTGATGTAGAAAGAATTTTTAGGGCTTGAAATCTCAATTAGAACCTCTATTTCATAGAAAGGCACCTTTGTAGCACAAATGTGTGCCTTTTTTCATAGAATGACACCTATGTTCTATGAAGTTGCACTTTCGTCACTTTAAACTACACTTATGTTTTCTGCTTTGGATTTGATCATTTTAAGCTTGACCTAAGATTTGATTTAACTTTAATTCCTTTATTGAAATATTCCATAATTATAACACTCCATTATTTTAGGCTTTTTTATTATTTTCCTTACAAAAATTAGGGTTTTTAGGGTTTCATCAAACTAGGGTTTCTTGCATGTTTACTAGGAGATCTACGGTTTGGATCACCTTGAGATATTTTGAGAATATAATATATCATATTTTAGAAATATCTACGTGTTTTATTGTGTCTCGTAACCATATCTTATAGGTTTCCCAAGTGGGTTGGTGATAAACTTTATTTTTTAGATCTTGAGACACTTTTTGAGGCTTTGTTTATGAAATTGTGCTTCTGTTTCATAGAATGGTACCTCTAATTTATATTAAATTTATGCCTTTGCATCATAAATATTCACCTTTATTGAATAAAGTGACACCTCTATTTGGTAAATTTACATTCTTTTGTTTCAATTTCAATTTCTTGGGTTTTTTAGCTTGTTTTTGCTTCTAACCTTCATTTTTTATCAACTAACAAGTGGTGTGGCTATATATTGCATGCCAAATATCATTATCATCAAGATTAATTTTTTATGTAGTTTACATTGGTCCAAGGAATTATTTCTCAATAATCTATGCATCTAATGTATTTTAATGGGTTAATGAATAATGTTTGTCATGTTTGGAAGGGTGCAAACATATGATTTTTCCTTGCACTTAGTGTGATCTTGGTGATTAGAAATATCACACTTTTTAATTTTTTTTATGTTCTACATGTGTTATCCCAAGGCTTACTATTTTATGTGTATTCTATCCCCTTGCACTTCTTATAATATTGGTGATAAAAAGTACCTAGTATACTCTTTCATGTTAGGACGCCTTCTTGGGGATATGATCACCTCAAAGATGATCTCAAACATACTATTTTGGTGAGGTATAAAAAAGGGGGGAGAAATATGTACGTCGATGTGTGGAAAGGATCATTCAAACCAAGTCACAAGACCCTCATTCTAGCATGACTTTTTTAGTGATTTGAGAAGGAAACACCTTCCTAATATTAGGCACTATTAGATGAGCTCATTGTTCATAGTTCCACTAAACACCTTGTTATTATTATAAATTAATACCTTTTGATCATTTCTTAGTGTGGAAAAGAGTATAGTATCATTTATTTTTATTGTATCCTGTAAAAAAATTATCAAAAACCATCTCATACTATCAAACTACACCTATGTTTCATCCCCTGATACCTATGCATTATCTTGAGGCATGTCTCTATGTAGTTTTATGTGAATCTACGCCTATGTTTCATAGGAAGGTTCCTTTATTTCATAGAGTCGCACTACCTCTATTACCTCAATTTGAGCCTTTAAAAAACCTCTAGTATTTGACCACGTTAGGCATTCAATCTAAGAGTTGGAACTTTATAGACCTAGATCAAACTTGGGAAACCATTCCTAACCATCATTTCACTTAAAAAATCAACCATTTCCACCATATTCATCCAAAAATCATAATATTTCCTTCATTAATAACCTTCATCCATTATTGTAACCTATTCTTCATTATCATCATCCTTACAGCTTCATCCTATGAACTGTTGATCATCAAAGCTTATGCCTCTCCAACAGTCTTATGGGAAATTTAGCAACTGGGGGACAAATTGTGTCTCACTAAATACCTTCAGGTTTTTTATAGAAAGATGACTCTTCTTTTAGGGTTTTGAGATAAGGGAGAAAAAAGAAATGTAAATGTAAAACATGAAAGGTGATACATCAAATCTTCTACAACATTTCAAACTCAAATTATTCCTATGATTGATATAGAGACAAAACGCCACAACCCCTCATTGTTGGAAAGAGAACGAACAACAAAGGCTAACTTCAAGCATAGTGTATACTTTCAAATCTTTCCGTAGGTAGTGTTCATTGAGGCCCAATCAAACATAAAAATTCCTTAGAGTAAAAGAATAATATTTTAGAAATTATAAGAACCGTGTCTCCCAATACAGTATAGCACAGAAAAATAACAACTTCAAAGATAACAGAAAAGTCCAATGACATAGTCTGATTTTTCCCAAAATTCTATTTCACAGTACAAGCATAAAGCATAGAAATTCGCTATTTAAACTATCATAATATAGCTTACAAGACACAGTGTTTCATTCAAAACGATAGTATAAAGAAAGAAGACTTGAAAAAGGCCATACATGCAAAGTCTCAAAAATTCCCCTTAATAGTTTGTGCTTTAATTAAAACTGAACTTTGAAACAAAGGTCGGATGCTAATCCAACAATAGTTTAAACCTTAATAGATACAATTTTCTAGAATAAAGTAGTTCTATAACTTGCTTTCTAAAATATAGTTCATAAACTCAAGGAAAATTTAAAAGGAAGGAAATTCCTCTTTTCAAAGAAAACAACTTCCTCTTGGAAAATTCCTTTTCTGAAAAAATCATCAATCAAAATCCTGATTTTTCGGTAACATCGCCCTCCTTTTATAGCCACTGAAGAAAGAAAAACACCGCCTCAATCCAAAAGTAATGACTACCAAGTGTTGACGGTTGATAGCACACGATCCGATCCTAGAATCTTAGTTAGGCTACAAAAGATCTTTGCATTGACTCATCAACTACTGCATTAATGTACTCTAGATATTTTAGCAAAGATAAGACCTAAATACGATCATATCCTAAGAGTAACTACCTAACAATAGACACAATTGATTGATTTCATTACTGCGAGGTGCCGACTCAAAGACTTCCATCCAAAAAACCAAGAGAAGAAAAGAAAAACCAACCAACTCAGATAAATGACTCAAATAGATATCTTTATAGGCGGTGTGGATAACCCATGACAAGAGGATGATGTGTCAGTAGGGCAGAAACTCCCGCACTTGAAAATATAGCTCCCAAGGAAACTTTTGACCAGAAAACACGTGTCCTAAAATTCCTCCCGAAATGAAAACAAAAGGGAAAAGTTGCGCAGCTACCACATGGCACATTGTGCACCTTTCCAATGTTTCATTTGAGCGCGGGTGCAACCAACACCGAAGACATTTATGCAAACCCAAAAAATAAAAAAAATGAGGTAAAAGGAAAACCTTTATAGTTCTAGTGACTCACAAGGGTCTTCACTTCTGTGGAGATTCGAACATAGGCCTTTGGCTGCTCCTGGAGTTTGATGAAAGTAGCTCTCTGGGCCTCCCAATCTGTATCGATTGGTAAAATGAGGGTCTGGATCTATCTATATGTCTTCTCAAGATAAAAAAAATATCCTTGAAAGAGATGATGCCCCATCTGGAAGAGATTCAACCAAGGTGATAATAGAGTTGAGAAAGAGGATGGATTTTGCGCTCAAAATCATCCACCGTGTGTGTAGCACTCGAGCCTGGAAGTTCAGCAGTAGCCTGAATCTTACATCGGATTGCCTCATTGATTTGCTCCATTGTTAGTGTATCTTCATCTATGGATAGAAAGGGAGGCAACCCAAAACCAACCAAGACGGTGAAATCTTATTTGATCTTAGTGACTTCTTTGTTCAATATCATCTGATGATCCCTACATTTTTCTGCAACCAGGTGGCAATTGATAATCTCATTGGATTTGATGGAGGTAACCCTATGATCGAGAATTCCTGCTCTTCTCAGGACTTGATCGATGGCAACACTTAATGTGTAAATAAAACTTTGGTATTCTGCCACCCGGGGTGAACATGTCTACATAAAATGGTCAGCCATTGACCCAACTTTGGCATTTAGCTCCCGTATGTCCCTTAAGAACTATAAGGCGGGGCCTAGTACACACACACTAGCCACTATCTACTCCCAATGCATAGCCATTAATCTTATCATCATGAATAAAGATCCAAACCTTCTTGCAGTAGTTAACTCCTAGTTCCAATGAACTTCTCTTACTCAGGTATGTTCTTCTATTTGACCTTTCTCTCAGAGAGCATTTTCCAATTTGGAGCTTAGTCTTTTGACTTCTACTCTTGATTCCTCTACCTCAATCTAGACTCTTTTTAGATCATCGATATTTCAGGATCTGACATTAGCCAAATATTTCTTTAATTTTTTATTTTCAGCACGAAGCTGAACTTGTTCATTTCGACTATCTGCAAGCAACTTGGACGTGTCTCCTTGTTGGCCTTGAATTTTTTTCACACAGATCATTTCAGCATCCTTAGCTTGGGCCTCATTCTGCAACCTACTCACTGTCCCTTTCACATTTGCTAACTCAGCCTTGCACTTCCTTAATTTCTTTTCTAGTCATTCATAATTAGCATATACTACCTTTTACGTGGCTTTGGCTAGGACCATTTTATCGCGCGAGCGAGTTTCACTGAGATCTAGACCCACAGCATGAATTTCATAGTCCTCTATTTGCATTTTTCCTTTGGGCTTGGAAACTAGAGGCTTCTTTATGGTGATAAGTAGGGAGTTCCACTCTTCATTTAACCAAGCTTCAATTCTCTTGGCGGCAGGCCTTTCGGCACTCTTTGACAACATTTTCAACTTTCTGGTCTTTTGGGCCTATTTGGTGGCGTCAAAATGACCTTGAAGATTCTGAGGGATATCAACACTTTGAGCTACAATGGGAGCACCAAGGGGTAGTCCAAACAAGGTGACAATAGGGGGAACTTCAAATGCATGTGTGTGAGGAGACGTAAATGGTAGCGTGATCATAGAAAAAGGGGGGATGCCAAAAGGAGCAAGGGAAGAAACAACAAAGGAAAAAATGGAAAAAGGCTAATGGAGGGGTGCCTTCCCAGAAGTAGACGAAGGTAAAATCCTCACTGAGGAAGTAATCCATTGGGCTAGGTGGATGTTCTATCCATTCTATAACTTCCTAAGAAAAATGGCCTAGGGGGCGAGGCAATAAATCTTGTAGCACTAGTCTCAAAAAACAATTTGCAAACTAATAGTAATCTCCTATTCTTGAGAACATGGGGGTCCACATAGAGATTGGCTAGATATAACCTCTCTCATCTATCCTAGATACTGGCACATTTATCCCTAGCCACTCAAAGTTTTGATGCAATAACAAATGGACCAAGACGGAAGAATACCTTAACTTGGACTCATACTTTAGTTTCTCAACTGCAGCTTCATATTTTTGGCCATCACTTCAACAAAATTGTAGTATCTCTACATTATTTCTCTTTTGAGTGCAAGGCCTAGGTAAAATGGGAAAGGATTAACCTCTCCATCATTGTTGACACCAAAAATCCAAGCCAACATCAAGAATACAAACTGCATATCCTTCTTAAATTTTCTTCGTGATAGAGGCCAGTGAATTTGTCCTCTTTGTGTCCATTCCTTCATTTCATCTTCATAAAAACTTGTTTTCCTAAACATATCTTCCCCCAGGACATCCATTTGTTCTTCATTAAAAAGGTTTGCACCCCAACCCACAGGGATACACAGCATGTTTCGTATAGCTTGGGCCAAAATGGTGATCTTGACCCCATGACCTTCAATAGTTTTTGTATTTCTATTAAACCCTTTTGTGCACGTGTCAACCATTTATGGGCATGGATGAACATCAAGTAGCAAAAACTATGGTAGGTCATTCTTCCAAAGCTGAAATGCAAAACCCTCTACAGAATCACGACCTAGCATCCTCTGAAACACACCTTTCGTAAGACTTTTTGGGTTGATGGATAACTGAGGGTCATAAACATTATTAGTTATAAAAAACTGCCTCCTTTAGAAGGCATTTATTAGCTTGAAACTTCCAACAGTGTTCAAATGGTCATTCTTCTAGGGCTAGGGCATTAGCAAATGAGTAATGCCCAAAGATATCTACATAATTGGGTCTTTTTTTTATTGCTTCGGCTTGCCTACCAAAGGTAGATACTTTCACCATGATTGATTGAAAGCGATACAAAAACTTTTTGGTTACAAAAAAAACATTTCTTTTCCTTGCTAAAATTAGTCTACTTTTGAGTGCAATTAATTTCAGAACTTTGCATGCAGTTATGAGTTTGCTACTATTGATAGCTAATTAAATGTTGCCATTGGGGAAATACATGCGGATGGGAGATCCATATCCCTTGGGAAAGCCAAAAAATTTGTAGGAATGGAATTAGTACATCCCATCTATTGCATCTTGTTCCCTTTAATTCATTACATTGGAAGGTGTGCTTTTCATCATATGGAGCGTACCGAGATGACACAAGGTACTCTTGAAAAGCATCTTCATTAATTTTTCAGAGCCTTAGCATGTTTATCCATGTCCCTTCTCATTAGTGAAGAGGTTTACACTAATGATGGCAAGGAGACACATCAACTATTAGCGTATGAGGGAATTTACTCCTCAACGCCCAAATTTATTTCTCAAGGCATTCTATCATATTCTTTGTATGATTTTCCAACCTTGCCCCATTCTGCCTAAAAAAAATTTCATTGTCATCTGACCAAAAATAGACATCCCATTAGTGAAGTTTCTCGGTTATCCTTCTCTATATATATCCACACCACCTTTTTCTATATTCATTTGAACATATAGTTCTTTAACTTGGCTGGTCTTCTGCCTACTCTTTCTCCACCATTTTTCACTGATGTCATGATGTCTGATAGTCTGGGCACCCCTATTTGCCTCCTTCCATACAAACCGTAGAGTTACCTTGTGGGAGTGATTACCGATAGCCGCATCAAGTTCTTGGTGAAGAATTGTGACCCCTTGGTCATGACTACATTTAATTAGGTTGTCGGTGCGGACTACCTTACCGACGAGAACTAGCTTTGGAGAAATTGCAACGTGCTTTCGTGATTTTTGGCCTCATTACTAGACCTGGGTGTGGCCAAGCCCATGATAATTGCACTATGCTAGAAGATGTTTTGCACCTCTCTAATGGAAGGGCTTGGTGAGATAGTGCAAGTGACCATCGCGGGTGTCAGCATTCCAAGTCCAATGGACCTTCAGAAACATGTGGATTTTGGTGTGGACGTTCCCTGGTTGCCTTAACTGACTGAATTTTGCACTATGTGCATGGAGGCACACCATTTCTCTTCCTAGTCGGTGACCATTTTCCTTCTACAGTAGTATGGCGTGGAGGAATTTTTGGGGATTTCCTAGAAAAAACATTTTAGTTACTTGGTGTAACTTCGCAGCGAGTAGACCATGGGTCTGAACTATGCAGCCTGCGCGCGTTGTGTTTTTCCCCCGGCCTGCAACTTTTCTGACGAAGGAAGAAGAAGAAGAAAAAGAAAGGAGAAGTATAAGCCGAGTACGAATCCCTTTTTCTTTGTCATTGGAGGCAAAAAGAAGAATAAAATCTGACTATCTGATCGTTGCCTCCATTTTGACAACTTTTGCTTTGCTTCACTTTTTGGGTTTTGGCTCGAGAGGGCTTTGGATGATATTTCAGAGTCCTCAACTATATAATATATTATATTTTTTTTTCGATAAACATAATACAATATAGCTCTTATTTTCTCCTTTGTGTTATTCTGGGCCTTATTCTAAAAAAGCTCAAAATAATTAGAAATTTTTTACATATGGTACATAATTGCTAAAATTTTAAAAGAACTATGTGTTTTTACTAGAAAGTTCTCAGATAAATACTGTTCACTAGTACACCTAGAAACATCTCTTTGAATCTGTACGCCTTTACTTTTTCGCATGTGTTGTTTTTTAAAGGTCTTTTTCGTAGCACTTTGGAATTAATGGGTCACCCTAGCTCTATAGAATTTATGTGATACTCTTGCATTGAAACTTCTTCTGGGTAAAAATAAAAACATTGTATGATTGCTTGGCGATGATAAATTGTAGCTCCATGGGCTATTTCCCTATCTCTTTTTTGCTGCAGGGTATTTTTCAGATCTTCATACATCAATTTGTACTTGAAAAATTTCAGGGCCAATTTGGGGGTAATTTGATCCATCAATGGGAAAACTTGTCTATGACTGTGCTTGTCTCTTTGAGGGGCCAATCCAACACATTGAATTACTACAATTAGGTTTTTAAAAGTTGATTTAGTTGAACCATCCCCTTTCACATCATAATATGGTGAAGTTTTTGGAAAAACCTTGTATTTGATAACATGATTTGACCCTTGTGATTCTTTTGGCTCTTGGGTACTGAAAAGTGTGACATTTTCGGACAGACCCAATATGGCTCTTATTTTCCCCAAAAACTTATCAATTTTTTATTTTCCCCTCTCTAGCCGACTAATGACCACTGTGCCCTTGGGAATTTGTTGGAAAGACACCTTTTCTCTTATCATCAGGACAAACAAGGTTCAAACGCTCACAAAATCTAGTACAAATCCTTGGGCGAAGCTAGATTTACCTAAAAAAAACTTCTGTTTGATTCTGGGCTTTGGATTGTCTCAAAATTTTCTATTCTTGAGAGCACAAATGTTTCCCAATTTGTCGTAGACGTTGCCCTGGTTGAAGCTTTGGAGGACTGCCGCATCAATGTTGGGGTATAATGATTGTCCAGCAAAATTCTTCCCCATTTGATGGAAACCTGTATTGCCAAGAATATTTCTTTGGAGCAGACTATCCTTTGTCTCTGCTCATTGACCTGGGCCCTTCGCCTAAGGAAGACATTAGCTGGATTATACCCAAGTCATACCCTTTGTGATCATATTTGTAGCATAATTCTTTCATTTTTCTTTTACTCCTATGAGAGGTCCTTATGCCATCTTCTAATTTTGTGCCTTTTCTGACACTGAGCTTACTATAATCCCTTGAAACCACATAAAGTTTTTTTCTTTTTTGGGTCAGAAAATGATTATGAATATGTTTTGATAAGAAACATTCAACAGATGGTGCCATCTTGAAATCAAGAATTCCCTTGCATACCGAAAACTTCAAAACTTTCGATGAGGTTCCCTATATCTTGTTCTCAGCATCTTAGCCTTGCATTTGTTGTGGTTGCTTGCCCAAAGATCTTGCTTTCTATGAATTTTGAATTTTTGACAGCTTGCTTCACACCCAAACCTATTTGTTCCACTAGAGACCAATCTGTGGACAAATACTTCATATTCAAATTTGTTGGCAGAGCATGGAGACAAAAAACAATAAACCCTTAGACATATCGATCCTATCAGAAATACCAATTGGGCACCTGTTCTGAGGCCAACAGTACACTTGACACCATTAAGGGGTATGATCCATACCTGATTATAAGGCAGATCATCGAGCTTTTTTGGATTCTTCATTAATTTTGGACACGCCTGATCTCTATCAAAAATCACATAGGCGCCTAGCCCTATTGCATAGAAGTTGCCAAATGGATTAGAATCAGTAAACTGATTTAGTAGCATCTCTTCTTTAGAGTTCTGCTCATATATACCTTCTCCTATAGTGATTTTCACACAATACCTCTCCTGGTGAAAATTTGGGGTATCATAAGATATGAAGCATATATTTGCGTCATCCGCAATATGTTCAGGATGCAAAGATTTAGACAAAATCTCCATCTTTGTTCCATGTTTGGTTCATAGTATCAAGTGGGACCAGTCAAGTGCCAGGTATCCGCCAAGTTGGGCAGTGAAATATCTTGATAAACACATTCTGAAAAATGGTGGAATGTCAATTATTCCTACGTCCTGAGTGATTTTTTGGCTTGGAAAGGAGAAGAGGGTCAGGGATAGATCCCTTATCCAACCAATAGTTAGGACTTTTCTTCCATCAAGTTGCATAATTCCCTTTTCAAGTAGCTCATACTAGAGTTTTAGAGCATCTGCCACTTGCTTTGGCATAACGGTTGTGCTAGCTCCCGAATCAATCATATTATTGTGCAATAATTTATCTCCTATTATAAGCATCAAAAAGAAAGGTGTGGGTTTTATCCTGCTTACCTCTTTTTCTTAAATGTTATCCACATTATTTGTATAAGTTGTTGATTTCGGGGCTTGATGGGAAAAAGTGGATCTGTCATTTCTGCTCTGATTGCTTAATTGAGTCATGCTCTCCTGCATGCTTTCTCCTTCCACCTCCAATGCTTCCTGAAGCAGATTTTGTTGCTTGGGAACTGATATAATGTCCCACAATGGAATGTTGGCAGGTGCCTTCTTCAATTGTTCCACCACGTTAAGTGCCTCGACAGTTTGGGTTTTTGGCTTAAACAGTGGTATCTTTTTTTTCTTCAGGGGAAAACATTTCATCAAGGCTGGTCCATGTACTTTATTCACCTCCTTTGCTTCCAGAGGCTGATTATGTGGTTGTGAAATAGGTCGGACATTGGGCGGCGAGACCTGCTTCACCAAGGAAGACAGTTCATGTGTTTGCGGTCGTGGTAGAGATTGTTGTATGTATTCCCCTGTGAGCCTTCTTTTTGATTTTGTATTGTAATCTGACTATACTTGCAGAATTTTGGTCATCAAGGCTTCATTTGTGAATACCGCTTTGTCTTCCTCTACCAATGAGAAAAGAGCTTGGTTGAGCACAATGTCCAACTCTTTTTCAAGGGACATCCCTTGCAGCTATGCCCTAAGAGAAGCATTCTCCATTTCGAGTGACTCATATTCACCCACATTTGGGAACATACCCTTACTCCTTTGCTCAGACACCTTTTGCTACATATTTCCCCTTGGACAATCTCAGGGCATATGACTATCATTGCATGCGAAGCACTAGACATTTTCATCGACCGCTAAATTGTTTTGGCCCGGTACTATCTCCTTATTCGGACTACCCTTGATTGACTACAATGGCATAGCAACTGAGACTATCTGATTTGTCGATGATTCTTGTTGACCTCCCCCTCTATAAGATCCTTGATACAAATTATGTTGGTAAGGGGGTTTTCCTCCACCGTAGGCCTAAGTGGTCATTTTCGCAGGCGTCACTTGTTATTGTTTGATAATGACCAATTCATTAGAAAAAGCTTGCATCAAATCTTTATATCAATATCTACTACCATTGATGACAGACCCGACATGTTGGTCTGAGTGGTAGGGTATTTGTTCGTAGGCTGCGGGGTGACCACCTTTAATTGTGTGATGGGAGTGCTTGGATTGGTTTCCTCTTGGCAAGTATTAGAGATTTCCATGAATACTGGCATTGGTGGTCGAGGCAGAAGTTTCCCAGCATCGATCAGGTTGTTCTCTGCATGCACCGCCATCTTGTATGCGTTAGGTAGGGTTTTCCCTCCGATGGAGATTACCATAAGTGTGATATTTGGGTTGATGGCCTTTAGGTAGAACATGAACGCCATCGCGGCCTGAGTTCGAGCAGTCATGGGAATCCTTTGCCAGGTCTTATGGAACCTAGTATTGAAATCACTCATGGCTTCCTTGGGGGCCCTCTTGATGGTGATTAGCTATTGCAGTAGTGAAGAACACTCTCCCTTTTCAGAGAATCATTCGAACAGGTGCTGTCCGAGTTGGTCCCAAGAAAGAATGGAACTCGAGGCTAAAGATCGATACCAATCTTGAGCCTTTGCCTTGAAAGAGGTGGCTAACAGTCTTAGAGTGATGTTCTCCTTTGATATGTTGTGTACCCTACATACCTCCACTATATCTTGAAGGTTTTTGGAAGGGGTTTTGAAATCCTCCCTAGAAAATCCTGGGATAGCCTTAACGGAATTAGCTTGTATAACGTGCCATACATTTGGGGGTGTGGGTGGTTGTAATGGACTAACGTTGTCCCATGTTACAAAGTTTCTAAGAGAAAGAGGAGGTACTTGAGCCATGAGGAAAATATTTCTATGAATCAAGTATACAAGCAATCTTATCTGGAAATTTAAACCTCTGGGTGGAGTAGGCAAGGCTCTTGATAAGGGGATTTGACTTCTTGATCTATTACTCCTTACAGGTGATACAGAAACTGTACTTCTCCTTCTAGGGTTTGAGGTAGGTAATTGGGAGTATTGGAAATAACCTCTTGAGGATGCTCTCATTTGAACTCTGTGGATGTAATTTCCAGTTTCCTTCCTTAGCCTAATTTAAAAAATATTTATGACTTCTAATCAGGCATTTGGAAAAACTTCGGTCCCACCGGGCATGCCAAAAAAAGAACTGTTGATCATCAAAGCTTGCACCTCTCCGACAGTCTTATGGGAAATTTAGCGAGCGGGGGACAAATTGTGTCTCAATGAATACCTCTGGGTTTTTTATAGAAAGTCGACTCTTCTTTTGGGGTTTTGAGATAAGGGAGAAAAAAGAAATGTAAATGTAAAACATGAAAGGTGATACGCCAAAGCTTCTACAACATTTCAAACTCAAATTATTCCTATGATTGATATAGAGGACAACAAACGCCACAACCCCTCATTGTTGGAAAGAGAATGAACAGCAAAGGCTAACTTCAAGCACAGTGCAGACTTTCAAATCTTTCTACAAGCAGTCTTCATTGAGGTCCAATCAAACATAAAAATTCCTTAGAGTAAAAGAATAATATTTCAGAAATTATAAGAACCTTGTCTCCCAATACAACATAGAAAAGAAAAATAACAACTTCAAAGATAATGGAAAATTCCAATGACATAGTCCAATTTTTCCCAAAATGTTATTTCACAATACAAGCATAAAGCATAGAAATTTTCTATTTAAACTATCAGAATATAGCTTACAAAACATAGTGTTTCATTCAAAATGATAGTATAAAGAAAGAAGACTTGAAAAAGGCCATACATGCATAGTCTCAAAAAATCCCCTTAATAATTTGTGCTTTAATTAAAACTGAACTTTGAAACAAAGGTCAGATTCCAATTTTATAATAGTTTAAACCGTAATAGATATAATTTTCTACAATAAAGTAGTTCTATAACTTTCTTTCTAAAATATAGTTCATAAACTCTAAGAAAATTTAAAAGGAAAGCAATTCCTCTTTTCAGAGAAAACAATTTCCTCATGGAAAATTCCTTTTCTAAAAAAATAATCAGTCAAAATCCTACTTTTCCGGTAGCATTGCCTCCTTTTATAGGCACTGAAGAAAGAAAAACACTGCCTCAATCTAGAAGTAATGACTACCAGGTGTTGACAGTTGATAGCACATGATCTGATCCCAAAATCTTAGTTAGGCCAAAAAATATTTCGGCATTAACTCCTCAACTACTGCATTAATGTTCTCTAGATATTTTAGCGAAGATAAGACCTAAATACGATTAGATCCTAAGATTAACTGTCTGAGAGCAAACACAATTGATTGATCTCATTACTGTGAGGTGTCAACTCAAAGACTTCCATCCCAAAAACCAAGAGAAGAAAAGAAAAACTAGCCAGCTCAGACAAATGACCCGACTAGATATCTTTATAGGCGATGCGGATAACCCATGACAAGAGGATGACGTGTTAGCAAGGCAGAAACTCCTGAACTTGCAAAAATAGCTCCTAGGGAAAAGTCCAACCAGCAAACACGTGTCCTCAAATTCCTCCCAAAAGGAAAACAAAAGGGAAAAGTTGCATAGCCACCACGTGGCACATTGCACACCTTTTCGATGTTTCATTTGAGCGCAGGTGTAGCCGACACCAAAGACGTTTATCAAAACCCAGAAAATAAAATGACTAAGGTAAAAAGAAAACATTTACATGAACAATCATCCAATATTTACCATCGTTATCTTTTTCTATCATCCTTTCTTTATTCATTGATCTTTCTTGTATTTCCATAAAATTTGCATTCTATCCTATCCTATGGAATCCATCATCAATCATGATTCTTATATCTTATCCTTCCTATCTATTATCTTTAATCATTGACCAATATTATCTTCTAGTCTAATATTTATCATCTTTGACCTATCTCATCATCCAATCAAAAATCCATATCATATCCTAATCAAAACCAATCCTTTGAAGAGTCTCATATGGATAATAATTATTTTTTATTCACTAGCTCAAGTGTATTTCTTGATAAATTTCCTATCTCGAGTAGTACATTGAATTAGTTTATTATCATTTTGGTTTTCCTAGCTAGGTAACTTGGCTACCCCAAGTTAGCTATCAAAATCCCCATCCAAGCATTGCTTAGGTGATTATCCAATCCTAAGGTAAGAAAATCATCCTTTATCCAAGCCTAGCATAAGAAAAAACATCCCTATCAATCAAGGATCTAGATTTTAGTTGTAATTGTGGACATCGATTTTGGTACCCATGGTTCTCTAGCACTTCTAGGGTTTTTGCCTAAAAGGAGAGAAGTAGGCCAAAATACGCAATGTCCCCCCTAAAAACTAGTGCAAGTATGAATGAAATATGCCTAAATGTAATGTCCTAAATGCAATAAAGTGATAAAAGAAATGAATTATTGATGTAAAACCTAAGAAATGCAAGTTGTTTGAAAACACATTTTGATATGCAAATTGACCTAAGAAAGCAAACAAACAATAACAAAATTGAACAAGAGTGGAGAGGTGCACCTGGAAACTGAAGTGTGATGTAGAGAGGCTCTAGAATCCTATAGAATTTTTTGTTGAAGCCAACGGGGACACTTACACCAAGCTTGGAAACTTAGTCCTATTTCGGGGAAATTATGTTGGAACAGGTTTATGCCAAAATGGTACCCAAAAATATAGAAATCACTTTTCAAGCCTGGCAGTGGGACTAATTCACCACAGATAGTGACTTAGTCCACATGGGAATCTTAGGAAATTCAGGGCAGGAATCTGTAGCTCTCGATTTGCACTTCTCTTCTTGATAGGTGTCTGGTTTTGAATCTACAGAAATCGGGCTGAAAGAGGTCTCCAAGCTTCAATTAGGGCTTTTGTTGACTCGAACGAATTTGATAGATTGTTGACCACTTTTAACACCTTCCTCTTTGACAAATATGCATACAAGACCTGCAAAACCCACATGCAAAGAGGGGAAAAAGGGTTAGGCATTAGTGAATAGGGGTTTTCCATGGTCAAACCCCAATTTGGTAATCAAACCCTTGAAAATGAAATGAAATAGAAAGAGAACGATGAATGAACAACATGCAATGATACAACTCACCAAACCCTTGATTTATAAATCTTAAGATATGCAAGTAGATGCTCTAATGGATGTAGACTTGATAATGCCAAAGTGCTATATAATTGCTTGAGAATGAATTATTAGATGAATGGGGGTGAAAATGAGAGGAAAACCCTTTATTTATACCTGATTTTACAATATTTCTTGAAAATAATACATCACATGCTGACCTTAAGGTTAAGAGAATAATATCCTGCCAAAATTTTAAAATAATTTTGATTTTTGTGCCTAGTGGGATTAAGTCACCCTAGGTGGCGACTTGGTCCCACCATGGAAATTTTACTAGTTGTCAGGAATTAAAGTGTATTTAATGATGTTTAATGGGATTATTCTCCGAATCACACTTAAATAGGACTAGAAAGTGCATTAAGGGGTCATTTAGACATAAGAAAGGGTCAAATTAGTGATGACAAGCCTAGAAAAGCGTGAAATTTTGTTACAACACTCTACAACACTTTGAAATAAGGCTCGGTAAGTGATAAAAAGAGGTTATTTAGGTGATTATAATAAAAGAGTCCTAGAAAAGTGTGAAAGTGGGTTACAACACTTCACAAAACTTTTACAAGACATCATAGAATTCTTAATGATTCACAAGGGTCCAAGACCTAATGTGAATGTGTTGACCACATTACAACACTAAATCTAGGAAAAATTAGGCCAGCATCCATAAGAAAGACTCAAATGAGCATTAAAATGTCCAAGTATACATTTTTTTGCAACAGATTAAGCCCCCACTTTAGTGAGAGGATGAACTTGCTTCAAACTCACACTAAATTAGCCCAACATGCATATCAAGAGGGATCCAAATGCACCCATACTAGTAAGATGGGACAACAACAATGAAGAGGGATGATCAAGGCTCTAGGATCAAGATCTCATGGAAATCCAAACATAAACACAAAGGAACACACATGAAAATGATGAAGAATGAAAGAGAGAAAAGGAGAAGGAAAAAGAGAGGGAGAGAGAGGGAGTTGGATTAAGCTTTGATCATTTTTCCATCTCATTGTGCATCAGATCTAGGCCATTTGTTTCGAAAAAGAATGCATACTCACTCTAAGGCGATAAAACTCATGATTTTCCACCATGTGAGAAGGCCTAAAAGGTGAGGAACATACACTCATGGCTGGTATGCACTCATACACATGCAAGTGGCTATGGGGAAAGTCATGTGTCGGAATGGGTTTCCCACTCAACCATACCAAATTTATACCTCCTAATAACTTTAACAAGGCGCTACAAAAGAAAATGACATTTTGAGCTTCACAAGACAAGTAAAAATTTGTATGCTTGGAGATTATGAACAAACACAATGGCACCACAAGCATGCAAGTTGTGTTATGCAAGGTGGCCATATAAAAAATGCAAAATGCAACATGAAAAATATGTTAAAAGGAATCTTTCTTAGTTCATGCGAGATCTTTAACTTAGGGAGAATTGTGTCTAATGTCTCCAAGAGAGGACTGATCAAAGAATAGAATATTCACAACTTAGGGGATGTAGTGTGTCACATCAAGCCCCTAAGAGGAATGTAATATGCTAAGATAGATCACACCCATGAAGGACACTACACCCAATGTCATCCACAAAGTGACAAATGCATCATATGAAATAAGAAGGTTGCACTAAGAATCAAGAAAAGGAAAAATGCAAAAGAATAATGCCAATGTATGCCACCACTTTAAAGGATTTGCTACACACCATATTATGAGAAATTACTTTAAAGCAGCAAATCAAAAACAAGAAAGAAGACATGAGAGAAAACTTGGAAAGCCACTATGCTAATTCATATGTTTCTAAGTAAGGCTACATCATGTGAGAGAAAGGAAAAAGAAAGGCAGGGGTTTCTGCCAAAATGAAAACACCATACACATAAGGGATCTATGGATTTGGGGTTAGTATGTTATTCGCTGCAATATTTTTTAAGGAGCTCCAGATTGTCATCATTCCCCAAATACATAGAACTGGAAGAATGACACAAGGAGAAAGAAAAAAAAGAAAAAGAAATATTTTTTTGGGTCAACATGGAAGCGACATAGAATGTCTCGACGCTTTGCATTGTCCCCAAAAGGAAAACACAAGCCAAAATGAAATCTAAAAGGTGAAGGAAAATAGAAAATCTTTTGGGTCAACATGAAAGAGACAGGAATGTCTTGATGCCTTGAGTCATCCCTAAAAGGAAAACACAAGAAGAAGAAAAAGGAAAAGAAAAAGAAAAGGGTCCTTTTGGGTCAACATGAAAGAGACATTGTGGTCTCAATCCTTGCGTCATCCCCAAAAGGAAAACACAAGAAAAAGAAAAAGGAAAAAAAAAAGGGTCATTTTGGGTCAACATGAAAGAGAAATTGTGGTCTCAATGCCTAGTGTCATCTGCAAAAGGAAAACACAAGAAAAATAAAAAGGAAAAGAAAAAGAAAAGGGTACTTTTGGGTCAACATGAAAGAGACCTTTCGGTCTCAATGCCTTGCATCATCCCCAAAAGGAAGGAAAAGACAAAAAAAAAGGGCAAAAGTGATGTACAACATAGAGAAGAATGAATGTACAAATAGAAGAATATCACAAAGAGAAGGAGAACATCAAACAGAACATCATGGGGGAACATGATATGCACTTGCAAACACACAAAAGAAAAAGAAAAATAAAATGAAAAAGACTAGTAAGGAAAATGTGAGTCAACCGTCGAGCAAGTCATCCACCTCCCAGTCATGTTCATGATATGCCAAGGTTGGGAAACTAGCCAAAGGGACAAGAGCAAGTACAGAACTAGGGGAAGCACTACGTTCTACACTATGTATAGGAGATTTATCATTTAAGCTTATGGAAGAGGAAAATAATGTATTCAGATAATTATGCACCTCTTCGTCTATTTTAGCAATCTCATTATCATCTTCTAGATTAATCACAACAGGAGGATGAATGATAATGTCCAATGAAGGGTGTACCTCTTGTTGTGGTTGTTATGATTGGCGAGGAGGGTCATCATGCAATGCTTTTATCAAGTTCGGATTTTTATTTTCTTTGTTTTCTTCATCTTCTAACTTGTGAGAAATGGCATGACGTCTACGTCTATCCTCCCTAGCTCCTCTATTTCTTATGGTTTTATTATCAAATTTTGTTTGTGAAGAAGTGGTTTGATCAACCATAGGTTGATTTTCTTCCCTAAGGGGAGGAATGGAAGGAACCATGGAAGGTTGTTCATCCACTTTCTCCTTTGCTTTATAAAAAAAATTTATACGAGGAGGCGTGATGAATTTGTTATGATTATCTCGTGGTCTCTTAGATGATGTCAGAGAGGTTTCAAGTGTTGGTTGAGCTTGGTTGGGTGGTTTTTTTTCGAGTTGAAGCATTGTTTCATCTAGGATAGGAGTGTCAGAAGTGGACGGGGAGATGTTTCAGAGAGACAATTCTGCAATTTTCTTTGCTTTAAATTTTTAGTAAGCAATGAAAAATAAGTATCAATGAGGCATTATAGCTTCCATGGGCTCAGGACAAAAGGCTTCTAAGGAAAAGTTTCCTTTGGAAGATAAAGGGTTAAATTCGCTATGGTGAACAATGAATATTTCATTGTCAAAGGGAAACTTTAAACATTTTTGTATGACTGAAGTAACAATTTTCATTGAGAAAAGCCATGGATGGCCTAGTCTCAAATGAAATTGGTCCAACTACGGGATGATGGAGAATTTGGCATCCAATGTTTTTTCTCCTATATATAATGGAAGGATGATTGATCCTATCATAGGGAAAACAAAACCATTGTGTGTTTTGATCCATGCTTTTGGTTTATCATAATCATCTTGATAAAGATCATGTAATACCAAAAATTCCTCAGTGATCATGTTCTCTCCACAGGTGGGATCTATGAGTATCCCATTAGTGGGCTTATCATAAATATGGTTGGCTATGTAAAGAGGACCATCAGGGAGATTTTGAACTATGTCTTTAGAGGAAAAGGTATTATCAAGAGATTTCTTAGGTTGGCCCTTATCAGGGATAACATTTATCACACCTACCATTTCATCCATAGGATTAATATGTGGAAGAGGATTAGGATGTTCAGTATCTATATGAATATTCATCACATCATTCTTTGGAGTTTCACTAGCTTTGACAAATGAAACATTATGTTTGGGCATTGGATTAGTGAAAATTTGCAAATTTTGATTTGGAGGGGCAATAGACTTATTTTCGCGATCATTAACACCTACAATGGATAAACGAACGGAATCAATGAGGTCTTGCACAAGGTGTTTAAGACACTTACAATTTTTTTTGTCATGTCCATTTTGTCTATGAAAATGGCAATAAGTATTAGATTTAAATTTTGGAGGTTAAGGCTTAGTTGCATCAGGTGCTTTGATGGTAGGCAAGGTAATCATTTGTTGTTGTAAAAGTTGAGACATCGTGTTATGAAGGGTATCTAGTAAAGGTGTAAATTGTCTTTTCATATCTCCATAACTATAAGGTATCATGGTTTTAATATCTGCTACTTCATTGTTGATGGCATGGGTTGTTTGTTGAGGGTGATTGAACTGTAAGAACCCCTTTTTTTTCTTTCTAAATGGTTGTGAATTTTTTGGATTGGCATGTTTAGACTTCTCAGCTCGGCTAGAAGTGGACTTTGCATCACAACTACCAATCGAATTGTGATAATTGCAAAGGGTGGTACAAAAATAGAATAAAGGAGGGAAATTTCATCATGGTGATTTTTTCCTGAATTTTATTTTGCAAGTTTTCTATAAACATCTTTTCAAGGTGTGGATCAAGAATCTTGACATCGATTTGAGAGTAAAGTGATTGATAGCGGGAGATAAAATAAGTTATCTTTTATTCTTCATGTTGCTTGCATCTCATCAAATCGACCAAGGTCTCCTTTGGAGTCATATGCACTTGTAAATGATTTATAAATGCATCAACTAGTTCATTGAATAAACAAATTGAATTGTTCAATAAAGATGAGAACAATTCCAAGGCAGTGTCTTTGAGAGTACTAGGAAACAGTTTTTCTAGTAGTTTATCATCAAGGACAAAGTAACTACATAAGGTAGTGTAAGCATTAACATGGTTAGAAGGATCTCCCTTTCCTCCATATTTCTCAAATCTAGGCATTTATATTCCTTGTGGCATCATTTTTTGCAATATTTCCAAAGAGAGTGCACTGCTTCGAACATAATAGGTGTGTGGTCCATTTTGAGTTTGGTTTATGGTGGATATTTGTTTTTTCATGGGGGATATGGTTTGGAAAAGTTATGAGAGGGTCTATGTAAGTGGTATGAGGTGGAAGGGAAAGTGGTGATGGAGTGTATGTAGTGGTAGGGCAAGTGAAGGGAATGTTTATAGATGGTATGGTGGAAGAGGATAGAACATGCAATGCCACATAAGAATTAGGAATGCTAGCAGGAATAGTTGAGGAAGAAATCACATTACTAACCTATTGCATTGTTTTTGTGACTTGAGGAGTGGTATAGGTAGGTATGGATGCTACTCTTGAAGGAGGAGTGTGAGGTCCTCCTTGGCTAACCCAAGTGTTTGTTGGTTGAGATGTGCTAGAGGTGGAAGGAACATGTTTGTGTTATATCTAGCAACTATTTGTTTCATAACATCTAGGCCTTCTTCACTTTCAAGCATGCGATGGATGTTTTCTATGGTAGGAGTTACAGTTCTTGAATTTTTTTCAAGACACACTTGATGTTGAAGATGTGCTAAGTCCTCATCAATGTTAATGATTTTTTTCTTGCGGGATGTGATCATCAACTTGCATGTCATTGGAAGGAAAAGGGTTACTAAAGGTAGTATCCATGCCTAGTGTACTAGTTGCAATACTAGGAGTGTAAGCTTTAGATAACCCAAGATCCACAATGAGTGTATTATCATGGGATAACATGAGTCTCAAACTTCTTCTCACTAAGGTATTAGCAATAGGACACCAAACACTCATGCAAAGGTTTCTAAATGCGGGTAAATGCAAATGCAATGTGAACTAAAAGTAATAAAATGCGGATAACTACAATTCTAGAAACTATAACAAATATGCAATAATAGAAAAGAAAATTGCAAAAAATGCTCTGAAAATGATAGAAATTACTCTGTAGAATGTGCAAGAGGACTAAGTCGCCCAGTGTGGTGAATTAGTCCAAATTGTGATTTTTTTGATATTTTTCTAAATTTTTAAATGGAATTTTATGATTTTTATGTTTTCAAATGCAGGTATACTATGAAAATGCAATTTTTTTTGAATTTTTAATGAAGTGCAATGTAAAAATGTAAGATATATGAGCCTTTCACTAATGCAATTTTTAAAACCCTAGGATGCAAATTAAACAATGCAAAACCTAATGCAATGTTGATGCAAGCTATTCCTAGGATTTGAATGCATTTGAAATATGAAGTAAAATGTTTTAAAGTTAGGTTCGCCAAAATGTGGACTCTAATTTTGGTAACCATGGTTCTCTAGCACTTCTAGGGTTTTTCACTTAAAAGGAGAGAAGTAGGCCAAAATACGCAATGTCCCCACTCAAAACTAGTGTAAGTATGAATGAAATATGCCTAAACCTAATGTCCTAAATGCAATAAACTGATAAAGGAAATCAATTATTGATGTAAAAACTAAGAAATGTAAGTTGTTTGAAAACACATTATGATATGCAAATTGACCTAAGAATGCAAACAAACAATAACAAAAATGAACAAGACTAGAGAAGTACACCTGGAATCTAAAGTGTGATGTAGAGAGGCTCTAGAATCCTACAAAATTATTTGTTGAGGTCAATTGGGACACTTACGCCAAGCTGGGCAACTTAGTCCTGTTTCGGGGAGACTCTACTAGAACAGGTTTTTGCCAAAAGGGTATCCAAAAACACAAAAAACACTTTTCAGGCCTGGCAGTGGGACTACTTCACCATAGATGGTGACTTAATCTACTTGGGAATGTCAAGAAATTCAGGGAAAAAATTTGTAGCGCTTAGACTGCACTTCTCTTCTTGACAGGTGTTTGGTTTTGAATTTGTAGAAATTGGGTTGAAAGAAGTCTACAATATTCAATTAGGGAATTTTTTGACTTGAATGACATTGATGGATTGTTGAACACTTTTAACACCTTCCTCTTTGAAAAATATTCATACAAGACCTGCAAAACACACATGCAAAGAGGGGGAAAAGGGTTAGGGGTTAGTGAATAGGGGTAATCAAACCCTTGAAAATGAAATGAAATAGAAATAGAATGATGAATGAACAACATGCAAAGTTACAACTTGCCAAACCCTTGATGTAGAAATCTAAAGATATGCAAGTAGATGCTCCAATGGATGTAAACTTGATAATGCCAAAGTGCTTGATAATTGCTTGAGAATGAATAATTAGATGAATGGGGGTAAAAATGAGAGGAAAACCCTTTATTTATACTTTATTTTACAATATTTCCCAAAAATAACAAATCACAGACTGGCCTTAAGGTTAAGGCAATAATATCCCACTAGAAATTTAAAATAATTTTGATTTTTGTGCCCAATGGGACTAAGTCGCACCAGGTGGCGAATTGGTGCCACCAGGGAAATTGTATTGTGTGTAAGGAATTAAAATGTATTTAATTATGCTTAAATAAGGCTTGGTAAGTAATAAAAAGAGGTTATTTAGGTGAATTGTAATAAAAGAGTCCTAGAAAAGTGTGAAAATGGGTTACAAAACTTCACAACACTTTTACAAGACATCCTAGAATTCTTAATTATTTACAAGGGTCCAAGACCTAATGTGAATATGTTGACCACATTACAACATTAAATCTAGGAAAAATTAGGCCAACATCCATAAGAAAGACTCAAATGAGCTTAAAAATGTGCAAGTATACATTTTTTGGCAACATAGTAACATAACTGGTCTTGTAAAATTTCACACCTCTTGGTTCTCCTTAGTTTTACAAGTTTTGGCCATCATTACCCTTTCAAAATGTGGAAAATGATTTTGGCAATCCAAAGGCTTTCTAACCCTTCTAGGGTTTTTCACCTAAAAGGGAAAAGAAATGGAGCCAAAATGCAATTGTCTACATTCAAAGTTAATGTAAATGAGATGTATTATGTCTAATTAATATGCTTTGATGCTCTGATCTAAAAATGAAATGACCTAATGATGCAAAACCTAAGAAATATGAAGTGTTGGAAAACACACTATGATATGCAGAAAGATGATATAGATGCAATAAAAGATAAAATAAAGATGCAAGGAAGAAGTTATGCACCTGGAAACTGATGAAGAGCTGATTGGGGACTACAATGACCTTTGAAATTCTGAAAATTCTAATTTTTGAGCCAATTGGGACACTTACGCCGGGTTGGGCGACCTAGTCCCAGATAGAGGAAAGTGCATAGGAAGTTGTTTCTACCAAAAGGGTATGTGAAAATGTAAAAATTTTGAAAAAAAGTACAATGGGACTAAGTCGCCACTAGGAGAAACTTAGTCCACTTTGGATTTTCTACAAATCTGAAAGTGGAAACAGAAGCCCACAACCTGCACTCTGCTCTTTGATAGAAATTTGGATCTGACTCTTCGAAATACTATGTGAAACAAAAGATATTTTTATTTCTAATGGGGGGTTTTCCTCAATCAAACCCCTAGTTGGTATTTAAACTTTGTGAAAGACAAAATCTACATAAAACCCTAGCCCTAAGTGTGTCTAAGACTAGGAAAAGTTTAAATGAGACAAAACCCTATTCTAATGTGCAAGAATAAGATGAATAAATGTCACTTCAATGATGCAAGACTTCAATGCAAGAAACCCTACAACACTTCAAATGAATGTAAATGACATGCAACATGTAATGCAAACCTCAAGTCTGAAGATAGGAAGAAAATGGAAGATGGAATCACTTTGAAAACAAGTCATTAGGTGTGATTTGATGGCTAGTTGCATCTACTCAACCTAGATTTCTCCTTGATTCACCATAGACATCCATGATCAATCATTTTCAATATAAGATCTTGGACCAAAAGTGAGCTTGAAGACCTGAAAAAACCCTAGTTTGTTGCTTCTAGGCTTCAACTTTGACGTAGAAATGCTATTGAATCTTCTTGTGAAAGATACTTTACTCTTGACTTTACATTTTTTCTTTCTAAAAATGACTAGGAGATGTGAAAAATGACCTAAAAAAATGTATTTATAGGAATTAACACCTAATTACTTAATATTTTAACATCATAGGCCGACATCCCTCACAAATTTGAACTAGGTCGGTGATTTCCCCACTCAAAAGTGGAAAACACCACAAAAAGGACTAAGTCGCCACCTTCGATGACTTAGTCCAACCAGTAATTTTTCTGGTGGGTTTCACAAAATTTGAGTGGTTTAAAAGGTATTTTTCAGGATTTAAGTGGTTTGTGACTGAAATACGCCTTAAGGTCCAAAATTATGAGCATTAGGGGCCTATAAATTAAATTTTTAAGGGGTGACTGAAACAAGATGTTTAAAGTGGGACCAGGTTTACCAGAAAATTGTCTCTTTCTTCAAGAGTATACCATTTTTTGCAACACACAAACCTATCATTATCTCCTTTCTATCCATCATCATCCTTTTAATCTATCTTTATCCTCTTTCCATCCATCATTATCCTCTTTCAATCCAATCATATCAAATCCAAGGTCCATTTCATTATCATTAATCATTTTCATCCAATCTCATTCCGATGTCTATTTCTTGATTCCTATCAGAAGGTCACAAGAAAGAAAGAAAATTATGGTCTCCCAGGAGTTCCCTTCATCATCTAACAACATGTTCTTTGATAAAGTAGTCCATCAAGTTCCAATGGGGAACCCATTCCTAGCTCCATCCTACATCATACATCATTAAGATTCAAATGACCAAGATTCACCCACATACTTACATGAATTTTCTCAAGACACCCAAGCTATGGACTTAATGTGTTGATGTATCATGAAGCATCCAAAATAATACATCTTTATATGAGCAAATAAAGGTGCCAAATTACCTAATGAATTTGACATCTCCAAATCATCCAAAAACCTCCTTCTACATGGGCCCACCTTCTATTCATCATAATACAACATATCTTCCACTTTCTAATCATCATGACCCTTCATATCTCCCATCATCTTATTCTAATCCTCCTATCACCTCTCAAACTATCAATATCACATCCCACTTACATGTCAAAATCCTATCTTGAACTCATAGCATTACATCTCATATCGAACAAACTCAAATTTCTGTGGGCATGTGCACCAAGATGGGGCACAAAAAAATTGGCCAAATTCCCAAAAATGAGAAAAACATGATCGCATTTGCAAGAAATTGAAATAGCGTGCATGCGTTATTATGAAAATAAAATGTGTATGCATCATTATCAAAAAATAACATGTGCATATTTTTATGAAAGTAAAACACATCCATGTTTTTATGAAAACAAAATTCCTACACATTTTTCTTAATAAAGTTATAAAAATAAAAAGACTGTCTAATTTTCTCACATGTGACCCATGTTTTCTGCAACTATTTTCCTTCCCTTATCTCTGCATAATGCAAGATTGTTTTTCCCTTTGCAACCTTGCTTCACAATGTGACGTCAGAGAAGAGGTAAAAAAAAAAAAAAATTGCATTTGATTTAGATTTGTTTGCATTATAAAAAATGGACTATTTTTTGTTAATTCCATATTTTTTTGAACTATTTAATAGATCATGAAAACCCTAAGCTACAAGAAAATTTAAATTCAATGAATTACCTAAGTAAAACCCTAGGATGCCTAACCCTCCTCCTACCTTTCTAATAAACCCTGGGAAAATCCAAGAGGATTTGTTAGGGCATCTACAACAAAATAAAGTTGTAATTCATGAATTAGTTTCAAGATCGAAGGGTTCAGTATCAAACAAGCATCACCAATCCCTTACCTCAACATTAGAAGCCATGTTGAAAAATGTTGAAACCATCACAAATCAAATAAACCAATTCAAAAAAATTAGAGATTCATGTCATCAATATCATGCAACAAAATTTTCCTGTGATGATGTGAAAAATAAATACATAATCAAATAAAGCATGTCTTATTTTTATAGATCTGAGAACTAATGAACCTATTCCTCTAAACTCAAAGAGTTTTCCAATACATTTGTGTAATCATGATAAGATAAAAATAAGTTTTTGAATAGGTGGTGGATGGTCTTTTACCAACCTTCATGTAATAATTATGAGGTGTAAAAAGTATAATATGAGTTTAACTTTCATGAAATACCCAATTACTTCAAATGATATGAGGGTGTTTCTAGGTAGAGGTGGAGGCTCTGCCCAAAATAGACCAAAAGCTCATCGGGTAGATAATCGTACACATCAAATAACACTAGCATAAAAACCTATTTGTCATGTGATGGTTCCAGTAGCCATTAAGGGGAGTATGAAGGTGAAAACTCTCCATGTATTTTCTATCTTGACAGACACCATTATAAAGCATGGCACAAAAATATCCCAACCTTTTTCCTCATAGCTCAACCATCTAGCTCTAGTTCCCCTAGCTCTCATATGCCCACACTATTTTAATCTATGATTTGGGAGAGAGAGTGATGCAAATGGAGCAGATGGTTCCACCTCTCATGTGTGTTCTCATTATTATTATAGATGTCATGGGAGTGGCAAGGGTCATTAGGATAGTGCATCAAATGATGCGATGATGACAAATGAGTTGTTGAATGAGGTATGCTAGTCAAATACAGGTATGTTGATTTGAATATATAACATTTTATCTATTAAATACTTAAAATTGTAAATGTAAATAGATTTTTAATTATATAATTGAATTAAACTAATGAAAACATTATACATTTTAGGGTGCAATGCTAGAGTTTGGTAGATCATCGAGAATTCTTGCAACAACTTGTGCATTTGCATTTGTATTCAAGAAGAATTTATATATTATATCAAAATAAAATAATACTTTCTATTCAAAATAATTTAAAATAATTTAAAATAAAACTTTTTATTGAATAGGTGGGCATGGAATCACCATCTTCTACATATTCTACTATGGATGGTTATGACATTGGATTTACTCAGGTACACTATAGCACATTTAAATTTGTTTTTGTAAATTTCAACTTTATTGTTTACATATATTTGTGAACTTTTGAGTTTATTATATTATTGTTTGTTGAATTAATGAATTCATTAGACACACCTCTTGGCACAAGAGAAAATTTAGAAGTTTGTGTTAGTGTAACGATTTCATCTTTTGTTGGCTTAAGTTAGGTATGAGTATGAATATATGTGTTTAATAATGTTTATATTGTTCGAATTGATATTAGTAGACCTATAAAAAATAATTGATAAATATTTATTTGTTATTTTATAGATGGATTTAAATACCCCTTTGCAAGGACAAACATCTCTTGATTATGTCAAGTGTCGTAAGCAAGAATAATTAGACTACCAGTATGTTGTAAGCATGTTTATAATATATGTATCATATTAAATAATTTTTATAGTTTTTGACTTTGACATGGTATCTAATTTTATATTTTATATGTATAGGGTGAGGTACAAAATACAGAGGAGCACAAAAGATCAAAACAATACAAGACACCAACCACTAGCAGTGATTAAAGTTCAATTAGTCATTCTAAAAGAGGCCTAATGTTTCAAGAATAGTGTTTAATATTCATAGATGAAGAAATTTTGTATGCCTATACATGGAACATAGCTAAAAAAATTAGTGTGGTTATATGTATCATGGTATTTTGTAGACTGAGAGGCAATGCATTAGCCTCATGGCATTGTATGACATTTTGATGACATTTTGTGTACCATCATGATGGTATTGTATCACATTTTCATGACATTTTGTGTACCCTCATGACGAAATTGTATGAAATTTTGATGATATTTTGTATAGCTTCATGGCCTTATGGATATGAATTTATATAATTTTTATGCATAAATTGGTAGCTTAAATGGTTTAAATTGTTCTCATAGTTTACTTAGCCATAAGTGGTGTATGTATGAATCATATCCCTATCCAAATTTTCATTTTTGAATCTAATATTCTATCACATCGCAACAAGTTAACTACAACATCAAATTCATAATCTTATCAACAATAAATAGTTAATAAGGATAAATTTTCCCAACAAACATTGATCTAAAAGTTATTATTACAGAGTGCAATGCAACAAAGATAATAATGAATAAGTTAACAACAATGTATTGAAATTTTAAATATTATTTACCAAAATTCAAATTTCCAACAACTAGATGATGAGCATATCATATGCTTGATTATCCTACAGGGTCACCTACGATAAATACACAATAGCCTTTCTCACTTTTTCAAGACTCCAATATATTTGATCATGGCATCAAGTTTTCAAATGTTGTAAAAATTGTCAAACACATTCAATGAAAAGTTGTAATGTTGTGTAACTTTTGTTCAATCTAGTCTGCAACCAATTCAACAGTACTAACACATCTAGGTGGGTATTTTTATGCTATGGAATTTCCTATTTTGTACCCTACCATGCTAGATCATTCTAGGCTATATTGAACTAATGCTTTCTCTTAAGATCCTCGAATTCCAAAAAATGATAAACTTTGATGAGTTGTTTCTCAAAAACCGTGGAACTTGAAAATGTTCTATATAAAGGTACATGAAGTTGTAGGGTCCCTCTACAATACCCTCTCTCATTTTTTAATATCTCTAATCCATTTGGCCATGGTGAAATTTTTTTTTCTACCCCAAAAACTATCAAAATGCATTCAATGAAAAGTTATAATGTTGCCTAAATTTCATTTCGTCCATTGTGCATCCAAACCAATAGTGCCAAAATTTCTAGGTGGGTAGGTTTATGCTAAGAAAGGTCTTATTTTGCACCCCAGCATGTCATATTATTCTAGCGTATATTGTACTAACACTTTCTCTTAAGATCCCTAAATGCCAAAAAGCAAAAAACTTTGACGAGTTGTTTCTAGGAAATCATGGAACTACAAAATGTTCTTGTGTCACCAAAAAATGTATACTCTTGAAGAAAGAGACAATTTTGTGATAAATTTGGTCCTACTTTAGACACCTTGTTTCAATCACCCCTTAAAAACTACGTTTATAGGCCCCTAATGCTCATAATTTTTGACTTTAAGGCCTATTTCACTCACAAACCACTCAAATCCTGACAAATACCACTCAAACCACTCAAATTTCATGAAACCCACCAAAAACATTCCTAGTGGGACTAAGTCGCCCAAGGTGGCAACTTAGTCCCTTTTGGGGTATTTTCCACTTTTGACCGGTAAAATCACTGACCTAATTAAAAATTTTGAGGGATGTCATCCTATGAAGTTAAAATAATGAGCAATTCAGTGTTAATACCTATAAATACATGTTTTTAGGTCTTTTTCACATCTCCTAGTCATTTTTCAAAGCAAAAATCAAAATTCAAGAGAAAAGTATCTTTCACAAGAAGATTCAATAGCATTTCTACAACAAAGTTGAAGCTTAGGGGCAACAAACTAGGGTTTTTGCAGGTCTTCAAGCTCACTTTTGTGTTCAAGATCTTACATTGCAAAGGATTTATCATGGATTCCTATGGTGAATCATGGAGAAATCTAGGTTGAGGAGATGCAACTACCCATCAAATCACACCTAATAACTTGTTTTCAAAGTGATTCCATCTTCCATGTTCTCCTTATCTTCATACTTAAGTTTCACATTACATTTTGCATATCATTTTCATTCATTTGAAGTGTTGTAGGGTTTCTTGCATTGAAGTCTTACATCATTCAAGTGTCATTTGCTTATCTTATTCTTGCACAATAGAATAGGGTTTTGTCTTATTTCAGCTTTTCTTAGTCTTGAACACACTTAAGACTAGGGTTTTATGCAAATTTTGTCCTTTATAAAGTTTAAATACCAACTATAGGTTTGATCGAGGCAAACCCCCCATTAGAAACCAAAATATCTTCTTTTTTGCAGGGTTTTTCGAAGATTAAGATCTAGATTTCCATCAAAAAGTATAGTGCAGGTTGTGGGCTTCCTTTTCCACTTTTAGATTTTTAGAAAATCCAAAGTGGAATAAATCGCCCCTAGTGGAGAATTAGTCCCACTGCACTTCTCTTTCAGAATTGTTTGCAGTTTCAGACACCCATTTGATAGAAACAACTTTTTGGGCAGTTTCCCTAGTATGGGACTAAGTCGCCCAGCCTGGTGTAAATGTCCCAGTTTCAACCCAAAAATCAAAATTTCCAGAATTTTGGTGGTCTATGCAATCTCCAGTCAGCCCTCCATCAATTTCTAGGTGCATAGTTTTTGTTTTGTATCTTTATTTTGTTATTTATTGCATCTATTTTACCTTTCTCCATATCACACTATGTTTTCAAACAAGTTACATTTCTTAGGTTTTGCATCATTAGATCATTTCATTTTAAAATAAGAGCATTAGTGCATCTTAATTAGGTATAATAAATCTCATTTACGTTAATCTTGAATGTAGACAACAGCATTGTGGACCCCATTCCTTCACCTTTCTCCTTTTAGGTGAAAAACCCTAAAAGGAGCAAAGCAAGTGTGGACAACCCAAAATCAATGTCCACAATTCTATCTAAAGATACACAAAGCTATAGGATCCCTCTATAATTCCCTCTCTTTTTTTCATATCTCCAATCCATTTGGAAGTAAAAAAATTTCTTGCTGCCCCAAAAACCATCAAATGCATTAAATGAAAACTTACAATGTTACCTAACTTTAGTTCCGTCCATGGTGTGGCCAAACCAACAATGTGAACATATTCAAGTGGATATTTTTATTCTAGAAAGGTCATATTTTGCACCTCAGCATGCTAGATCATTTGAGGCTACAATGTATCGATGCTTTCTCTTAAGAGCCCTAAATGCCAAAAAGTGGCAAACTTTGACGAGCTATTTTTTAGAAACTGTGGCACTTACAAAAAAAAATTTTCAAGATATAGGGATTTGTAGGTGTTAAAATGTGTAGGACAGCTGAGAAGGGGGAGTGAATTAGTTTTCACAAAAAATAAACTCAAAACTTCAACACTTATCAATTTCATAACCACATTGTTTTGTTATTAAATATGAACATGAAATGAAAATAATAGAAAGCGAAATCAACACAATGAACACCAAATTCTATGTGGAAAACCCAATAAGGGAAAAACCATGGTGAGGATTAACTCACAATATCAAGTAAATTCCAAAACCCAATATATAAGGCTCACTACCAAGGGCTCACTTCCCTAAATAGGACTCACTGTCTAGATACAAAAGCTCACTACTTACACAAGGAGGCTCATTTCATACAAAAAGATTAAAAAAAAAATTAGCTTCATAGCCAAAATGAACTGAAGAGAGTGCACTTAACAAGTGTTGATACAGTTCCAATGATGCTCAATAAATATACTTAGTGCACTTCATCATCTTTTCACTTTTTGCATTCACAACTTCACAACCACTACTACCTCTTCTTTAATCAATCTTCAAAACTATCCAATATAAATACTCAATCCATCTGTAAGCATCAATTAGGTCAGCTTAATTAGATGCAATCCTTGTTTATCAAAAATACCAACTGTCGGCCTCAAGTATTTTAAAAATCTTTCCAATCAATAAATCAAAATGTGTAGCATAATTTATCATGTCGGCATAGACCTAATATAGGTCACATATATATCTTCATAACAAAAAAAATGATTCACCATTTCATAACTTATTCATGAAGTCAGCCAAAAATAGACTTAATTACAAAAACTAATCAATAGAATAATGTTGATACACCATACGAGCATCGAAGTATGAGATATTCTAAATATACATCATTTCAACACCCATAAACTGTTTCCCAAAACTACATGTAACAACTATTAGCCATGAAGCATTATAGACCAAAATACCAGAGAGTGAGGCTTGTATATCGGTTTAGATACTGGACCAAAATATTGGATCAAGCACTAACTTAGACTTGTAGTCACAATGTGAATAACATGGTGACATCAATGACAAGAGAAAACTATATAGTTAGTCATTATTCTTCATTCTTCCAACAATCTCCCCCTTTGTCATTGATGGCAACATGTGCCAAAATTTACAAAACACAACATTCTATTTTCTTATCACTATATTTTTTCTTCACATGACTCTCTCTACTCACATGACTCTCTCCCCCTTTGAAATCAATGGAAAAGGGAAACCAAAAAGGTATGATGTAAATGTATGTATATGATAACCTTGTATATACACATAAATTCTAGCTTCCTATTTCAAACATTCAAATGAGAATGAAATTTTTTACATGAAATATTTTCTTGTACCTCTCTCTTATGATTAGAAGAATCCTTTTCCAAGCATGCACAGCCAAATTCATCCTTGCACTCATACCATCCAATAATGATAACTATGTAAAGGAGGGTGTCTGATTAGAAGACACACACAATCGTTCACAATTTTCTATATTAGAGAGAATTCTAGAGAGATGATTCAACTGAACCTCAGCAACTTCCTTAAAAACTAGAATTTTTTAACCATATCTTCTTTTCCTTTGAGTAGTTAGCAATTCCACCTATAATTCACCAACTCTTATTCTCTGTTTTCCATCCTTGTCTTTGAAGAAATCAAAATTCTTCCCAATACTATTCATCTCAAATTCAATGGCTTCAATTATGCTTCTGAAATTGTCAACAATTGTAGGCCACCAGAGACAATACTTGTAGATGTCAAATATTTCTTTGATGCATTCTTTTGTCTCATTCATGTGTTTAGATAGCACTTTTTTGGCTTTGTTACATCTTTCAACCATAGCTTTGAACTTATGACCTTCGAGTCCTTCCAACAATGTTATCTCTTCAATAATCTCTACTAGATCATTTGGAAAAGAGTCTGATACATTTGAAACTAAAATACCCTTGTTGAGCAAATAATCAGCCAGTACATCATCAATTTTAAGTTTATCAATCAGAGAGCATGCATTCCACATTTTACCAATCTTCTTCTTTTCACCCTTGTCCAGCATCATATATATATCCTCTAGATCAAAGTAGTTAGATCCAAAGAGAAATTCTTCTTCATTATTCTTTTCTTCTGAGACATTTGTTACAAAAGTTTTCATCCTTTTAGGTTCTGGAGGGGACTCACCAATGATAACTTCCAATTCTTTCTTGTTGGAGGATGAACCCACTGCAAACTGACTAGGTACTGACATACTGGAGCACAAATTTGTCTTTAGGGATACGAAATATGTTCTACAAACACTTACATTGTCTTCCAACGATTCCAAGTATCTATAAACTTGTTTTCCAATTGGAATATATGATTCCCATTCAACATTTTCTCTTCCTGATAGTGAGTTCAAAAAGTAAAAATTTAAACACACGAACAGAGATCCAAACCAAAAAGGATAACCCTCAACCAACAACATTCAGGCATTCTTAGTTAGCTTTTCAAGTAATAGGCTACATAAATCAAATTGCTTGTTTTCCTTAACCATCATGTGTGCAAGATATACAAAATAGCCGAAGTCGAACCTTCATGATTTCTGAAATAGCTTTTATAAGAAATGTCATACACAACATACCTTATAGTGGAATCCACAAGAGTATTTATCAATAGAGAACAAGGGTCTTTATCAATGCTAGTAAGTTCCTCCACATCTTTGTATTTCATGGTTTTCATCCTAGGGAGATCCCCAATACTGCATAAACCAGTAATTGCTTCAATCACATCCTTCGTCATGAGGTATGGTTTTTCTAACATAATGTTGTCATTCTTGAATCGACTTAAGAAGAACAAGATGAATTCCTTATCTATAAACCAAGGAAATTCTCCTCATAAATCCATACCTAGGGTTTTTATGCACTATAACTCATTTTCCTTCAACCCTAGTTCCATTTCCTTCATCTTTCTATGATCAAATTCCTCCAATTCAACTCCTTTCAACTTTAGTGGAATGTCACCACACGATCCTCTATCCATTGTCGTGATTATTTTTTCTTGAATTCGTTATTGTTCACTCAAAAATTCTTCCTTTTCCCTTCTTCCCCTTTGTAAACTGAGAAATAATTCCTGAGTATTCATAATAATTCCTTCAAATTTCTTTAGAATCACTCTAGATCTCTTCAAGATTTCTCCAAGATGCCTTTCAAACTCTTCAAGTGCTCAAGTGATCCAAAAGACTTACGAATTTTACCTTGTACACCATCAATTTTCAATAATTCTCATTAAATGCGTCAGACTTCAAAAAGCTGCTAAAACCATTCTTCACAACACAGAAAACCCCAATTCGATCCACAAATTATCATGCCAACATGTTTTCTTCCTGTTTCTTTTCGAAAACCTCTATTTATTCATTCTTCATAATATATCCTCGTGCCAATGTAAGGAAAGCTAAGTGCGGAAGCAACTCTCCTAACGTCAAAAAACCTCAAGGAAGAATGTAGAGATACTTTTAAATTTTACAATTACAGTCCAATTAAGATACACTTTAAAGCAATAAAAGAAACAGAGAAATAATCATACACATATGAACACCAGATTTACGTGGGAAAACCCTTATGGGAGAAAAACCCACCACACCAAGAAAAACCCCTTTGTATTACAGTAATGAAATTACATATAGAGTACGGGCTTCACTCTCTCTGATGTCAATTTACAATAACATTCACAATGATCAACCTTGCTACAGAATATTCAACACTCAGAATTACATTCACTGATCACTCATCGAACTGATCATCCAACTGTTCATCCAACCATCGAACTGATCACCATCTGCAATCTCTGAGTATATCCATGACGCCCCTGTCTGTCGAACTTCCTCTCAGTAACGGCTGCAACAGTCCAACTGCTAGCAGTTCCCATTCGGCTTCTTTGATTGGTTGAAGACACACCACGTAGGATGGTCTCCCAATCAATCAAAGGCATTCACAAAGTAATCACATGTCGGTGAGACACTAACCATGTCTCCCCAATGCCACAAAGACCTGACCATCGATGTCGCCAAGAGTCATCACTATCGACAAGAGGTTACACCAAGTTCACAAGCTACATCGACCTCAGAATTCTTATCAGCGAGACAATCGCCATTCGATGAGACATCACACTGAAGTTCAAAAGTCACATAGACAAGAGTATTCCCATTGGCAAGACTATCATCCTTCGCCAAGAGATCATATTGATCCTTCAAGTCATTCTAAAATGACCAATAGTTGGCAAGACTTACCACTATCGCCAGGAGGTTACACCGATGTTCAACTGTCAGCGAGACATATCGCTATCACTGAGAGTTCTTACCGAAGTCTCCAAGTTACCCTGAGACCACCAGTCACTAGGAGTCATACCGATAACAAACTATAACATCAGTGAGACAAACACCCATCGCCAAGAGTTCTCACCAAGTGTAACACTGTCGGCGAGACTTCATTCTGAAACACATGAGTTACTCCGACGACCACAGGTGTATAACTATCGGCAAGACGTCTCTTGTCGGTATGAGACATATTGAACGTCCAAGACTCTCCCCAACATCGCTTGTCGCCCAGAGTCTCCCTGATATCAGATAAGAATGGCCTTTCGGCCAGAGATCTCCCCTCGACAGAAGGTTACAGTGAATGCCACAAGTCACAGTGACAACACCAGTTGGCAAGACAGTGACAATGTCTCAGTGACTAGAACTTTTCACAAGGTTCCAAAGCTGCTAGTCGGCCAGACAAGATGGATATCACACCGACTATGCTCTTCTAGAGGTTTCAGCCTGTGAGATTGAGGCACATATTTCCAATAGCCAACCTCTAACACACCATTCATCTAGGGGTTTTTTACAATTTTCTAATAATGATCCCCCTAAGACCATGCTTGGTCTAATTCCCAGAGGAATTGTCTATACCAGATGAGGGCATATACACATCAACAGTTTTAGGTTCTTCTTCTTTCTTCCTCCTTAACTTATTCATCTCTTCTTTCTCAATCTTCTTTACTGATTCATTCTTCTCTACCGGAGCAAATGGATTTCCCTCCTTACTTCTGCAAACCTTTGAGATATGTGGGTATGTGCAGGATCATCATAAAAAAAATAGGCCCTTAAGTGGCAAAAAATTTCAGAAAAATTAGAGTTAGCTAACTTGACGTAAAAATTTGAATAAATTATCTATATTATTTCAAAAATATGTAAGAATAGAATTTGTAGCAAATTGAATGTAGTTTTTAAACTACTAGATTTATTTTATTTTTTTTAAATCTTAAATTAAGAAGTAGGTGTCTGTCTGACCACCCTAATCACAATAAAATGATAATTATTTTTTCTAATATTTTAGATATAAGTAGAGGACTCATGTCCCGATGTGATTAATATTTTTTGTAATTGTTTTCCAAGTAAATAATTAATTATGATTTTTTATTACAACTTTTAAATAATAAAAAAACTCGTATGTCTAACCACCTTAACTTGGTCAAAAATTCATGAAATTCTTTTTTTAAATCCTATATTATGTGAAGCATAGAATGTGACGCATGTTTCAAATTCAAAAAATGTGATCGTTTGAAAGCTATAATTTTTTTCAATCAACCTATCAATCAGGACTTTAGTTGTAATTCAAATAGAAAATAAATAATAATTACTTATTAAATTCAAATTAAAGCATGATTTATATTGGTGGAAAGATGAGAATCTCCTTTAAAACCCTTTTCATTTCATCAATTTTGGATTAAAAAAGTCATTAGCCACATACCCTACAAAAACCCATCATATCACCACTTTTTGGCCCATCATGATCTTGCACATACCCATGTCCAGGTTTGTTACAATTATAGCAGACAACACTTTTTTGTTTAGTCTGGCCTCCATTACTTCTTGATCTACACTAATTTACTTTGTGTCCAAATTTGTTATAGGTATAGCAGTAGCCATTAAAGGATTGATTCATTCTGCCTCCATTAAACCTATTCATCATCACTTGACTAAACATTCTTACTTGAGATTTGCATTCAATGGCTTTATTTCCAAATTTCTTGCATGAGAAACATTGCCCAGAGAAAGAACCAGGACACTGATTCATCCTGCTCCTACATTTTGTTGCCTTGTGACCATATTTATTACAAAAAAAACAAATACCATTGAAAGATGGAAAGCTTTGTGCATTAGGTTGTCTCACAAGCGGTCTCTTTGCAAAATTTCTTGAATTTCCTTTTTTCTTCCCTTTTTATTGAGTCTTTTGATTGTCCTTTGAACTTTCACTTGTTTCATTTCCGAAGTCACCTTTTTCTTTACTTTTTTTTTGTCCAACAAGCAATTCTTCAAGCTTGTTGGAGCTAGATTTGAAATTGTTCTCACAAATGTTTTCCTTCTCTAGTTCTACTCTCAAGTTTACTACCTCTTGTTCAAGTTTAGTGTATTCACCAAACTTGTTCTGCACCATTGTATTCAGACATTCTTCAATTCTCCTCTTTTCTTATACAAGCACTTTCAATCTAATTATCTCTTGTTTCTGCTGCTCGCTTACTTCTCTGTGTCTTTCCTTGAATTTCTTCAATTTTTCTTTCAACTTCCAAATACATTCATTAGCCTCATCTATATTTTCTTTCAAGTCTTTGTTTTCATTTTTTGCCTTATCAAGATCTTCAAGTGTAGTCTAGAGTTCTTATTTATCATCCATTTGATCAACCTTTAGGATCTTCCTCAAGCGGTTAAGCTCTACACCAAGGACCCAAAGCTCTAATACCAATTGGTAAAAGGAACAGGACAACTAAGAGGGGGAGTGAATCAGTTGTTTCAAAAATTAAACTCAAAACTTCAACACTTATCAATTTCACAACCACGCTATTTTGTTATTAAGTATGAACATGAAATGAAGATATCAGAAAGAAAAATCAACACAATGAACACCAGATTTTACATGGAAAACCCAATAAGGGAAAAACCATGGTGAGGATTAACTCACAATATAAAGTAATTCCAAAACTAAATATATAAGGCTCACTACCAAGGGATCACTGCCCTGAATAGGACTCACTGTCTAGATACAAAATCTCACTGCTTACACAAGGAGGCTCACTACCTAGAAAAATATTACAAAACAAAGTTGGCTTCATAGCCAAAATGAACTGAAGAGAGTGCACCTAACAAGTGTTTATGTAGTTCCAGTGATGCTTAATAAACAAACTTAATGCACTTAATCATCTTTGCACTTTTTGCATTGATAGCTTCACAACCACTACTACCTCTTCTTTCATCAATCTTCAAACCTGTCCAATATAAATACTCGATCCATCTGCAAGCATCAGTTAGGTCAGCCTAATTAGATGCAATCCTTGTTTATCAAAAATACCAACTATCGGCCTCAAGTATTTACAAAATATTTCCAACCAATAAATGAAAACATGTAGCATACTTTATTGTGTTGGCATAGACTTAAGATAGGTTGCACATATATCCACATAACAAAAAATTGATTTACCATATCACAACTTATTCATAAAGTCAGCCAGAAATAGACTTAATTGCAAAAAGTAATCAACAGAATAATGTCAATATGCCATATGAACACCTGAGCATGAGAGATTCTGAACATACATGCTTTCAACACCCATAAACTATTTCCCAAAACTGTAAGCAACAACTATCAGCCACAGAGGATTGTGGATGAAAATACCAAAGAGTGTGGCTTGCATACTAGTTCAAATACTGGACCAAAATATCGGATCAAGCACTAACTTAGACTTGCAGTCACAACCCGAATAACATGGTTACATCAATGAAAACAAAAAAAATTATAGTTACCCATTCTCCTTCATTCTTCCAATAGTAGGTTCCCTTTACAATACCCTCTCTCATTTTTCATATCTCTAATCGATTTTTTTATGGTGAAAGTTTTGTTGTTGCCCCAAAAATCATCATACATGCAATGAAAGTTGCAATGTTGCATAACCTTTGTCCTGTCCATTGTACAACCAAACTGATAGTGCCAACATGTCTATGTGGGTATGTGTAGACTTGGAAAGGTCCTATTTTTCACCCCAACATGTTGGATTGTTCCAGGCTATATTGTACCAATGCTTTCTCTTCAGATCCCTAAATGCCAAAAAATGATGAACTTTGATGAGTTGTTTCTCAAAATTTGTGGCACTTAAAAATGTTATTTCTAAATGTGCATGGATTTGTAGGGTCCCCGCTACAATACCCTCTCTCATTTTTTCATATCTCCAATCCATTTGGCCGTGGTGAAAGTTTTTTTTCTGCCCCACAAATTGTCAAATACATGCAATGTTAAGTTGCAAGGAAACCTAATTTTAGTTGCATTCATCATGCGGCCAAACCGATAGTGCCAACATGCCTAGGTGAGTGGTTTTATTCTAGGAAATATCCTATTTCACACCCCAATATGTTAGATTGTTCTAGGCTACATTGTACCAACACTTTCTTGTAACAACCCTAAACACCAAAAATTGGCAAACTTTGATGAGTTATTTCTTGGAAACTGTGGCACTTACAAATGTTTTTTTTGAAGCTATAGGGATTTTGAGGGTCCCTCTACAGTACCTCCCTCATTCTTTCACATCTCTAATCCATTTTTCCATGTGAATGTTTTCTTACTACCCCAAAAATCATCATACATGCAATGTTAAGTTGCAAGGTAGCATTTTTTTCTTTGTGGGGTGAAACCAAAAGTGCCAAAAAATCTAGGTTGGCACGTGAAAATTTGGTGTGGTTCCATTTTTCACCCCAACTCTCTCATACGTTTTGGGCTACATTATTTAAGTTTTTTCTCTTAAGATCCCTATTATCCAATTTTTAATATTTTAGACATTATTAAAGGTTTGATTTAGTTAGTTTTTCATCAACCTATAAAAAACATTCATATTTAAATAAGTGAAACATTTCATTTTACATATTGTGTAAGTAATTAACAAAATGTATAAAAGTTTTCAAAATGTTCAATGAAAGATATCAACTATACATATATACAAAATATCTAACAAAAGGTACAAAACTCGTGCATTTACAATCAATTGGTACAATCATGGTAGAATCTTCGTTGTTTATATATATACAAAATTTCAATTGTACAAAGATACAAATCAGTTGACAATATTTACAAAAAAAATGTGTTTCCAGTATTCCATAGAATGTTGGTCATTTATATATACAAAATTTCAACTATACATAGATACAAATCTATTGATATTATTTACAAAAAATTCACATTTCGTATAATTGGTGTAATGAATATATGATATGTTAATCAACCAATGATATATACAAAATTTTAAATATTATTCTACCATTTCATAGAATCAATTTGATCCAATTCTCCAACACATTGAATATTTGTAACTAGCCCAAATTCAATCTATCGAACCTTATGGATTAGTTATAAACCTTATATTGTTAGGTATTTCCTTGTGGTCATCTTCATAAACTTTCCATAAATTCTTATTAAGTGGTCTACCATGATATTTAATCAATTTAATATTCATTGCAACAACAAGGTTAAAGTAATGAAGAATATGCCTATGTGTGTCAAATTCCTTAAACAACCAAATATTTGATTTCAAAATAGGGTACCTTCTAAGCCATGTTCTTGTGAAAAAAAAATACCCCATTGGATACTCAATACCCTCTCCATCAGTGATTGTGGTAGTCAATTTTTTTATCCCCTCTATACAATGGCACAAAAAATAATTTGGTCTTTCTTCATCATTCTCATTAGCAATAACTGCATACATATTACCTACATTTCTCAAAATAAATATATTATTTCCAGAAACCATGTAAAATGTAATAAAATGGCTTAAAATTTTAATTTGAAATAATTTTTATATCACAATACTTGGTTGTACTAGGTTAGATACATGGTCAAATTCCATCGATACTTCCATTTGGTTCAATTGTAGTTCTAATGGACCTTGATATGTGTCAATGGGAACTAAAGGTCTACAAGGCCATTCATCAACCCACTCTTTTTGACACAATCTTCCCATACAAAATCCATACATGAAGGACAAAAACATGCAATCTATCTCATATAAATAAACAGTGAACTTGCATTTGAACTTCTAAATGAGTGAAACTCACTCGATCCTATAACTGTACAACAATCTTGGTAGTTTGCAATATTAAATTCATTTACCAACCAAAAATATCTAGAAACCATAGACTTACATTGATTACCTTGTCTCATTGTGGAGTTACACCATTGCATAATTTTTGTTGCATTGGTCAACTTAGCACCACCTTGGTACTTTAAGTCCTCTCTAGCTAGGGCTATTTTTACACATGCTCTAGCACCATCATGTTCACCCTTTCCATGTCCATCCTCATGTTGAACACAAGTTGCTGCAAGCTTCCTAGTCAGCCAATAGAACATCCCTAAATTCTTGAATTGTGACATGCAATTACTTGACCATATGATGTGTTGATTGTATCTCATGTTTCTTTTCCTTAAATTATCATAAAAAATTTGAAAGCTACCTTGCACAAACTTTGTGTAATAAGTACAATCATTGATGATGTAGAAGTGATACTCTCTTAATATGTTTTTATAGTTATTTATGCTATCATGTGCATGCATGAATGTCATGTTTACAAAAATAGTAACATGAATAGAGTTGTAATACTAGGATTGCACTTCATTTTGTGGTTGCAATGTATAATTAATCTTAGTGAAATCTATAATAGAAACAATGTTACCAAGAGTAAATGTATCCTTACATAACTTGCATTGCTCATCTAGAACCATCGATCTCTATGCATATGCATTGCATACTCATAAACTATTTTCTCTTAAAATTCCTCATAAATTTAGCTATAAAAATGTTTGCATTCACCAACTCACATCTCTTCAACCCTTTTCCATATTTAACCCCATATGTCATTGTCTTGTATTTTCCAAAAGTAACTAGTTTTTCCAATTTCATTTGTGCTCTCTAAATGCAGAAATTTTTGAAAATGTTGCAAACCACAAGTAACATATGATCCTTTCAAACATGACTCCTTATAAAAAATTTGGTCATCATCTCTACTACATTATATACTTGAAATAAAATCTCTTGATGATTTAGGAGGGACATATATACCACATTCCTACAAAACATTGTTAGTATGCAAAAGTAACACATATATGATGATAAATATCTTAATGCATGGAAAATTCAATATTAATCCTAAAACAACATGTAGTGCGTGCATGATTTATCTTAACATAAAAAGGTTTGACCATTTCAAAAAATATTTGACTAATTCTCACTTGAGGATAACTTAAAATAAACTTTTCATAAAATTGAGTTTGATTCATATCCAAAAAGTGTTTAGGATGCAGTTCACAATTTCAAGATCATATTCTCTTTCTAATAACATCTCTTTGATTCGATGAAACTCCTTTGTTATCTTTCCAAAAAAAATCAATTAACATTGTTAATGCATTTGGTACATTTGATTGATCATTTCTTGTCTCAATAGGTATGATGTTTGGTGCTTGTTCTTGGTTTGAATTTGGTAAATTTGATCCATCATTTATATCTTCAATAGGTTTTTTAGTATTTGATTCTACATTAATGTCAGACAGTATAGATGGCATACCTTCTCCTCCAACTTTTTCTCATTCACGTAGTCTTTTCATGCACTCTCTTCTATTTTTTCTTTTTTTGCATCAAGTTGTTCAGGTGGTCCTTGCTTATTCTCTCCCATGGTTAATATAAATTATTCCTGAATAAAAAATTATGAATATATGTTAATAAATATTGCAATTTAAAAAAAAAAATTACTTGACCAAATTACTTAAACAAATATGAAATTTCTTGAACATATATGAAATTACTTGAACATATATGAAATTACTTAAATAGGTATAAAATTACTTAAACATATATGAAATTACTTTAAAATATTACTCTCTTTTGACACATAGATGGTAAATTAATTAATAAATAACAAATTATCAATAAAATATGAAATAGTCATCAAAATTAACAATAAAAATGTTATACAAACAAAAAAATTTAACAATCAGTTAATTGTCACATTTCAATCCATTTCAATTATTTGAACTCAAATAAAACAAAGAAATCTCTTACACTGTTAGAAAAATGTGCATAAAAAGTTGAGTCTATTGCAGTGGGACCAAATGCATGACTGTCATGAGATTTTTTGGTTGTTATAAATGCATATAAACTAAACAAAATGATTACACATTATGTACACATTATGTTTCCATAACATGTATGTGTTATTGGTCCATAAACTTGTTGAACTCTTTTGGAGACTGAGAGGGGGGTGAATCAGTCTACACAAAACTTAACCCCTTCCAAAACTTGAGAATTTTAGCGCAACTTAAACTCCTTTAGCAGATAAATATAGAACTTTAAGTAGAGCAATAACAAAGAATAATATATCAATTTAAATCTTTAACACCTTCAACTAACTTTACCAATGAAAGATATAGTAGTAAATAAATCAACAACAAAGAGGAAGAGATAGAGAACACACACATGCACAAAGATGCACTAGATTTATGTGGAAAACCAAATGAGGGAAAAAATACTATGAGAGTTAACTCACAAGATAAGGCTTACTACCAAAAGACTTGCAAGAAGGCTCATTGCGTTAGAGTCAGATACAAAAAAGAATTGCAACACTAAATTACCAAGCAAATATAGGAGCAAAATACAACGGACTTGATGAGATTCACTATCTTAGAGCAAGATACAAAAGATATATGAGAATTACAAATATTTCCAACAAAACTCTCTATTAATTAAGGAGTTCAAGCATAATTTATCTTTCCTTTCATAATATTTAGCACTATCTCTATAGAAAATTCCATATAGCTCACTCACACACCTTTTTGCACTTGTACACTTCTTCCTCCATGTTTCATCCAAAATGATATTGCATTTATATCCATCGCAACATATTAATTCTTCAATTGGGCCAACCAAAAAGAGAATAAATAATGACTTCAACTGGTCGAAAACCAAAGAATGATGTGGTCCTATTCTTAGGATAGAGAGGACCAAAATTAATCTTTACACTTCTTTTAATGTCATCTAAAATGATTTACATGCAGGTACACATCAACCTAAGTCAGCATAAAGGAAATTTGTGGATAAGACATCGAAGCACATAACCAATTGGCCCAAAATACTCTTTCAATTGAATTTACTTGATACACTCCTAAACAAGATAGGTATGGACCCAAATCTATCATGACACAACATCTACTACTATCATATCCCCCCAAGCACACAACCCAAGAAAAGGAACAAGCATTTTCTGCCAAATACACACATATAGCCTAAAAATTCAACTCAAGACACAATTTGTGACAAAAAAGCAACCAATTAGCAACAATTAGATCATATATGAATGTTCCTTAAACATCCAACATCTCTTCCATACACTTCTTCTATACAATCATTCCATCAATAGCCATCACAGACCAAAAAGGTACAAAAGACTCTATTTAGGAGACACATAGTACATAACTAAATGATGTAACATTTGTAGAACAACTCTTGGACCACTTCAGTAAATGAGATTAGAACTAAGACATTGCACATGCATTGTGAACACATTCACCAAGCCATAAGAGCAAAGAAATCAATGTGGAGAAATGTGTAGCATTTCTTGGACCCATCAGGACAACTAGCACACTGCCAACCTTCTACAATTCATAGGAACCTCATTGGCAACATAGGTGACCTAAAAATATAGGAGTACAATGGACATAAAGAACTAACATTGAATACCAAACTACAAGAACAAAACTACAATAGTCAAGGAATGTGAAGAGTTCTCCTAGACAGACTTCAATGTAGCTTCCTAAACCTGAAACATTTATGTAATTTGTAGAGAACAAAACTTATTTTTAGCAACACATATATTATCAAGAACATCAGGAGAGAGTGTGAGATAGACTACAGATCATCTCTCCAATATTAGCAATGATTCTAATCCTCATCCTAATATATTATCATGAAAACAACTTTATTGTCAATAATAATGCATTATATGAACATCAAGAATAATACTTATTGGATAGGGAAAGACACCCAACCATGAACTTATTCAACTCTGCTCTTCTTTGATAAGGAATGGCATCCAACCATTAACTTCTTCAACTCTTCTCTTCTTTGATTAGGCATGACATCCAACCATGAAATTCTTCAACTCTTCTCTTCTTTGATAAGACATGAAATCCAACTGTTAACTTCTTCAACTCTTCTCTTCTTTGATAAGACATAACTTCCAACTAATGTTAGCCCAGACTGAATATGTCAAGGACTAAAAAAATATTACTCGGGTTCCAACAATATCCATCAATGAAAACCATTAGTGTTGACATCAATGAAAACAACACAACCATTAGTGTTGACATCAATGACAACAATTGCCAACAATCTCCCCCTTTGGCATTGATGGAAACACATTGCTCACTCTCCCCCTTTGACATCAAGCAAAAAGGGAAAAACAATTTTGCACAAGCCAACATGAAATTTTATTTCTTTAGGATCAAAGGGAAAAATGATCTTCTATTGAAGAAGAAACACATGCTCCTCCAACTAGCAACACTTATTTTCTCACACATATACAACAACTGCAAAAATGCTCCAGGACTCCCCCTTACTACTAGCTCCCCCTGAAGGGTAGCACCCATAAATCCAAGAGAAAGGATATTACATGAATTTCTCCCCCTAGAAAGACGAATCATTTATGCATCTAGATAGAAAAAGTAGGGGCAATAAACCCTAGCTTCTCCCTCAGATATTCAAAGGTATCCTTTGAAAGTTGGTTGTGGCATAAGAGAATGTGTCACATGAATTTTCATAACTTGGCAAGGATTAGTGTAGTTCATGCCATGATATATTTGCAAAGGATTACAAATCCTGTTAATGCTATTTACAAGAATTGTCAATTTGGAAAGTAAGCAAAAAGCCATTATAAATCAAACGAACAATCTACTACTAGACTACTAGATTTAATTCATATAGATCTTTGTGGTCCTACAAAAGTGAGAATTCAACAAGGTGAAAGGTACTTTATGCTTTTGATTGATGATTATTCTAGATATACATGGGTTACATTTCTTAGAGAGAAGTCTGATGCATTAGATAAAATCAAGACATTCAAAGCTATGGTTGAAAATGAAGTGAATTTGAGGATAAAATGCTTAAGGTCTGACAAAGGTGGATAATTCACCTCCCATGAGTTTAATATGTTTTATGTATTGCATGGAATAAAGAGATAGTTATCTACTCTAAGAACTCCTGAGCAGAATGGAGTTATTGAAAGAAAGAATAGAACAATAAAAGAGGTCTCTAGATCAATGATTACTGAGGATGGTTTACTAGAATTTTATTGGAGAGAAGCAATTCATATTGTTGTTTATGTATTCAATTGAATTCAACAAAGAGCAAATAGTACAAAGACCCCCTCTGAGCTATGGTTTGGAAGAATTCTTACTATTAAGTATTTGAAGGTATTTGGAAGCATATGTTATATCAGAAGAGATGAAGAAACTTTAGGAAAGCTTGATGCAAGAAGTGATGAAGGAATTTTTCTTGGATATTCTACTAAAAGAAAAGATTATAGATGTTTCAATAATAGACTAAGAAAGATTGTAGAAAGTGTAAATGTCAAGGTTGAAGAAGTAATGAAGAATTCAATTGATGTTGATGGATATGTATCTAATGAACATAATTGAGTAAGCATTGAAGAAATTGTGGAAGAAAAAGAAAGGATGAGAAAGAGAAGTAAAATGAAGAAAATGAAAGAGAAGAAGAAGCTTCAGTGGTGTCCTCTAAGACACCTAGATATGTGCAGAAGAATCATTCAAAAAGTCAAATCATTGGAGACAAGACAAAAGGAGTATAGACAAGAAGCAGAGCTACTACTAGTGAGGTAAATATGTGTTTACTTTCTAAGATTGAACCAAAGAATATAATTGAAGCATGTAAAGATAAACATTAGATGGAAGCTATGAAAGAAGAACTTATATAAATTGAGAAGAATCAAACTTGGGAATTGGTCCCAAGATCGGCAAAAAAAAACATTATTGGATCAAAGTTGGTATTTAGAAATAAGTTGAATGAGAATGGAGAAGTGGTTAGAAACAAAGCAAGGCTTATGTGTGAAGGTTACTCACAAGTAGAAGGCATAGATTTTTAGAAGAATTTTTCTCTGATGGAAAGAATGGAAGCTATAAGGATGTTCTTAGCATTTTCTTCTCATAAATATTTCAAGGTCTATTAGATGGATGTCAAGTTTGCATTTTTGAATGGTGAGCTAGAAGAAAATGTCTACATGGAACAACTGGAAGGATTTCAGTTGTTAGATCAACCAAATATGGTGTGCAGATTGAAGAAAGATTTATATGGATTGAATCAAGCTCCTAGAGCTTGGTATGAAAGGTTAGACAGGTATTTGATTCAACAAGGTTTCAACAAAGGTACAACAGATAGTAATCTATATTTTAAAATTGAAAATGACAAAATCTTGATTGTAGTTATATATTTTTATGACATTAGTTTTGGAGGAAATGAAACTATGTGTAAGATGTTTGTGGAAGAGATGCAAAAATACTTTGAAATGTCTATGTTTGGAGAGATGAATTTCTTTCTTGGGCTGCAAATTAATCAAACAGAGAAAGGAATTTTTATTTCACAGTCTAAGTATGTGAAAGGGATGTTGAAAATTTTTGGGATGGATGGTTCCAAAATGATTTACACTCCTATGGTGATTGGTTGCAAATTAGGTAAAGATGATAATTCACCTAAGGCTAATCAGAGAAAATATAGATCTATGATTGGTGGACTATTGTATTTGACTGGTACTAGATGGATATTTTCCATGCTATTTGTCTTGTGGCCACATTTTATGAAGATCCTAAGGAAGCACATGTTTCTATTGTGAAAAGAATATTCAATTATTTGAATGGTGCTCTGGATTATGAGTTATGGTATCCTAGGGATGGTGACTTTACGAAGTGCTTACATAGATGCATATTGGGTTGGATGTGTAGATGATAGAAAGAGTACAAGTGGTGGTGCATTCTTTCTTGGTTGCAGATTGGTGGCATGGTTGAGGAAAAAGAAAGATTTAGTTTCCTTGTTTACTACTGAAGCTAATTATATTGTTCATGCATCTTACTGTACACAAGTTCTATAGATGAAATAGACATTGAAAGATATCACAATGGTGTATGATGATCCTATTTCTATCTTCTGTGAAAACACAAGTGCAATTAACATTTCAAAGAATCCAGTGATGCACTCAAGGAAAAAGCATATATCTATAAAGTATCATTTCTTGAGAGAGGCTATGGAGAATGAAGTAAATCTTGAGTATGTCCCTATGAAGAATCAGATTTTTTATATATTTATGAAGGCTCTTCTTAAAGATACTTTTGATTATCTCTGGGAGAAGTTAGGGGTCATTGCCCCTCCTTTCTTGAACTAGATGCATATGGAGATGCATTATTCTAGTGGATCTATGGACCTATCTTTCTTTTGAACTGATGTTTTGGTGGCTACCTCTAAGGGGGAGTAGGTAGTGTCTTGTGTTGTCATTGTATGATTATTTTGTTTTTAATGTCTAAAGGGAAATCAATGTAAAATATGTTTTTCCTTTGCCATTGATGTCAAAGGGGGAGAGGAAGAATCTGAAAAAGATTATTTACTAAGGGGGAGAAACAGGAAGAAAAATCTTGAGAAGTGTATTCAAAGCTAGTATGTTGTCTTTGATGGTTTTTCACATCATGTGTTTCCATCAATGAAAAATGGGGAGATTGTTGCAAGAATGAAGGTGTTGTCATTGATATCAACTCATCAATTGGTTATAAACTGGTTGATGTTGTCATTAATGTCATGGATGCAGGTTATTGGTTTTTCATGTTTAGGATATTGAGAAAATTGTATGAAGAAAGGTTGTAGGTGTTCAGTGGTTGCTCCGGTTTTTGCTATGGGATTTTCTCCTATGTTTGTGTGGTTCAGATATGTTGATCATGTTTGTTGGAAGTTGTTATATATAAATTTTTGGCTTTTGATTCATTGTATAGTGCGAGTTATGTTCACCAATTGTGAACTGTGGTTTTTTGTGTTTTTGGCTGAGGTCCGAGAGAAATGTTGTTGGTCCGGATTTCTCTTTGGTAAATTCTTATGACTTGTGATTCTAGAGTTAAGTTTTTATGATTGTGTTGAAGATAATTTTGATATTTGGAAGGATTATGCTTAATTTTTCTGTGTTTTATACTGGTTTGGTTGACCTTGTGTTGAACACTATCTTCAAAGTTCATGAAGCATGTTGGACCTATTTGGGTCCTCATCAAGCATGTGTTTGATTCTCCCTCATTCTAATTCTGCCCTAGGATGTTTTGGTGCTGACCTAATTTGAATTTATTGATGGATGGATGACTTTGGATATGTTTCAAAGTTGAAAATGGTATAAATATAGGATGAGTTAGTGGTCAAAGAGAGACAAGAGATGAGTGTAAATAAATACAGCAGATAAATGTGAAATAGATGTGAATCAGTGTGTGTGTTATGCAAGTTTGGTTGATCAATGTGAAGCCTAAATGTTGAGTTTTCAGATGTAGTGAGTTGAAGGTGTACTCTATCATTCATGAATTTCTACAAGTGATTAAGCAAATTGTGGTGGCAATCTCTGTTTCATTGATGTTGTCTTCTCTTTGTCACATATCTCTTCTATCTTCTTTGTATCTCTATGGCAGTGAGTCTTTGTTTTAGCAGTGAGCCTTGTCTTCTCTATTTTCAGAATGTGAGTCCTTGTTTTAGCAGTGAGCCTTGTTTCTCAGGTAGTGAGCCTTTGTAATTGGTTTTGATATTCTCTATAGTGTGAGTTAATCCTCATCATGGTTTTTCCCTTATTGGCTTTTCCATGTAAATATGGTGTTGTGTTTGTGTGATGATTTTTATTTTCTACACTTGCACTTAATGTTTAAATAGAAATTTATGGCTTGGCTAGAGTAAGTATGTCAATTTAGTTTTATAGAGGTTTAACTTTCAGGATTATATACCATTGTGTGTTCCTTTTGTAGTTGGAACAAATTTAACTACTTTATATTATCCAACATACCCATTAGAGATGGATGACATGACCAAAGTGCCTTACCATAGTGCGATTGGAAGTTTGATGTATGTTATAGTCTACACTAGAACATAGATTTTCCAAGTAGTGGGAGTTCTTTCCAGATATATGTCTAATCCTAGTAGAATTCATTGGGATGAAGTTAAAAGAATATTCAAATATTTGCAAGATACCTTAGAGTATTCCTTATGTTATCATGGGCATATGGTGGGAGATGGGAATTTCCTTTATATTCATGGTGGAGATTGATTAAGAGAACATTAATTAATAAGTCATTAACTATTGTGGAATAGAAAAATAAATTGAATGATGAATAAGGATAGATGAATTAAATAATTACAATAATTATTTAGTTTAGGACGTGGCGCATGAATAATTAAATCATTAAAAATAATTATTTAATTATAGAAGAAGAGAGGGAAATAAATAATTAAATAATTAAGAACAATTATTTGATGATAGATGAGAAGAGGTGGTAAATGATTAAATAATTAAAAATCATTATTTAATTATAGAAGAAAAGAGATGATAAATAATTAAATAATTAACAATTTATTTAATCATAGATGAAAAGAAGATAATTAATGACATAATTAAATAAATAATATTTATTTAATTAATATGATAAGAATAAAGATAAAATGAATTAATTAAATAATATAAAACTACTTAATTAATAGAAGAAAGTGGCATTAAGGAATAATTAAATAATTATTTAATTATGTAGGAAAGATGCAAATTAGTGTGAAAATGTTGTTTGCAGGTTCGAGATATTTTTCAATGTCTACATTTTACCCCTCTTTGATATAATGTGCTTTTGAGCATTGTGTCAAAGAATAATAATAAAAGATCAGTTAAGGACCTACCCTAGTATGTCTCGGTTAAGGCAAGATAGCATGGTGCTCCCGTAGGAAATTGACAAATTTTTGAATTTTTTTGAAAAAATTGGTGAATTTCTCAACAAGCTGATGTGATGCGTTTAAGTGAAAGGACTGATAGAAGAAATGTTGACTAGAAGAAAAGGTTAGTAAAAAGAGAAGAATAGTTAGATGAATTAGGATGAAATGGAATGGATGTAATGAAATGAATTGTCATGAGATCTTGCTAATATATTTTAAGCTTTAATTTTAATGCATGATTATCATCATAGAGAATTTTATTATGGAAATGAATAAAGTACACCAAGGCGCAAAATGTTGCATAAACAGACACATTGTAGAAAAGGAATGCCATCACACATACTAGTGACAATAAAACCTTGTTGGAATTTGTGATGAAGTAACCACAAAGCATGTTAGTCTTGATGCAAGAAAGTGTTAGATGGCCTTTAACTTGCATAAGATATTTTGATTATGCCAAACGGAACCCCAACCACACACAAGGAACTTAGTTTCCCCAATCATATTGCCAATACAAACCACAAACATAAATCAAAGAGGAAAAGATCATGATCCATCATCTCTCCTCTCATCACTTGTGGACTTTCTCAAGGCGTATAGTAACATGGCCAAAGATAAATCAAACAAAAAGATAAGACTATGGACCAATTGAGTCAATGGCCATTTAGATCTTATTTCCAATCAATGAGTGTTTAGTGATAGAACTGTAAGGATGATGTATGATTTTAGGAAATGAAGCATGTCATATAAGACGTTGAGTCTGGCTTCTATGATGCAGCATCCTGTATAAGAAAACTAATAGGATTGTGTCTGGTTTTAGGAATGATACACCTCATATAAGACATTGATTCTATTTTTAAGGGTGCAACAACCTATATAAGACAAAATGATAGTTGATAAAGATAACTAATGTTGATAGGGTAATTGATCGATGAGGATTGGAGACTAATTAGATAACTTTTGTCTATTGTTTCAAAAAATTTTAAGCTCAGTTCTCTATAGGATTTCCTATTTGTGTCTTATCAAAGTGTCAACCTTAGTAAGGGATACTTTTTTATGAGATGTTAATGATATATGAGACCTAAGGGATAGACCTAGGCCTCAGGGGCTCATCAATGATGGCCTTGCCTATGCGAAGTCACAGAGGCAACATAATTCAACTAACCTAAGTGATAATGAATGGTTTAATATGGAATGTGGATTGTAATGGAAGGAAATTTTATTATGACATAACCTAAAGGATTGACCTAAGCCTTAAGGGCACATCCATGATGGTCTTTCCTATGTAGAGTTGCAAAGGCCATGTAGTTCAACTATTTGGATTGACAAGAACTTTTTTTAAAGTTTTTGAAATTTTATTACTTTTTTGGGAATTTTTAAATTTTTTGATTTATTTTTGCATTTTTCAAGGAATATTTGAATTTTTTTAGATTTTTTTAAAAAATTTTGGATTTTTTTGGATTATTTGAGGATTATTTGAATGTTTTTGGATTTTTGAAATGTTTTGAATGATTTCCTCTAGTACCATGTCTAAGATCCCATATTAAAACCTAAGTCAAGGATTTGACCTTAGTTAGGTATAGGACTAGTTATTATGAATGAAATTTTGGATGGGAAATGTGTATTATGCATGGATATGGAAAGTGGGAGACACTAAACATCAACTATTTTTAACCATGAGATAGGTGACTAACCTTTATTATGGAAAGTGGATTTTTATTATGGAAGAGGATATGTTTGGGTTATCATGGGTGAAGTGAAAATTTGAAGATAGAATGATGGTAGATAATAGAGCAAAGACTAACTACACATGTCACTTGTTTTCCAATTTTTTGCCATTGCACTTATCCAATGCGCCATCAATGTGGTTTTCACTATTGGATGAATTATTTATCTTTACTATTTATTTATTTTCAATTATTTTGTGTCACACAAGATGCCTATTTGTTAGGTTTTCATCAGGGTGATGAGCTTGATCTTTTTCAATTTATTTTTATTTTTAAATTTTTAGATTCTCTTGAAGACTAGGTATAGTACTTGTGAAGGTGCATGCTATTGATAAGGTTCGGTAGTGGTTCACCTTCAAGAGTAGCAAGTTGACAAGCATTGGATCCATATGTTGCAATTATGATATAAGGACCCAACTAGTTAGGCTCAAATTTTGTAGGTTTCTATTGATCCATTTGATTCTTTAGATTTTCCTTTAAGACCAAATCATCGATGTCAAAGTGTCTTACCCAAACCCTCTTATTGTAATTGTGATGAAATTTGACTTTGATATGCTTACAAATCAACTAATATGGTTTTTCGCCTCTCATCTAGTAACTCTAGATCATGCAATCTAGATACTCAGTATTCTTCACCATTAATGAACTGTTCAATACATACTCTCAAGGATGGTAACTCAACCTCAATAGGAAGAATGGCTTCAAATCCCAAGACAAGGGAATACAAAGTGGCTTCAATGGGAGTATGGATGCTAGTTTGATAAGCCTGTAAGGCTAGATTAAGTTGGATATTCCAGTCACGACCGGTGTCATCGACAGTATTCTTTAGAATTTTGATAATGGTTTTATTAGACACCTCTTCTTGACCATTACCCTAGGGATAATATGGAGTAGCAAAATGGTGGTGGATATGGAATTTCACACACAGTTCATGAACATCCTAATTTTTAAAGGGATGACCATTACCTGTAATAATAGATTGGGGCACACCATACCAGCATATGATGTAGTTAAGGATGAACTTTGGTGATTTTCTTACCAGTAATATAGGTCATCAGGATTATTCAATCCATTTTTTAAAGTACTCAGTCGCAGTGAGGATGAATTAATGGCAATTAGTGGATGTAGCGTTAATCTTTCTCACTAGGTCAAGTCCCCATTGAGATAATCACCACAGTGACATAATTGGATGAAGTTCCTGGGTGGGTGCATGCACAAGATGTCTACGTATATTTCTTAATAAAATGATATGTGTCACATTCCATTGTAGGCCACTAATATCCAGTTTGCATGAGCTTATTTTCCAAGGTAGGACCACTAGAGTGAGCTCCACAGATACCATTGTGTACCTCATGTAAAGTCATTTATGCTTCATCTAAATCAATACATCCAAGGAGGGTGTTGTCTAAGCTATAGTGGCAGAGGTTATCACCGATGATGACATATCTAGAGGGTTGTCAGATAAAGGTTTTACTTTGATTGGAAGACAAGTCAAGATGAATGAGTTGATCATGTAATTAGTTTTAAAGATCTTTATACCATGGGTAATCAAGACTAACAATTTCACATGTAAGCTCAAATTCGAGGATATCAAACCCAGTGATCAAAAGTTGTTCCACCAAGAACTCATATTGAGGTATAGTGTTAGGTATATCCAAGAGAAATCCTATGGCGGCCATTGTGTTGACTGCTTTATTTTAAATAATTGGAATTTTATTTAGGACAATAACATCAAAATACTGCTTGAACTGTTGACTATTCTCTTGTATGGAATAATATTTTCATATTTTGTATCATAATTATCATTGAACTATTTGATAACCAATTTTGAATCATCTATCCTTGTGCCACTTGACACAATCTTGTGGCTTGAGAGATCACATTCATCCTCAACCATCTCCATTAAACAATCTCAACCCTCCATCCATTATCACCCCAATCCTATATATCTAGCCATTTTAGCAAAGAACTCACACATTTTTCATTGGAGCACCACTATCCTACTAAAATTTTATGAGCACACATCTAAATTGACTAATTGTGGGAAAATCTACACAATGGGAGGCTTAGCTTCTAATTCTATGCTAGTTTGAACTTTCTATTGCCTAATATTGAGTTTTGTTTGATTTTTGTATTTTGTTGGGTTTTCTATGTATTTCCAAACATTTCAAATACATTTTTTACTATCACATTTTTGGCATGCCCAATGGCACCCACGTCATGGGTCTCCTAACATTTTTCTACAAGTCTTTTGAATTTTCATAGTTGCAATTTTTTCACGTAGAGATAGATCTATTGCACGAGTAGCTTTGATATCTTTAGGGTAGTGATTTTTTAAGTGGCTAATATTCACCAAATGGCTAATAGTTGAAATTTGAGAATCCAAAATTGAGTAATAGTTTGAGCTATAAGGTGACTTGAATCATCACATTTTTTACAAAATTTTATTATAGTCTTATTTAAAGCGCCAAAGAATTTATTTTATGAAAATTTTGAACTCAAAAATTTTCCATAATATTTGATACATGATTAGATTAGATTTTCCTAGATTTTATAAATTATAGTAGAAATCTATATTAATTCACCAATACTATATCATAATTATTAGTGTCTTTAGGTTCATATTTCACATCTTTATATTCCACCATCGATTTATAATATATTTTAATAACCCTTGTTGTATTTTGTGAGGTAAAATATACCCGTGATATGTAATTCTCATGGGGCTTGCAATTTCAAGCATGATGAGCATTGTAGATCATAGATATATTTTACCTTGCAAAATACAATAAGTGTCATTAGATCAATAATCCAAAAGAAGTTTTGGGCCCCATGAGCATTATAGATCACTGGTATATTTTACATTAAAAAATACAATAAGGGTCATTAGATTATGTTTTAAATTAATGGTGGCAAGTAAATATTATAGTCTACCCTTTAAACCAATTGATTATTTCCACCCTTTGGCCTCTACTTTTCCATTAGAATTGGTATTTATATTGGATGGATTTTCCATCATAGTTAATGCTTTTTCTTATTATTTTTCAATATTCGCCAAAATTTTCTACAAAATTTTAGTGATGTAAAAAAATCACCAATAAATTTTATTTTATTTTGAAAAAAAGGAAAGATTCGCCAATAGAAATTAATATTTTTTCTTAAAAATCTGACTAATTCACTAGGATTTTATATCTTTTTTTTAGGGTGGTTTCCTCAAGTTATCACTACTTCAAGGGTGGATTTTCCTTCTTCATGGGTAGATGCGCTTTGGCACCCTATCTTCCAAATTATGACCAGCTATAGAGGAAAACCTCTAAACTTCAGACCTGTGGATTTGCTACATGGTTGGATACGCCATCTTCAAGGGTAGATCTACCTTCTTCATAGAAGGATACGTTTTTTCCTTCAGTCCTCTCAATCAACAATAGACATATAGGAGGATCCACTAAATGGGTGGATACACAATATATTCACTAAGCCACTTCTTAAGGAGACATTTGAGTTTCTCTAGAAGAAGTTGGGAGTTATTTCTCCCTCCTCTTGATTGAAGAGGAAAGTACATGGTGAGGGGTAGCTTGGTCTCCCTATGACAAGAAGGGTTTGTGCTCTTATGGAGTACTTTCAAAGGTAGTGGTGCATGGATGTAGGTGGAGTCTATTCGGGAAAGAAGATTTTAGATGTTGATGTGTATCATTTGGGATAGAAAGTATTTATCCTTTTCTATTGATGTCAAAAGGGGGAAAAAGTGGGTTCAAAATGTTGAATTTCTAAAAAAGAATAATGGGAGAAAGTGGGCTTAAAATGTTGAATTGAGGAAATGCTAAATTAAGTAAAAAGTGATCACAGGGGGAGTAAATGCTACAACCGAGAAATCATTCAGACATATCTCTCAAGTGTGCTTGGTCACCCTATCTTTTTTTTGTTTTCCATCAATTAAAAAGCAGGAGATCATTGGGCATAGGTTGTCATTAATGTAAAACTAATGCCATCATGTCATTATTGCTGATAGTGGTTATCAAAGGTTTGTCCAAGGTTATTGTATGTTGTTGTCAAAGGGTGTCAAGGTTATCAAATGTGCAGGTTGTCAAAAGATGAAGATGATTGTAGGAGTACTATATGTAGTACTTTTTAGTTATCATTATATTCCATTGAATTAAAGTGTTATGTTTCGAAAGCATGTGCTCATCATCATGCAAACTGTCTAATCAATTCAATTATCTTGAAGAGAGTTTTGTTGAGACATGATTGACATCAAATAGTTAATGTATTTATTATACCATCTCAAGTATGCAATTAGTATGAGTGTGCTGGTCCAAAATTCAATTAAAGGATATCTTTTGGGTAGAGAGATTTATTAATATGGTGGGTATTTCTTTTAGAAATGTAGTATAGCTCTACATTTTGGAAGGAAACTATGTCTACACTAGTTCTATCAGTTTCTTGAGTTTCAGATGGTGTGGATCAGTGTGTAAGAAGTTTGAAGTGTCAAAAGGTTTATCAAGCTATTCAAATTTTGAGGCATGTACAATAATGTCTTGAAGCATATGGAATTCAAAATCATGTGTGTGGACTGACAATACAACCTAATTAAGGTTCTTGTGGTGGGGAAAGGCGTCAAGTTCTTTTGATAGCAATAAATTTGTGTTTGGACCATGTCGTTACACATTTCATGTAATTTGAGTTTAGGTCCATCATATGTCATCCTAGATTTGTGTGGACCCCTAGACCCCTAGTCGACATAGAATAATTTTAAAGTAATTCCATGTATATATTTCATGTGACCGGTTCAAGTCAAACACATAATTGTGTTGTATGTAAGTGTAATGAATGGAAGGTATGACAAAATATTGAAGAAAAGAGGAAGCAGTAATATCAAAAATTCATTCTCAGTGTGGTCCAAGAGTGTATGTTGTGTCTCTGGTCCATGTCAAAGTTAGATCTTGAATCTACCATTATTTTTGTATTCTGGTAGGACTAGTATTCTACTTGTATTGTTTCTTGTAGTGTAAAAAAGAATCCCTTTTTCACAGTTGATATGGGAATGATTAATGATAAATTGGACTTAATGTCACCTTGATCTAGTGTTGTGAGGGTTTTTACACATCCACATGAGGTATTGGGACCTCTTTAAGCTAAATTAATTTAACTCTTCCCTAATATAGTGTTGTAAAATGTATTTATTTACACTTTCACATTAAATTTAAGGGGCTTGTAAACTAAGTGGACCTAATCTAGTGTTGTAATGTGTCCTACACATTCACATTGGATTTAGGGCCCTTCTAAGCTAAATAGACTCATGTTTTCCTTAATTTAGTGTTGTAAAGTGTATTTATTTACACTTTCACATTGGATTTTGGACCTTATTCCATTTATAACCTTTATATCATCATTAATAAGCCCCTATGACCCTATATTGTGCATCCCAAGGAATATTTTAATCAAAAACCTGACAATATAAACATATAAACTTAATTTATTCTCTCCCTGACACTTTAGGACTAAAAATAGCCCCTAGGGACCCATTCACCCAAGATGGCGAATGAATCCCAGTTGGACGATTTTTAAGGCTCTCAATAGGAAAATTGGGTTTTTAATTCAAATTTATTCCATATCATCCTTGAGGATCAGATTAACAGTCATTTGAGTGCATTTCCTATATAAACAAGATTTCAAATCATTTTTTTATCATACATTCATGCTATCAAGTCAAGCAAGCAAGGGTTAATCATTCCAAGTCTTCATAAGGTCATCAAGATAGCTTCAAAGATCATTTCTAAGGCATTCAAGGGAAAGATTCTTCATCAATTGTTGTAGCAATTCAAAATCCATGATCATGTCAAGCATATCAAGCATCAAGCATGTTGTTGAGCTAGTGTTGTGATGTTGCATCCAATATCCAAGGTCAAGCATTGCTCTTCATTCATTTCAAGATCAAGATCTACATCCTTCATGCCCACTTCATGCTAGATTGCAGATTTACAAGACATCATTTACAATGTATCATTCAAGGTATTATTGTCATTGATTCATACTCTTTGTTTCATGTTTCATACCTTCATTTCATTGTATCATCATTTGGTTTAATTACCTACAAGGGGTTTGACCAAGGAAAACCCCTATTCCCTAACAATCAACACTTTTTCTCTCTTTATTTGTGTAATTGTAGATCTAGGTTCTTTGAAGACTTGAGGATCATTGAAGATTAGGTTACAATTATTTTGAAGTTGTCTCCCCATTTGCAAGGTCATAATCTTCACTAAAAGGTTATCTACAACCCCAAAATAATAGTTTTAGATTTGGAAACCTAGAGAAGTAGATTTAGCAGATTGGGAAGAGAAGATTGAGACTTTGAAACTCTAGAAAATCCAAACTAGACTCATTCACCACAATTGGTGAATGAGTCCCACAATAGTTCTTTTTTTGGAGATCTTTACAAATTTGGATACCCATTTTCTTGAAACCTACTCTTGTACATAAATTCAGATCTGGGACTTATTCACCCAAAATGGCGAATGAGTCTTAGTAGGACAAAATTTCAAGATCAGCAGCATTTCCAATCTCCATTCAAATATCTACAAGTTTCCAAGTGCACACATTTTGTTTTGTAACTTTTTGTTTTGTTTTACACACTTTTCTAGGTCAATTTGTAGGTCATTGCATCAAACTAGGGTTTAGTGTTGCATCTTGCATTTCATTGTCTTTTCCAAGTTTAAAATTGGTGGTGAACCCCTCATTCAACCTTAATAAATCTCTAAACATATCATAGGATACCCTATTGTCATATTTCTTCCTCCATTCTTCATTGAATTGAGATCTCTAGGGCATTGTTGAATGTTAGTTGTAGAAAGGTAGTGTTTTATGTCTTAAACCATAAAGCATCCATTTTTCAACTAATCATTTTTGTGAACCTACATTTTGAATAACCTCTTTTTCTGATTTGGAGTCCATTATCATCCTAGATCTAGCTTGCATTGACTTTGCATTACTTAATTGGTATCTAGGGTTTCTAAATTTTGCATTAGTAAAAGTGCATATAGGTTGCATTTTTTCATTTCAAATCATTGAAAATTATATAAAATTTGCATTTCCATTTAGTCTTCAGGTCATACAACATAAAAATCATCAAAACCAATTGAAATTTTTTGAAAATTTTAAAAAAAACCCTAACTAGCACTCATTCGCCCCTCTGGGCGAATCAATCCAATTCTAGATTTTAAGCTACCTGTTTCATCATCAAAAACCTCATTTTTGTGCTTCCTAAGTCTCCTGGTAACATATACTATAAGTCTGGAAAGTTTCGATAACATTTGTTTTAGGCATCTAGGTCAAAAACATCAATTTAGGGCTCTCATTTTTTAAATCATTTCAATTACAAGCATCATCAGATATGAAAATGTTCACATTTCTGAAACTTTGCATAACATGGATAAAAGTACTTTTCACTTTTGCATATACAATTTTTACATTCATAAAACTTTGCATAAGTTTGATAAAAGTGGTTTTCATTCTTGGATACACATTGTTTGCATTCTTAAAGTTTTCTATACATTGGATAAAAGTGTTTTGCATCTTTGGATGTACATTGTTTACATTATTAAAGAATTTTATGTATTGGTTACAAGTGCTTTTTATTTTTGTTCAAACAATGTTAGTACCTTACCTTTCTAGGCATGCTAAGAAAATGTTCATATCCCCTCCCTATGAGAGTGTTTTAGTGAAAGAGAATACAACCTTGTACATTCCTAACAATCATATTCATTCTTCTCCTAATATCTCTCCTATTGGTGAAGAAGATATTTTGGTGTCAAAAACACAAATCAATGAGAGTTTTGAGAATCCTAGTTGTTTCTCTCCCTCTACCTCTCTTAGTAGGAAAGATATTGATGAACAAGAAGAAACAACCATAGGTAATCATGTTGATAACATAACACAACAAGAAACCATTGAAACTTCAACTAGCCTATATTCATCTCCCAACATCTTCCCCTCTTGTGATAATGTTTTAGAGAATGAAAGCGTAAGTGAGGAAGATATGTTGGTGTTGGATAATCAAACCTTCAAGATCTATAGCAACCCTCTCTATGATCATTCCCCTACCTATCCTATTTTGGAAGACATTATAGAACAAAGGAATGAAATTATAAATGATCATGACAATCACATTTTTTCTTCTCCTAGTATCTCTCATAATTGTGAAGAAGATACTATGATGCTAGAAAGTACAATCAATGAAAGTCATGGGAATCTTGATTTCCTCTCTTCCCCTAGGGAAAACGTTATTGAACAAGAAAACACCATCATTGACAAGAAAGACAATTAAACCATTGATCATTCCCCTACTTGTGATGAAGTCATTTTGGAAGAACCAATCCTTGAATGTCAAGAGCATTTGGTTTGTGGTTCTCCTAACAACTCTCCTCCTAGGGAGAATAGCATGGTGTAGGAAAATGACATTAATAGTAAGGTGGGTTTCTTAGGTGATGATAAAAATATGATTCTAGATTTCCCTTTATTCGAAATACATTAAACCAAGATCGCTGAGGTTATGAATGCATAAGTATCCATTAGATCCCCCTTGATTAATGAACCTAATGCATAACCCATGGGACATCCTAAGAATCCTCCAATTCTTTACCCACCATCACACAAAACTCACACTCAAAAAATACCCAGACTTATCCTTTACCCACCTAATCATAATGTGTCATAGCAGCCAATTCATAATATCATTGCTCATACATATAACACTAGAAACAATCCACAACCAAAAAAAACAACTTCAATACCCCTTCCATTGCCTAATCATTTCCTACCTAGTCCCCCTCATTTTCCGGCATGAAGTGGAAAGGAGTATGATCTTGTTGAACAACTAAATAATACTCCTACTAATATATCATTGTGGAACCTTATTCAAGCCTCCCCTCATTATCATAACATGATTCAAAGTTCCTTGCAACAATTTAATATCCCTTCTAATGCGCAACTGAATGATGTAGCAGCCATGATTCAAGGAATAAATGTTGACATTGTTTTCCACCAAAGTGAACTCCCCCATTGGAAGTGTAAAACCAAAATGATATTTTCATGATCATAGCTCAATACAATATAAAATGGATAAAGCAAACCCTCATTGACAATGGATCCACCCTTAATGTGTGTAGTGTATCCCTTTTGGATAGGCTTTCTATAGACAAATAAAAAATTCAACCTGCCTCTTTATCTATCAGTGGATTTGACAATGTAGGAAAGAAACTGATTGGTGTGATTACTTTTCCTATTACAACTAGAAAGGCCATATTAGAAACACTGGTCCATGTTATGCCTCATGATATTTCATACAACATTATTTTAAGTAGACTATGGATTCATGCAATACATGGGGTGCCTTCTACCCTTCATTGTAAAATGAAATACATATATAACAACAAATTGTACACACTTGACGCTAATCATGAGCCTTATAGTGTCTTATAACTAGAGAAAAACACAGAGATCCCCTTGAAAACATTAACACTGACTACACAAGTAGAACCTATGCAACAAAAAGAAAAAGAAAAACACATTGAAGAGGTCATGAAATTGTTAGAAGATGATTGGTGTTCCTTGTATTTCACACCAACATTCATGGGTGAATACATGATCATAAACAAAAACTCCAAAAAGAGAAAATAAAAAGCAATAATATCAACACAATTTGTAAGACCCTTTGAAAGCATCCACCTCAACCACTTTAGAAAAAAAGACAACAAATTACACAACAAACTTTGATGAAGTTGACTATCAACAGCCACCAGATGCAAAAGAAATGAAAAAGCTTTATGGGAAAGGTTATGAACTTATGAAACAACTTGGTTATAGTGGAAAAGAAACAACTCATGGTCTTGGTTATTTTCCTTTGATAGAAATAAACAAGCCTTCACTTGATACCAACACTATTACAAAACATCTTTCTAAGTCGACTCTAATAGTAGTGCATCTTGAACTGATAGACACTAGTGGTCTTGATTGTTATTCTTTGCAAGAAATGAAACAAACAAAGATATCTTCGCTTAATGTCAATGTCATCACAAAACACTAATGATTTGAGTTCATTAGATTTTACACCCTCCTATAAAGGAGAGAATGAAATCTCACAATATAAAAAGTCTTGTGTAAGTATGACGTTTTGTACTAAGCAAGAGATATCTTTGTTGCAAAATAAAGGCACATCTTCTTTAGATCAAGAAGGCATATTTTCGAGACTCCTCCAAGATTGTTTGATAACTCTCCCTCCAAGAACACGAAAGAAATTTTACTAAAAACATTCATTTTGTGCATATCATAGAGTTTATGGTCATTCTACTAATGAATGTAAGGCTCTAAGTAAGAAAATTCAACATCTTAAGGATTGTGGTGCTCTTCCTTGTGTTGAAGCACCTAGTTCCTCTAATTGATACTGATTTTCACTCTAGCATGTTTCTCATTAGCTTATCCTTGTTCTGCACTAGGTGGGCGCAAGGGGTTAGTTAGCCTTGTCCTCATATGTCACTTATCATTGTCTCTTTTGGCTAGTTGATCACCTTTCATGTACATATAAGAGCAAGCTTGGGATGTGGACGACATGCCTTAATTTGGCTTGCATGTGACATACTCATTCATGATGTAGGTCAATTTGGAAACTTATGATTGGCATAGGGATTTTTGGATAAGCTCTCATCTCTTCTTCTACTTTAAAGCAATTACTCACATTAATGGTGTTAGAAATTTCTTTAAAGTGGGGGCATACATCGACACTCATGTTTCATCATGTGATTTATTTCTTCTTGCGATGTGTCCTTTTCTTGGTACTGTCATTAGGTTTGATTTCCTCTGAGAGTGTAATATTTCTTTGGCTTCTCCTCTCTTGGAGACATTAGACATGATGTTCCCTAAGAAGATACCTTGCATGAACTAAGAAAAATACCTTTTGGGAAGAAATTTTTTCTTAATCATTTTTAATTTTTGGCTTTTATATCTTTTTGGATTTGGATGTGTTTGCGCTCAAAGTAAGTTGTTTAGAAAGTTGTGCAAGGCACCACGTGGTGGTTGCACGACTTTCATTTATCACCTTCCTTTTGGGAGAAATTTGGGACACAGGTCAGCTCAACAAAGACTTTCTCAAAGTATGATTTTCATAAATCTAATAATCCTCGTCCGCTTGACAAGTCATCTCTTTGCTACAAGAAGTTTGCACTTTTATGAAGTGATCTTTTTTTGAGTGTGTCAGAGCTTGCAGGGTCCTTTTTGAGTTTTTGATATCAAAACTTTGAGTCAATTCCATTGGACTATGAGATTGGTCAACTAGATTTTTGCTAGGTTGTTTTCTAGGATCTGATCATTTTTAGATAACGATCTTTGCTAAATATCTAAAGAGCATTAATGCAAAAGTTGGGAATTGATGAGAAAAGATCGCTATGACCTAATTAAAGATCCAAGATCAAATCATGAGCTATCAAATGCCAACATTTGGTAGCAATTACTTATGATATGTGGTGGAAGTCTTCTTCTTTTTTAGATATCTATGAGAGGTGATGACAGAAGGAAGGGGTTGGTTCCAAGTTTTAGTTTCCTTGTCTCAGGAAAAAGTTTCTTTAGTTTTCTTAGGTTATCAAACTATTTTCATATGTAGAATTGCAAGACTACTTCTCTCTAGCATGTTATATTGTTTAAGCTCAAATTACTATCAGACTGGCATCCAAACTCTGTTTTAAAGTTCATTTGATATTTAAGCAGGACTATTTAAGAAGAAATCTTGGAGACTATGCATGTATGGCCTTTATCATGTTTCCTTCTTTATGCTTTCATTCAAAATAAATCTCTATGTTAAGTTGAATTTAGATAGTTTGAGTAGTTAATTTCCATGTTGTAGGCTTATATGGTATGATAATAACTTGTAGAAATTGGATTATGTCTGTATTCATTTTCCTGAAAGGTTATTGTGTTCTCATATTATGTTGAAAGAAGACAAAGAGTTTATGTAATTTCTAAATTTTTTCTGTTAACCTTGGAAATCTTTAAGTTTGATTAGACCTTAATGAATACTACCTGTGGGGTGAAGCCACAATAGTGGTTTACAATTCAAGTGAGGAAGGAAAAATCACAAATAGCAATCCCAAGGGAAAAAATGTGATTTTGGGGGTTCATAAAAACCTACTGGTTTGACCGAACCCATAAGGGGTTTCCTCCAACTAGGGTTCAAGCAAACCCATTTTAATTTGGACACCAAAAAAAAAAAATACATTGAAAAGGGGTTTGAGCAACCCCTTTCAAGAGGTTCGCTCGAACTAGGGTTCATACGAACCCCCCTAATCCCTCATCCCCCCCTGAGACACAAAAAAAACCTAAATTTTGGCACTTCGGAGCTTGGGTTGAGGATGAAAATGGAGGAATCTTCACAAACCCAACTAGAATCAGGTAGTCCTCACAACAAGCTATCCAATGAATATAATGTCAATATGTTATGGTTTTATTATGTATTTGTTTTTCTAGTTTTATTAAACATAGGTTTTTCATCGAGAATGAAGGTCTTTGTTCTGCACGTGGAAAAATAGCAAATTATCAAAAAAAAAATTGAAAATATGAATGCACCAAATATTGAAGTCCTTGATCCAACAAAAAAATATTGAATTTCGATATATACAAAAAAAAGTTACGCATTATACGGTCGCACTATGTCTAAATTGTAGTTGGTTTGACTTTGAAACTTAATTAAAGAAGAAATATTCAATAAAAAACTATCTAACCAAGTGGAGGCACTAAATATCGGAGTTGGAAATCTAAATTCAAAAGAATTAGAATTTTATCCTTCATGGAAAAAAATTTATGCGTTATATGGTGTGCGTCACTTTTTAAAAATGTTGTTTTCTGAAAAAAACCAATTTTCATGGGAGATGGAAAAAGAAGTGCAATCTGATTCCAAAAAATTTAAAATATATATTTTTAGAATCTACAAACAAAATTTGATGAGACTCTATATTTCATCATCTTCAAATTCCTCACGTTTTATCTGCTATAGGTGCCCGAATGTGAAGATTTAATTAAAAATAATAATTTTAGTGTCCAGTTTGGCCAAAAATTGTAAACCACTATTGTGGGATCCTCCTACAGGGAGATTTGAAAGACTGCACTATGCTTGTAGTTAGCCTTTGTTGTTCATTCTCTTCCCAATAATGAAGGGTTGTGGTGTTTTGTGTCTAATATATCATCCATAGGAAAGATTGGGTTTGAAATGTTGTAAAAGCTTTGGCTTATTGCCATTTTATGTTTTGTGTTTATATTTCCTTCTACCCTTCTCTCCAAAACTCATAGAATAGTCAGCTTTTTATAAAAATCCTAAAAGTATTCAACGAGAAGCAAATCAATCCCCCACTCACTGAATTTTCCATAAGACTTTCAGAGAGCCACAAGCTTTGATGATCAATAGTTCTTTCTCTGGCATGCCTGGTGGGACATGAAGTTCTCTAAATGCCTAATTAGAAGTAAAATATTTCTTGAATTAGGCCAAGGAAAAAGGATTAAAGTTTCATGCCTAGAATCCAAACAAGAGCATCTTCAAGAGGTAATTTCTAGTATTCGCAGTTACCCACCTTGGTACCTAGGAGAAGAAGAGTTACAAGTTTTGCATCACCTATCAGGAGTACTAGAGAAAAAAGTAAGAGTCCAATATCTAGACCCTTATCTACTCCACCTGGAGACCAAACTTTCCAAATCAGAATACTAGTATATTTGATTCATAGGAATCTATTCTCCATAGTTCATATAGCTTCCCCTACTCCTAGAAATTTTGTAACCTAGGATAGTGGTAGTCTGTTACAACCACATATGCCTCCAAGTATATGGCCTGCCATACCCGCTAACGCCCTCAAGGCTATTCCAAAATTTTCCAAAGAAGAATTCAAAACCTTGTCCAAACACCTTCAAGATATAGTGGAGGTATGTAGGGTACATAACATAGCGGAGGAAAATATTGCTCTTAGGTTGTTAGCTACCTCTTCCAAATGAAAGGCTCAAGATTGGAATTGATCTTTGGCCTCCAATTCTATCCGCTCCTAGGATCAGCTAGGAGAGATATTTTTTGAACACTTCTCAGAGAAGGGATATCATTCTTCATTACTACATCAATTAATTACTATCAAGAGAGCCCCACAAGAGGCCATGAGCGACTTCAACACCAATTTTGATAAAACCTAGAAAATAATCCATGTGACTACCAAACCTCGGGTTGTGATGGTGTTTATGTTCTACCTGAAGACTATCAATTCAGATATTGTGGTGATGATAACCTTTATGGGAGGGGATATCCTACCAGACACATACAAGTTGTCTTTGCACACAGAAAATAGTTTGATCGATGTTGGGAAGCTTCCACCATGACCTCTAATGCCTGTGTTCACAAAAATCTCTGGTAATCCTTGGGAAGAAGCTACTTCAAGCACTTCTTCTACACAACTGATGTCGGCTGCTACGCAATCCATGTACATGTACCCCTCTATGCAATGAAGCAAGTCAGGCTCTTCTTCTACAGTAGCGTACATTAGCGACATGAAGAGTCTCATGTAGACTTTTGCTAATGAGTTGGTTATCATCAAATGACAGCAATCAGCACCTCTAAAATAGACCACTCAAATATATGGTGAAAGCAAGCCATCCTATCAACAAAACATGTACCTAGGACCTTCTAGAGGAGGAGCAGGTCAGAAAATGGCATCCACAAATCAGATAGTTCTAATCACCATTCCACTTTAGGCAATGAAGGACAGCCAAAGTAAAGAGCTAATCCTAGGCCAGAACAATCTAGTAGAAGAGGAGAGTGTATGGTGCTTCCCATGCAGCGATAGTCATATGCCCCAAAATTGTCTGAGGGGAAATATGCAGCAAAAGATAGTAGAACAAAGAAACAAGGGTGCACTCTCAAATACAGATGAATATGATTCTTCCAAAATGGAAAATTCTCATTTCAACATGCAAATACAAGGAATGTCCTTGGAGCAAGAACTAGATATTGTACCCAATCAAGCTCTATTTTCATGGATGGAGGAAGAAGATGTGGTATTCATGAATGAAGTTCTGATGACTAGTGCTCCACAAGTATAGTTGGACTACAACACAAGATCCAAAAGAAGGCTCACGGGAGAATACGTCCAACAAGCTCTGCCACATCAATTGTCATTGTAAGAAAAGAAAGATCTGCAAGCCACTGTCTGATCTATTCAATAGTTGTAGACTCCGTCGATGCCAGAGAAGCAGATGAACAAAGATTTGATCCCATTCATGAAGGATTTATTTCCTTTGAAGATGAGAGAGATACCACCATTTAAGCCCAAGGCCCAACCAATCAGAACACTCAATGTGGTGGAACAACAGAAGAAGGCCCCTGTCAACATATCTTGGTGGGATGTTATATCCATCTCTGAAAGAAAGACATTACTTCGAGAATCATTAAAGAAGGAGGAACATTTACTGTAGATAGACATGACTCTGTCATGTGATCAAAATAGAGAAAAAAGATCCATGTCGGACCCTCAAGTTCATAAAGCAGCAACTTTTGTGAACAACGTGGACAATGCAAAAGAGAGAGAGGTAAGCAAGCCAAATCCCACACCTTTCTTTTTAACACTTATTTTGGGAGATAAGATTTTGTATAATAACATGATTGACTCAGCGGCTAGCATGCCGGTCATGCCAAAATAAGTGGTCAATGCCCTGAAACTTAAATATGAGCCCCTTGAGAAGGGAATCATGCAATTAGATGAGAAGAAGGTTCTGACCATCAGTCAGATGAAAGATCTATCTCTAACCCTCTTCTCATGTCCAAGCCAAATAGTCACACAAGAAGTAGTGGTGATAGACATTCCCCCAGTCTTTGGAATGTTTCTTTCAAGAGATTTAACCATGAAGCTTGGTGGATACTTGGTGCTCGATTGGTCCCAATTGATAATGGAGCACCAAGCATGGGTGAAAATGAAGATTTTGTTCAAATCTTTGTATTCAGAACACATAGCAAACAATGCAATCCTATTTTTTGAAGTAGCACATACCTCCTTCTCACAGAAGGCGAGATATTGTGTAGAGATGCTAGAAGATGAAGAAGACACGAGTGAGCGAACTCCCGAGGAAGAGGTGTTCCTCAACCAATTCATCGATTCTGACCCATTCAGAAACTTTCATGCAAAAAGATTAGGCACTTATGTGATCTTTGACAACAATCAATTCTTTTTGAAATTAATAAAGGAACAGGAGGAATATAATGATCTAGGTGGCAACCATCTATGGATTTTATATTTTGATGGCACCAAATGTAAAGTTGATTCTAGAGTGTGTATCTGACTAGCATCTCTAATAGGATAAGAGACCCTCAAAGCTTTCCATTTTTATTTTTCATGCTCGAACAATGATGTGGAATATGAAGCCTTGGTCCATCGTCTGACCCTTGCCGAATGAAAGGGTGTAAAGAAAATGCAAACATTCAGAGATTCAGAATTAGTTGTGAGCTAGGTCTGTGGGCAAGTAGCTACTAAAAATACAAGAATGAAGTTGTACAGACATCAGATATGGGATCCGATTGAGAGTTTTGAAGCTTTCAATATACAATTTATTCCCTAATCCCAAAACAATGTCATTGATCAGATGGCTTCTATCGGTTCACAATTTGAACCAATTTCTGATTCAACAAAGTAGAATGCAATAGAAATCATAGTTCGACCAGAAATTCCCAACAATGATCAAAATTGGTAGGTATTGAAGATGATACTCAAATCACCACCTTTCTACAAAAATCAACAAAGACTTTTGACTATTTATAGCTAGGATTAAAATTTCTAGAAGAACAGGTTATCCAGTTAAAAGGCAACAAGATCCCTCAAGGCTTAATTTCCCTTGAAAATATCTTTAACTATAAATATGCAAGAAATGGGGAATAGAGGTTCACTATAGATGTAAGGGACTATGAGTAACTTGATGTCAGAAGTGGAAAAAAGCTAAAAGTCAGAAGGGAAGTTCCATAGAAAGATAAAGAAAGACTAAGGGATCTATGTTCTAAATATGATAGAGTCATAGCTTAGACCTATGATGAATTAAGAGGGTACGACCTGGGCATAATTTAGCATACCATTGACTTGGCAGAAGAATCCAAGCCATTTCAACAAAAACAAAGGCCATTCAATCCGAAGGTAGAAGCGTTGATGGTGTAGGAGCTCACCAAATTGATCAAATCCAAGATTATATATATGATCAAGCATTCTATAGGTAGGTGTCTAATCTAGTACCAGTTTGGAAAAATAATGGCAATATAAGGTTTTGTGTCGATTTCTAGGATTTGAATAAAGCTTCGCTAAAGGACCACTACCCTTTGCCATCAATGGAGTAGATACTGCAGACCATGGCCCGATCGAAGATGTTTTCATTGCTTGATAGTTTATCAGGCTATAACCAAGTATATGTAGAGGAAGGTTACCAACATAAGACAACCTTTACCACTAAGTGGGGAACATTTTCATACTCAAAAATGTCATTCAAAATCTCAAATGCTAGTGTGAATTTTCAACGAGCAATGGATATTGCTTTCAAAGGATTAATCAACCTGATTATCTTAATATTATTGGATGACCTTGTTAAAAGGCATAGGAAAACTGAGAGGGGGGGTCAATTAGTTGTCACCAAATTTAACCTCAGAACTTCAATACTTATTAACTTTACAACCACACTATTCTATTATTAATTATGAACATGAAATGCAGATAACAAATAGTAAAATCAACACAATGAACACCAGATTTTACATGGAAAACCCAATGAGGGAAAAACCACAGTGAGGATTAACTCACAATATAAAGTGATTGAAAAATTGAATACAAAGGCTCACTGCCAAGGGCTCACTACCCAAAAGAGGATTCACTGTCTAGGTACAAAGGCTCATTGCCTACAGAAAGAACTCATTGTCCAACAGGGAGGCTCACTACCTACAGATACAAAAGAAAACAAAATATCCACCACAACATTTAACACACATCTACAGCCTTGATCAAAAGATTCCATAAACCTTTAGCTCGCTACCTTCAGAAATCTAACATAATGAAGTATTGTTGCCTTAACTCACTTTTATCATTCAAAAAGGTTTTCTAGAAATGTCAACAGTTCAAAATTTCTTTGAATCACAAAAACGTGTTTTCAGAGTTCCCCAAGGTAAGCTACTTTGTTTTGTAGTGTCAAAGGAGGGAATAAAAATAGACCTCGAAAGGGTGAGATCTATAATGGAGTTACCCCTACCAGTGAATCAAATGGACTATAGTCCTTCCTGGGGAAGATCAACTTTGTCAGCAGGTTCATTTCAGAATTTGCAGGCATCTTGAGACCTATCACACTGATGCTTAAGAAGAACCTACTGTCCAAATGGACCCCAAAAGGAAAATCAACTTTTGAGCAAATAAAGATAGCCATATCCGCTACTCTGGTGTTGGCTAACCCAAAAAATTTAAAATATTTTCTACTCTATGTATACAACGCCAACATAGCATAGCTTCGGTGCTCACTTAGAAGGACAAGGGAAATAATGAAGAGCATCCTATTGAATTTCACTCAAGGAATCTTAAAGGATATGAGGCCAGGTATAATTTTGTAGAAAATTAGGCACTTGCAATTGTTAAAATTCTAAAGAAGTTCTGACATTTGGTGTTGGCCAATAAAATCACTATTCTTGTTACACATTCCAGTGTGCGGGAGTATATCACAGAAGGTGAGATAACTGAAAAGAGGAGAAATTGGATCACCAAGATCCTAGAGTATGATCTAGATATTAGACCAACTAAGCTAGTTCGAGGAAGAGCTCTATGTGAATACATTGCAGAGGAATCAAATTTTGTAGCTAAAAAGGAGACTGACCAAGTCTACTCAAACTAGTTCGAGTCTAACAAGTTCTGGGTGGCAGATCAAACACAATATATGCAAAAGGGCCACTACCTGACCAGCCTTTTGTCCCACAAAAGGTGATACTACTGACTATAAGGTATTAGGTATGTATTAATTGAAGGTATATTATTCAAGAGAAAATATGATAGTGTCCTACTCTAATTCTTAGACAAACCACAGGTGGAAAGAGTTCTCAACAAATTCCATAGAAGTCTTAAGGGTGGAAATTTCTCTACCCAGACTACTGCCTTGAAGATAATGTGAGTGGGATATTATTGGCCCTCTATGTTTTCTAAATCACATCATCTGGTGCAAAAGTGTACTCAGTGCCAATTCTTTGTTGGAAAAAGAAAGAGTTTTGCTTTTCCTTTGAGCCCAATTCTAACTAAGGAACCCTTTGCTCAATGGGGTTTGGATTTTTTCAAAATGATAAATCCTATTTCTAGTGTTGGCCACAAGTGGATCCTTACGTAAACTAACTACTTCATAAGGTGGATAAAGGTCGTAGCTCAAAAAAATGCTATAGAGGGTGATATCAACAATTCCCTTGAAGAGTTGGTAACTAGATTTGGTTCGCCAAAAACTATTATATCCAAAAATGCTCGGGGTTTTGTAGGTTCGGGGATGTCAAATTTTGCTATCAAACATGGGGTTTACCTTAAAACTTCATCAAACTACTACCCACAAGGAAATGGGTTAGTGGATTCAACCAGAAAAAACTTGATTAGGTTAATCAAGTCCATCAAGTCAGAGCAACAAAGGGATTGGCACAAGCAACCATGAGTTGCTCTATGGGAAGATTGGATTACTCCCAAGCAAATCCTGAAGACCTCCCCTTATGAACTAGTATACGAAAATGAGGTAGTTTTATCTATTTCCAAAGAAATTTTTGCTTTACAATTTTTGAAAGCCCTAAAGGTTGAAGAAAGTGGCAGAATGGAAGTACAGTTGGAAAAACTCCTTAAATTGGAGGAAGACAGAGAAAAATCCTATGAAGCCATGATTGGTCGCCAACAAACAGTAAAGTGATGGTTCAATAAAAAGACCTCTAACCGAGAATTCAGAGAAGGGAGTCTAGTGCTAAAATATGATGAGTGCATTACAAAACCAGGATAGCATACAAAATTTGAAGCGCTATGGAAGGGACCCTTCTGAATTAGCATGTGCAAGGAAAAGAATGCATACGAACTGGAAGATATGGAAGATAATGCTTTGGATATACCGGTGAATGGTATTTATCTAAAATTATTCCACTAAAGCACGTGGTTCTTTTAAAAAAAATCATAGATGTACCATATGTAAAAAGAATTGTAAAAAAAAATTAATTTTGAGAATAATCCATTGAGAGTTACATAGAGGAAGTGGAAAGTTTGTATTATATTATATTCATCAAAAATTTACAATGTAATACAAGCCTGAGGCTCAAATTAAAACATAAAGCCCTCTCAAGCAAACCCAAAAAGAGTCATAGAGCAAAAAGAAGGAAAAAGGGTAGGCAATGTGCAAAAAACAATATAGGCCTTTAGCCATTGTTTAGTAGTCAAAGTAGCTCATTGTCAGGTTCTTCTTCTTCTTCTTCTTTTTCAGGATGCAAAAAGGGGGTGAACACATAGAACACACGGGCTCGACATAGCACAAACCACAGGCGTAGTAACCGCGGCTATACACCAAAAGCTCAAAGTTCTTCTTATGGTCGTTTCTTTGAACGTGCTCCACTTTGTATGCTCGCAGCAAGAAGGTGGCCGCTGATGAATCTAGTTTATGACTCAATTTTGATAGAAGTTTATTATCTGTTTGTCATGGTTGTCATAGACTTTGATACTTGCATGCTGACCTTTTTTATAATATTTCTTCAAAACCATAGGCATTGGACATAAGCTTATTTTTACAATCTTTAATGACATTGACATGATATATGAACTATCTGTGTTTATTTTACATGTGGATTAATGAATGCTACTTTAAGATAGTTATGGATATGCAATTATCGTGCATACTAATATTGTTACGCAGATATAATTAGCAACCTACAAAATTGAAGGAGATTTTGTCAACTGGTCATTTGCCATAACGATCAACAAGGTCATCATTCAAAGGTCAATGGAGGGAAGACTCTTAATGGCAGGAGATTCCTCATTCAAATAGAAATTTTAACCACCTTGTAAATGGTCTTAATTTTCTGTTGAGTGAATATAGGTGTTACTATTGTGCTAAATCTGTGTTAAGGCAAGCATGTCTGACCAGATTTCGCACATGCGTAACTGCCTCTCAACTTTTCATGCTTTCCCTAAAGTGGCGTCCTCCTAATCTGTTGGAGTTGACCACCTTGCTAGGTGATTAGTTAGTATCTTTTCTTCCTATAAATAAGACTTGAATGCTCCTTCAAAAGTGTTGCTTAATCTGATGATGTACTCGCATTCTTATTTTTTCAAGCAATACGGTTATGTTGCTCCATTGTACTATTGTTTTTCAATGAATAAAATGAAGTTATAAGTTTTTGCATCTGATTTTACATTTGTCTTAAGGAATACTCATCCATGGGGGCCCACTTGGTGAGAATTCCATCCTTTATCTTAGTTGTTATTTTATGTTCAGTAACTAGTTAAGAATTTGGCACTGACTGTTCCTAAAGCCACTAGAATTCCATTCAGTGACTGTTCCTATAGCCAAAGCAGACATAGTACTTTCCTATTTATTCACTCAGATTTTCATTTTTTTCATGCATTTCATCTTTGCATAGTTGTTGGTTGATGCTCAACGCTTATGTTATTTCTTTCCAAGCAATTTACTTTCAGTATTATGTCTTTCTTAGCTGTAGGATGAATATGGCTACTTTGGATCCTTCGTGCACATACTGTCTTGACCCATTTCAAGTTCACATCCTTGGGTTGACAAGTTAAATGCACCTTCATGATTATTAAGATAGCTATTCAAGTTAGATTTCCAATCTCTGAATCATAGCTATAAAGGCTTAGTTATTAGATCATCATAGGAAGCCAACATTTTTTGGTGCCATTGTCGGGGATGGTGTCAAATTAGGGAGTTCTTTGGAGTAATTCATAATTTTTCTTGCTATAGTATTAATGGAAGTTTGTTCTTTGTATACCCCTTTATTTAGGAAAGTAATGATCCACCATTATTTTTCCAATTCTTTGTGTGAGCTAGCTGATAGTGAGTTGATACCGTATGCATAGAGGAAGGAGGAGAGATGCTCGTGGGAGATTCCTTCCTAATAATCCTGATACATTCCAGCTAGTTGAGTATCAAAACCTACAAAGAGAAGAAGAAGAAGATCCACACCCCTTTGCTAATGCATTTTCTGATCTGACTAGCTCTGAAGTTTCCTTTGAAGACCAAAATCTGATTGAAAACCCCTTTGCTTTGGAACTACATCAGGTAGGCATGGGTGATGCAAATAGAAACACACCTAACCAACCAGCTTTTCCTTTCCCCATTTCTCATCATAACGAATTTGACAACCTCAAAAATATCCCTTCTTCAGTCCTTCCTAAGTTTTATGGACTTTTCAGAGAAGATCTTGATACTTTCTTGTTCAATTTTGATATACTCTACAGAAGTTATGACTATACCACTAATGCCCATAGGCTTAAGCTATTTCCTACCACCTTGAAATAAGTTGCATTAAGATGGTTCATGAGCCTAGGAAAAAATACTGTGGAGACTTGGGAGGACATGAAGATAAAGTTCCTTGAGAAATACAAGGAGGATTGCAGGGGTAGTGACATGAGAGGGGATGACATTTTTAGGAGGTAGCAAAAGGAAGATGAGATCCTGGAGGATTATATTGAAAGTTTTTTGTTCTGTTTGTAGAAATCTCTGCACCATACACTCAATGAAGAATCACAAAAGATATTTTTCCTAAGAGGAATTAATGATAGTCGCACTAGTGCCTTGGACCTGATGGGAGGAGGAGATATCTCCCAAGTTCCTTGGGAGGATATCAAGAAGATATGCCAGAACTACTCTAGGGAAGCTTCAAAGAAAGGGATAACTTACCAATCTTTTATGGGTAAGTCATCTACCAGTGGAGTTTCAAGAATAGAGATTACTCACTTTTTGGTAGACTTCAGGAAAAACATTATAAATAGTCTAGATACTCAGTTGGATACACTTTAGGCTAAAAAGAAAAAAGAGGAGGTAGAGGCAATGTTGGCAGAATATTACCCTCATTGTAGACAAAAGAAGGAATGCAGATGCAAGATTATAGCTAATATTGAAAGTAAGCAAATTCCACCTGAGTTCAAGCCAATCTAGGTTGAAGAAGATCAATTCTACTATGTTGCACAAAGGAGGCCATGGGCTCCAAGACAAGGTATGCCACTAGATCCACTCTCTTTTGTAGGGCCATATTTTAATTCTTATTCATTTGGTAACCAATGGAAGCCCCCATATCCATCCAATTATGGAGGATATCCACTGTAGCCTTGGAGTAAACTTCCAAATACCTAGGCTAATCACCAAGACTCTCAACCCCAGTGGCATCAACCTCAAGGGAATTGGCAGCAATTCCAAGGAAATTGGCAACAAACAAATCAATGGCCAAACTAGACAAATGGATAAATGCAGCCATCTTCTCAGCCCCAACAACCTGGTATAATGCCTCCTCCTACTAGCTCAAGTTAAAATGCACCCAAACATACTCAACTACTAGCTCATCCCACGCCCAACCCAAATAACAAACCATAGCAATAGTTAGTATACTCTGCTGATCCAAATCAATTCTCCCTGTATATGTTGTGAGTGTAAGTGACATCCACTTGCGTTCAGGAACTACTTTGCCAGCTCCTTCCACACCCATTATCACTGAGCTTCCTGTGGAAGAATAGGAGCCTCTGAATACCCCCATTCAACCAAGTGTACCTAAGAATCTTGAACCAGCCCCAGTCAAGAAAACTGAACAAGAACCAACATTTCCCTAGAGATTGGAAACCATGAAACCAAAGGAAGAGAAGGACACAACTTTTCACATTTTAGATCAGTTGAAGCATGTATGTGCCTAGATACCTCTATTTCAGGACATAAAAGATGTTCCAATCTATGGCAAGGAAATCAATGAAGCATGCATTAAGTGTTAGAATAAATTTTTTAACTTAATTATGTTAATTAAGTTACCTTTATTCCTCTCTTAAGATTTCACTTTAGTTTGCATATTATGACATTTAATAATTATATCAATTATTAAATGTCTACCTATTAGGGTTTCTTTAGGGTTGTACAATCTCCTTTTATAAGGATTTATCATTGTATTTTATCCCTCTTTGATTAATACTTTTTCAGCTTTCAGAGCACCTTTTGTCTTTTGTCTAGAATGTCTTCTTTCTATGACAGGTTATTTGCATGCAGGTGATCTTCGGGGTATGTGAGGTTGGATTTATCAACTTCAACATGGTATCAGAGCTCCATATATGTGGCTGCATGTTCTTTCTTTTAAGATATCAGTTTACAGAGTTTTTTTTGTGCAAGGGTTTCATTCCAATTTTTTTTTGCCAGATTGCAGGGGTTTTCCATCATTTTTTGACAATTTTGACATTGATCCCTCAAACAGTGCATGGTGCTGAAAAACAGACCTCATGAGTGCACTCAGAAGGCCCAAAAACCCCTATTTTCATATAAAATACGATAGGGTTTTCTGAAAATTGATTTTTTAGTGTTTTTGGGGAATCTCAAAAAAGTTGCCAAAAATTCGTACAATTGTATGCATCTGTATGGATGCCTCGATTTTTGTGCCATATTTTTAATGTCTACATCAATTTTGAGCTGCCTTAATTTTTGTGCCAATTTGCATCAATTTTTGTGCCCTTTTTATTTATGTGCTACCTCGATTTTTGTGCCATGAAGGTACAGCTGAATATTTTATTAATTTTTTAATCTTTAAATTAATAAAATGTTTGGTTTAAGCCTAAATGAACATATTTAGTAAAATGGTCATATCTTGAGCATACGGTCTCCGTTTTTTGAAAATGAGATATTGTTGGAAATCTGATTTGGGCGTCGATCTAATGGAGTAGGTGTGGTTTCTGTATTTTTCCATTTTGATGTCTTGTTTTGCAGTCAAAGTCAGATGATGGTTTTTGTACTCCGAGGGGCATAATTTTTGCATCTAGACTCCGTTTTGCATAAACGAATAGGCGTTGGAAAGATAGTTTAGTGCTATACACAATGATCAGACTTATTATCCTAGATTCTACCCCAGGTATATTTTATTCAGTGTTTTGTGTTTTCACAGTTTGCTTAATTACTTGGACGTTTTGGCACTTGGAAACCTCTTGTTTGCATCATTAGGCTCTATTTCATTTGATCTACACGCTGTAAGGTCATTTTTCTCAATTTTTTTTAATTTGAAGAGTTATCATGGGTTTTTCTACTCACCCTTTAGTTGTAATTCTGGAACGGGGTAATTATGAGTCATGGGCAAAGGGCATACTTACACATTGTAGGTGGCTTAATATTTTCCTTATTTGTATGATCTCATACCTAAACTAGCCACTTCAGAGGGAAAACTAGCTTGGGATATCATTAGAGATCACATAGTAGGACTTATATTGTCTATGTTGATGATGACACTGTGTGGGCTATATCGACATTGATTGTCCCCACCCACTTTGGACACATCTTTGGGAGATCTATGGAGACCCCAATCTCTCTCAATTCCCAAAGGATCTTGCTTCAATTGTCTCTTACCCATTGCTTGGAGAGATAATACACCCTTTGATCATGATACTTTAGAGGAGCTTGAGTATTTAGACACCCTTACATGTTCTGATGGATCAGAGGCTTGTCTCACAGTTCCTACTCTTCAGATTGAGATTATACATGTATCATCCATTGTTCCTGATGACATCAAGTATCGCCACATTGGCCCCTATGGATTCAGTTCAGCATCATGACCATCTTGGTCATTCATTATCTACTACATCATGGGATTCTTATCTTGCAGACACATTCTTGTTTGTTGAGTCTCACACTGCAGATCTTGAGGATTATTTTGAGGACATTCATCTCCTCTACCTTGATAGTCAGGTTATCACTATACACCCACCATTATCCGTGCATTTAGAGGTTGCATTTCAGATTCTCCACATCAATTTGGATTTGGCATCATTTGTTTTTCCAGGCAGAGAGATTCTTAAGCATCCTATCATGGCACACATCTTGAGAAAGATTGGTTCATCACTCTTCATAGGGTTTCTTCACATCGCCCTTGGATCCGCTTTCTTCCCAAGGAGGAATATTATTTTCGCTTTAGATCCTTTTGTCTAGAATGTCTTCTTTCTGTGACAGGTTGTTTGCATGTAGGTGATCTTCGGGGTCTGTCAGGTTGGATTTATCAACTTGAACATTAAGAAGCCAGGTAGGAAGAAGAAATACCCCACTATGGTTCATGTGGTGGGACAACTAGCCGACATCATGCTTGGGAGAGTGACTATTCCCAAATATAATGATCCAGGAAGCCCTGTGATAGGAGTTGTCATAAATGGGGTCCAAATAAGAAATATTCTAATTGATTTGAGAGTAGAAATAAATGTAATGACAAAGGATATCCTACAACAACTAAATGTTACAAGCATGAGACCTACTCCTACTATCCTGCAGCTTGCTAATAGTTCTACTATTAAACCTGATGGTATGTAGAAGACCTTGTGGTAACTCTACACTCATGGGAATACCAAGCAGATTTCATGATTCTTTCTCCTAAAGCCACACTAAGCGGGTACCCCATTATCCTAGGAAGACCATGGTTAGCAACAAAAGATGCATATATTGGATGCAGGACAAGAGACATGACCATTTCTAATGGCAAGAGCACCAAAAAGCTTGTTTTGTACCCTCCATCTTAGCCATCCCATGACATAGATAATCTTGTATGGACACATGTTGGTGAAGAGGCCGAGGAATTTAATTTTGTGGCACAGCTGATGATGTTAGGCAGAAGCTCTTTGATGTAGCTTCAAGAGGAAGATGAAGTATTGTCTAACATAATTCAGAATCATTGTGAAATAGAGAAAGCAACATCCTCTCATTATGTTGTTCTAGTAAAGACACTTATGCCCGCTCTTCCTGCAACAAAATTTCATACAGCAATAGGTATGTCTCATACATTTATGCCACATGAAATCAATGTACCAAAAATTAGTGAGGTAGCTATGGTAGAGATAACTACACAAGTGCAAGTGTCTAAAGGAAAATATTTAAATATTAACAGCAAATTGAGTGAAGAACAACAGTTGTCATTGACAAACTTACTAAAAACCCACCAGCATACATTTGTTTGGGACTATCATGATATGAAGGGATTGGACCCTAAGCTTTGCACTCATAGGATTTATATCAGAGATGATTGTACCCCAGTGAGATAGCCACAAAGAAGTATTAACCCTTCACTAAGAGAAATTGTAAAAGGGGAACTACATAAATTGTTAGATGTAGAATTTATCTACCCAATTTCAAATAGCTAGTGGGTGTCTCCATTGGTGATTGTACCCAAAAAGAGAGGGATTTGGTGAGTTTGTGTTGATTACATGGAACTCAATGCTACCACCAAAAAAGACCATTTTCCCTTACCTTTCGTAGATGAAGTTTTGGACTCACTTGCAGGAAAGCAATACTTTTCTTTTCTAGATGGATTTAGTGGGTATAACCAAATCCAAATTGCACCTAAGAATCAGCATAAGACCACCTTTACCATTCCATGGGGGACATATTCCTACTCAGTACTTCCATTTGGCTTATGCAATGCACCTGCAACTTTTCAGAGGGCCGTCATTAGCATATTTTTAGACATCTCTCATGATTGCATGGAAATCTATATGGATGAATTTACCACCTATGGTGTTAATTTTAATGAAGCATCGAAGAATCTTAGGAGAGTCTTAAAGAGATGTGAAGAAAACAATCTATCTCTAAATAGTGAAAACTATTTCATGATGATGCAAGAAGGTGTAGTCCTTGGCCACTACATCTCTCACAAAGGAATTCAAGTAGATCCTTCAAAGATTGAGGTGATCACTAATCTACCTCTAACTGCAAAACAAAAAGATGTTAGAATTTTCTTGGAACATGTAGTATACTATAGACCTTTCATCAAGGATTTCAAAAAAATAGCAACACCATTGTATAATTTTCTCACTAAAGATGTTGAGTTTTAGTGGACAGAAGACTGTGGCAAGGCATTTTCTACTTTAAAGGTAGCTTTAACTCATGCTCCTATACTCAAAGGTCCTAATTGGGAGCTTCCTTTCCACATCCATACAAATGCAGCAAACTATGCCATAGGAGCAGTCTTCAGGCAGAAAGAAGGAGCTATTGAAAATGCAATTTATTTTGTTAGCAAAAACTTGCAAGGAGTTGAATTCAACTATACAGTGACAAAAAAAGAAATGTCGGCAGTGATTTATGCCCTAAAAAAATTCAAGCATTACATAATAGGATACCAAATCTTTGTGCACATGAATCATGCAGCCATTAGGTATCTCATGAATAAACCTTTTATATTAGGTAGGTTAGCAAGATGACTATTGTTGATGCAAGAGTTAAACATAACCATTGTAGATAAATCAGGGAAGGCCAATTTTGTTGCAGACTTTCTTTCAAGGCTGACTATATCAGAAGATAATCAAGTTATAGATGACTCTCTCCATGATGAGCCCTTATTTTCCATTAGTGTGCAAACACCCCGGTATGCTGACATAGCTAACTATTTGGTCACAGGGAGAGTTCCTCCCCACTTCTCTCCAAAAGAGAGAAGGGTCCTTATTGAAAAATCGTTTCCTTTTTCATGGATTGTAGGATGTTTTTTTTACACTAGACTAGACCATGTCATGAGGAGATGTGTGAGGGAAGATGACACATATGATATTTTTCATGCATGCCACAACGAACCATGTGGAGGACATTTTGCAGCCAAGAGGACAACTATGAAGATTTTGAATACAGGATACTATTGGTCAACACTCCACAAGGATGCAACGATATATACGAGAAAGTGTGATAGATGCCAAAGGATGGGTATGACAAAACAAATCTAATGAGATGTCCCTTTACCCTTAGGTATTAATCACTCCATTTGATAATTGGGGATTGAATTTTGTAGGACCCATTGATCATTCATCAAATGGTAAGTCCTTTATCTTAGTATGCACTAATTATGTAACTAAGTGGGTAGAATCTAAGGCCATGAAGCATACAAGAGATAATAAGGTTGTTGAGTTTCTTTATGAGGAGATTTTCACATGGTATGGGGTTCGAAGAGAGATAGTGACTAATCAAGGAGCTCAATTCACCTCAACCCTTGTTGTAGCACTAGTCAATGAGTGCAACATAAGGCACAAGAAGTCCAATGGCCAAGTTGAGGTGACTAATAGGGAAATTAAAGCAATTCTAACCAAAACAATGGTTGTTCATAAGAAGGATTGGGCCAACAGGTTGCTTGAAGCTGTCTGGGCCTATAGGACAACCTGGAAAACAATAACAAGATTCACTACTTTTGAGTTGTTGTATGGAAATACAGCTATGATGCCCATTGAATTTGAGCATAAGACTCTTAGAACTTCAATAGACTTGGGGATGGATATCTTTGAAGCACAAATAGATAGAATCATGCAGCTCAATGCATTGGATGAAATGAGGAAGGTATTCTTGCATCATATAGAGGTAGTGTAGAATTAGAAAATAAAGTGGCATGACAAATTCATCAAGGACAAGAAATTCTAGCCAAGAGATTAGGCCCTGCTCTACAACTCAAGGTATCAAGATAATGTAGGAAAATTATAGACAAAGTGGTTGGGACCATATGAGGTTGATGAAGTATTCCTAAATGGTGTTGTTCAGCTCACCACCATTGACCCTATTAGATTTAGGCTACTTGTCAATGGTCATCACCTCAGATTGTATCACAAGCCAACTTCCAAGCAGGAATTCTTTCAGCAATCCACTCACCATGCAACACCCAAACTTCCTGCAGCCAAAGGAAGCAGACCCAGTGTCCCTCCTTCTGGCTAACTAAGGTACGTAACTTTTCATAATATAGACTTCCACTTTTGTGGGGGTCCACTTCTTCACCCATCCACCCATCCATTTCCACCTTTCCCTCTCTTTCATCATCCATCCATACTTTCACTTTATTCCATCATCACTTCATTGCATTCCACTTCACTTTCATTAATTACTCAACTGACCTCTTAAAAGGTGACCGGAACTTTCTCCATAATCTTTGTAACATATCTTCCAAGAATACAAGTATGTGTGCATCAAGTTGTTATCTCTTAATTGTCTTTTAGTACATTCATTTAATTCCTATAAATTAATATATACATTCTCCATATCATGTCATTATTCCCTACCCTATCAATTGTCATAACTATCGCGGTTGTGAGAACACATGCTCAAATTTAGGTTTGGGGGGGAACAGTGAATACTATGTCCACGTGTTTGTCCATACTAGTTCACGTCAACAAAGCTTAAATTGAGTCAATTTGAATTCTGAGTGAGATGACGGCTCGCATGTGTGAGGTGATATCAACCACTGCTATTTTTCTCGATCATACCCTTCATTTATTACTCCTTTATATTCTTTATTCCTCTTGTCATAATCTTAAGCCAAAAAAGGTAAAATTTAGACGATACTAGCATTTGGAAATTTTGTAGCATTATAGGAAGGAGAAGTGTAGCTTCCAGATGAAGATTGCAGGAAGAGAAACCTTGCAGAGTGATTGTTTATTTGCAGATATTTGAATAGTGGGAGGTGGGTTAATTCAAAATGAACCCACAGTTCATGACACATTACTATAGGATGCACCTAGCCTGGCGAGTTTAGAAATTGTGGGTGGATAGATTATTTCATGAAGCTAAATGGTTTTAATAAAGATGTTGTGTTTGAAATTTCCTAGGCACTGTCTGAAGGAAAGGCCACAGTAAAAGGGTTGGAAGTAATGGCTACTAAAGAAAGAATTGCAGAAGTTACAGGGTTGCCTGCTGATAGTGAAAATTATCCTAGTTCTAAAGATGTCAGGTCAACTAGGGTTGAATTTACATAACTTGGTGACCCTCCATGGAGTGTGGAAAAACAAGGTGCAAAAAGAACCTCTCTGCCCAAGCCATGGAAGCAAGTAGTTGTTCATGTTGTGAAGTACATTACATGAAAAGGTCGTCAATTGAACCTACATTATATGCACTTCAAAATTTTGAATCATATGAGGCACGAGAGAAGAATGAATGTGCCAAATGTGCTATATGACCTTCTCTCAATCATGTTGGCCAAGACCCAAAAAGGTAGGGATAATTCTATTTCCCACCATTGTCTGATCAAATTGTTAGTTTAGAAGTCTTTGCATGATGTGTCTGACATAACTTGGGAAGAATTATTAAATGTTGATCAAATTAGACCTGAGCATTTGTGACTTAAGGTTTTACCTCAACCTTGTAGGGCTAGTAGAAGATTGAGCACAACTAAAGCTAATCCAGTGCCTCAACTTCTAGCACAGGCCCTAGTGCAAACCCTCCTGCAACTAAAAAAACAATTGAAATTAGCTCTTTTGAGGCAGAACATTTAGACAAAGAAAGTTCCTCTTCATATTTTGATGATGACGTTCCTCTTGGCATACTTATTCGAACTAGGGGAAAAAATAAAGAGGAAGAAATAAGGAAGGGTAAAGCTAAAAAGAAAACTACATGAAATAAAGTGCCAAGCTCTAAAAAATGGAAGGCTGACACTATTCTTCCTGCAACCGAAGAAGAACATGAGAGCCCTCCTAGAAAATTGAGACTAGCTGGTCCAGCCTTTGGTGTGTCTCTACAAGAAAGCTCTAGGACTAGAGAAACATCACAAGAGGGCATAGAGGCCCCAATGGGGAAAGTAAATGTCGAGAAAAAGGACATATTTGAGGTGGCATCAAATATAACGCTGGTAGATCTTGTTGATATCCCTGAACAAGTTGAACGTCAAGAGTTTGAGGAAAATTAGGAGCTCATGTAGCAAGAGTAGAAGCAAGAGTTCCTGTAGCAAGAAGAAGAGCTGTAACAAGAGGCCCTACAAGTAGAACTGGGAGAATAATCAGCACCCATGCAGCTAGAATTGGCTGAAAAAACAAGATCCCTGCAATAGGAGCCACATGAAGAGCAAGTAGCAATGCCAAGAAAAATTCTGGTAGGAATACATAGGCCCTCTGATTTCTCAATGCACATGGTAGCTATGAATTTATAGAAAGAGATACAGAGGAGGGAAGAAGAATGGAAAGAGAAGAAACATGTGTTGAAGAAAGAAATTCAAAAGAGAGATAAGGAGATTGAAGATAAGGATACATAAATTGCTACTCTAAAGAAGAAGGTGGACAATACGGCAACCTTAATACCTCATATATTAGAATGTAGAACTCCTCCAAGGATCTTTTCCTTGTATTTGAAGGAGAAGCATATTTCTTTTAAACTGAAAAGAATTGTTTCAGGTTTGAATCCTTCAATTGAGACTCCTCTTGATTTTTTCAATGCTTATCGGATTGCTCCTCCTGAAATGAAGAATTTGTTGTGTGAATTCTACTTACATAATTATGTCATGACCCAACACCATGATTGGAATCCACTGTTTTATGTTGGGGATGTCCAATTAAGGGAATTCATGTCCTAGATACATAATGAGATTAGTTGGGGACAACAGTTCACGACATGTAGGCAAATAGAATTCAACACTCCCCTATCTATCAGGGTTGAATCTAGAAATATAGGGAACATTTTCATGGATTGGAATAGAATTCTTTATAGACCAAGCTATGGTAGCAAGATCTTGTCTAAGAGAGAAGTAGCTTATGAAGAATATGAGGAGGTAGAAAAAACCAAAGGGGATCTATAATGGGATGCCCAGGTCACAAAGGTGGAACATCCTAACTAATGAGTTAAAACAAGTTGAGCCTCACTGTATGCAAAACTATGTTGCATCACTTAAGAGAGTTGATAGATATATATAGATTGGAAGGGGAAAGAAATAACTTTTGCTCCCACTAAATTTTCATCCACCTATTCTATTGTGGCTTGTGCCAAATTTCAGACATTACCAATGTGATATAGTTGCAGAGAGACGGAGATGGAGCAGATTGGACAAACAACAAGGGTTCTATTGGGACCATAATTTAGAAACTACAGAAACTAATGTGGGACAGTTGGCAATTGCAAACTTCAGAGCATTAACAATGCAAAGGAACAACCCTTCTTCTTCTATTGGAGGAATAGCAAAATTCCTAGGTTGGGGGGAGTGATGAGTCCATTTTATGACTCAATATTGATAGAATTTTATTGTCTATTTGTCGTAGTTGTCATAGATTTTGATACGTGGATGCTGACCTTTTTTATAATATTTCTTGAAAACCATAGGTATTGGACATAAGCTTATTTTTACAATCTTTAATGACATTAGCATGCTATATGAACTATCAGTGTTGATTTACGTGTGGATTAATGAATTCTACTTTAATATAGTTATGGATATGCAATTGTTGTGCATACTAATAATGTTATGTAGATATAATTAGCAACCTACAAAAATGAAGGAGATTCTTCTAGCTAGTCATTCGCCATAATGGTCAACAAGGTGATCATTTGAAGGTCAATGGAGGGAAGACTCTCGACGGCGGGAGATTCCTCATTAAAATTGAAATTGTAACTTTCTTGTAAATGGCATTAAGTGTTTTTTGAGTGAATATAGGCATTACTATTGTGCTAAATTTGTGGTAAGGCAAGCATGTCTGACCAGATTCCACGCATGCGTAACCACCTCTCCACTTTTTATGATTTCCCTAAAGTGGCACCCTCCTAATATTTTGGAGTTGACCACCTTGTTCCGTGATTAGTTAGTAGCTTTTCTTCCTATAAATAAGACTCAGATGCTCCTTCAAAAGGGGGTTGCTTAATCTGATGATGTACTCGCATTCTTAGTTTTTTAAGCAATACAGTTATGTTGCTCCATTGTACTATTGTTTTCCAGTGAATAAAATGAATTTATAAGTTCTTGCATCTGAGTTTACATTTTTCTTAATGAATACTCACCCAAGGGAGGCCACTTAGTGAGCATTCCATCCTTTAGCTTAGTTGTTACCCTTTGTTCAGTAATTAGTTAAGAATCTGGCACTGACTATTCCTATAGCCAATAGAATTCCATTATGTGACTGTTCCTGCAACTAAAGCAAACATATTAGTTTCTTTCTTTTTCACACATATTTTCATTTTTCATGCATTTCAACTTAGTATAGTTGTTGGTTGATTCTCAACGCTTATGTTATTTCTTTCCAAGAAATTTACTTTCAGTATTGTGTCTTTCTTAGCTGTAGGATGAATATGGCTGCTTTGGATCCTTGGTGCACATATTATGCTGAACCATTTCAAGTTCACGTCACTTGGTTGACAAGCTAAATGCACCTTCATCATGATTGAGATAGCTATTCTAGTTAGAAGTCCAATCTCTGAATCACAGTTGTAAAGGCTTAGTTATTAGATCATTGTAGGAGGCCAATAGTTGTTGGTTGAGAGGATGAGCGATGCATCTCTAGGTCCATGGTGCGGAAGTCAATGAGAAAGGAAAACTAGGGTACATCTATCCCATAGTCCACATTCCTGCAAACATTCATGGCACTCAGAATGTTGATGCCAGGGATAGCTACTTGCACTATCTCGTAGAGCCCTTCCATCAGTACAAAGTAAAAAAACTAGTGGCATAATTCAATTATCATGGGATTGGAAATGTTCAAGTCAAGCAGAGTAGTGACGAAGTGGGAAAGAATGGTGCAGTTGCTCCTGAGTTGGTTCTCATCATCAATGTAGTCCTGGTCGACTACCCACCTGAACGCAACCAAGGCAAGGCAGTTGCACTTGTTCACTAGGTGCTTAATTTTGTCACTGGTGACCTCTCCTGCAAAATAGTTTTGCGGCCTCCATGGGAGTAGCCAAATAGGAGTGCCTAGACCAATTGACATTTTGTAGTAGCAGATTGTATCAGAATGGAAAATAGTAAAAATTTTTGCTAAACTTAAAGGCTATTTTTTTGAATGAATATTGCAATAAGGTGGTATAACTATATATAGAAACGATGAGCTAGAAAACCCAACCAACGGGAAGTCCATTTTTGGTTGGACGACAATGGAAAAATACCAAAGCAAAGCAAAGGCCAATAGATAAATCATACAAAAGATCTGGCAGGAGGTATTGAGAAATAAATTTGGGTGTTGGGAGTAAATGCTCTTGCATGTCGATCATTGACATGTGTCCTTTTCCATCATTAGCACCAACCAACTTACTTATGTAAAAGGACATGGATTAATGTGTTAAGTTCTGACAAATTAAATGGGCGTGTCTTTTCAAAAGTACCTTGCATTACTTCAACACGTTTCTCATAGATAAAGGCATGCTTTCCAATATAATGAGTTTTTTTGTGTAAAAGGTGGTGGGAAGAATGTACTAGTTCAATTCTCACAAAAATATTGGCATTCCCAAGGGATATGGATCTCTAATCCACATGTATCACCTTGATGGAAGAATTTAATGGATCAGCGGTAATGGTGTAGCCTTAACTACATGTATGTGTGACGGAATTAATTGCACCTAAAAGCATATTTTTCTAAGAAGCAAAAGACAAGTGGTTGTTTTCATTGAGGAAGCTCTCTACAACTTCTTGACACAGCCATGGAAGAACCATCAACATTTGGTAGAAAATTTGGAGCTGCAAGAAAAAGTCCTGGTTATGCTAATATCTTTGGGTGGGACTCATTCGCCAATGCCCTAGCACCTAAGGAGGGGCCTTTTGAATTTTGCAAAAAGGTGCAAATAGATAGACACATCATGAGAGAGGCGGTGTAGGATTTCTCCATCAATATTTTCAACCCCAAGTTTTCAACTAACACTAAAAACCTTAGGGAGGGGGCTTTCCAAAGTATGGTAGATCATGGGTTGTCTCAAGGTTTCGCATTCTAACTCTAGAATTGTGGTATGCCACAGTTCATGTTACTTATCATACACCCATGCCCAGAGTTGGTGGGTGCATGTGCCAAAAGATTCAACAAAAGGACAAGATCCATTAAGGTAACAAGATCAAAGTTACCATTTCTATCGAAGCCATACGGGATATGTTGTGTATCCCTATGACTTGGGGTGTTGAACATTTTGATGAGGAAAAAATGGAGAATTTTAGGAAGAAAAGGCCATGAAAATAAGTTTCTATGAGGAAGAAACAAAGGAGAGGCTTGAGAGGTCATTTTTCTTTTCCTCTTTCGGACATAAAGTTCAAGAAATACTCATAATCTATCTTCTATATGTTGGCCTAGATTTTCAGTCTTGATGATGAGGAGGAGGTTCATCCCTTTTAGATGGTCCTGGATTTTATGCTCAATAGGGAGAAGAACTATAAATATTATGATTTTTCTAAGGTAATAGCTAGAGGGATACTAGAGCAATTGAAGAATTATGTCACCAAGTATAAATTCAGGTATTCTTCTTTCTTGGCCAACTTGATTTTGCATAAAAAATTTGAGTTGTTGGAGAAAAATATACCAATATCTAGGTTAGATGTAAAAGGCTAATGCTAGCCAATTTTTGTATGGACCTATGTACTTTCGAAAATGAGGGATTAATATTGGTTTGTAGATCATTTTCTGAGGCCAATGCTTCAAGATTTGTTGCCATGCCCTATGGGTCGTTTCTCTCCTGAGGTTGCACAAAGATGGGAACTCCATCGAACCCAATGGATTATTTCTAAGGAGAGGATTTTACATTTATCATATTTGATGGTTTTGTAGGGGAACCTTTCAGACTAAATAGATTTGTAACGAATAGAGTTTTCATGTTGGAGGCATACCATCAGGAGACTCTTGTCAACAACACCTATGGTGCCAGAAGGAACAAGACAAAGATATATCTGCTTCCCCTTACAATTTACAATGACCAGATAATGCTAAACAAGTAGAACGCTGAGGGTGAGCTTACAAACCTACAAGTGGCCCTAGGCTTGGTAGATCATTTGTGACATGTGGGACTATAATCTAGAAAATCACTTCACTTTGAAACATGAGAGTCGAGATTATTTTGAGAGAAGAAGGAATCCGACTCAGGAAAGGTCAAAGGTATACATTGACTTGGCTCGCCTTCCACTCAAGCAGCCAAAATTAATGAATTTCTATGTGCCACAGGCAGAGTATCAGAGGAACCTCCCAATGGGTAACCCCCTCAACACACAAGTGAAGCACAAAGGGTGGTCTGAAAGAAAGAAGACAGACTTCTGGAGGTTCTGACAAGAGATGAAATGTCCCAATGCCCTATTCAAAGATTTTCAGCCACATGATGAAAGGTTCGAGGATATTTATGATCAAGAGGATGACATCCACAATAGCAATTAGGAGACAAGTCATGAGATTGAGGAAGAGCAGCTTCTGCATCATACTTCTCATCCCTAAGAATATGACTAGAGGAGAGGATTGAGGCAAAGAGACTCACAAGTCACGTTCTCTCCAGTGCTCAAAGTAAAGGAAAAAGGACCTAACAGTCCCCAAGAGGGTCCACTACAATGTTTGGATGTCAAGTTTCAAAGGGATCTGCCACTGAAGGATCAGAACATATTAGTTTTGATCGTGCAAAGAGAAGACGAGCTTAGGATCTTGGTGCACACAATGCATCAGCCTAAGGAGAAGAGGAGGTGGAGTCTGTTCCACTAGATATTTTGAGTATCGCAACCTAGGTAAGTTTTACTTCCTCTCTTCTTCCTACCTCTGTAGCTCTAGTTACTCCACTACCCCCATCTATAGAAAAAAATCCTCAGTCCACAGACCCTGAGCTAGTAGTCCTGAGTACACGCCTTGCAATTTTTAATGAACCTTCCAAAGCAACCTCGCATGTCGAACGAGCAACATCCGCTTTAGTCGCTATTGATTCCTTAATCACCCTATCAAGGGCCCCAATTGAAAGAGCTAAAAATTCCATGTTGTGTGTCACTCCTAATCCATTTTCTTCTAGGAAATAACCTCTCCTTCTACCCATTTCTCTTTTCACCCTGACTAGTTTTTTGCTTGCCCAATCTCAATTTGGCATCCCACCTTTTTCCATGATAACACTCCCGTTTGCTTCCCCACATGCTCATACATCTGAGGTTTCCCCTTCTATCACACTTTTTGGTCTCCCTCCTAGTGCTTCCATTGCAATACAAAGCATTGATACCCCTCAAAGTCTCCAAGAGCAATTCAATGCAACCAAACACACCTAAAAGGTCAGAAAGAATAAACGACTATTAAAGAACACCATGTTGCCAGCTACCAAGAAGATTGAAACTTACTTCAATGAATAGAGGAATTCTCTATTGATCACTACCATGAATCCACTTGTGTCTAGGCCCAAGGGAAAAATACAGATGAAGGATTACAATATCAGAGTCATGGGCCTATATTTGAATGAAACTCACCTGCATGAAAAAGTGGTCCTAGCTAAGGCCACCCAAAAAGTGGTGTATGCAAATTATGAGAGGCTGGACAGAAAGTTGAAGAAGCGCAAGGTAGAGCTACTAAATGTAAGGGAAAAATTCAATAGGTTACAAAATGAAATCAAGGCCAAATATGTTGAGATGGACCGCATAAGGAAAATACAAAATCAGCAAGGAGAAATAGCTAAGTTGCTAATGGAGGCCTAGGGTGAACAGGTTCAGCTATATGTTGAAATTGAAAAGTTGAAAGTTGAGCTGGTTACTAAGTTCCAAAAAAATGTAGAATATCAGAACACTCAAGAAAACATAAGGCTCAGGCAGAATTAGAAAAGTCAAATCAAGAGATTGGAAGGTTGAGCACAGAACTAACAAATTCCCTCAGAGATAATAATCAGATGGAGGAAAATGCAAGTACAAGAGATGCTCAATTCAATCAAGAGTTAGTTGTTGCACAAGGGTCTGGGACCCTCCCAATATTGAAGAAGTTCATATCTACGCACTGGGAGCAGATCACAGTTGTGGTCCCCATTCTTGGACCCATTTACAATTCTTAAGGGGCGTTTGGGAATTAAACACTAAGGTTGGCTCGATGGCTAATCAATTTCTATAGATATGTGCTCCCCGAGTGGCAAAATTGCAAAGCCTTATTTCCAAGTTTTGTGTGGAAATTGATGAGGCCCTAAAAGGTGCAAGGATTCCCAATTGAAGAACCACCTCCATCAAATAAAACAAGATCATCAACTACCACAAGATCACAGCAAGGTGCAAGGAATTTCAAACGATGCTAAACAAGTGGGTCAATGAGATCAAGGACTTTGATTTCCTAGTTAGCTTTGGGTTACACCCTCTTCTCTCACCAGGTGGAGATGTGTTATCAGTTCAGTAAGTCATGGATGCAATTAGATAGAAGATCTAGGATTCTGTGAAACTCCCAGGTTGAAGCTCGATGCCCATTGTTGATGATATCGAGTGCAAGATCTTTCCTCTTTCTCGTCTCTATTATCAACTTAGGGTGGTTTTTGTGAAATGGGGATTTGTTTCTTTCAAAGAAGTCTTTGAGCTAGACCAAGCATACAGGATCATCCATACCCTTGGATGACCAGCTGATGCAGATTGGGAGACATAGCATTCTGCTTTCCTCAAACTCCAAGAATTACCAAAGGTCTAGGTTCATGCCTCCGCAAGCGAAGGCCCCCTGTGAGTCACCAGATTTGTGAAGAAATTTTTCCTTAATCATTTTTTATTTTTAGATTTATAATATTTTTGGCTTTGAGTGTTTCTTTGTTCAAATTAAGTTGTTCAAAAAGGTGTGCAATGCGCCATGTGGCGACTATGTGGATTTCATTTACCACCTTCCTTTTGGGAGAGAGTTGGGACACGTGTCAGCTTGGCAGAGACTTTCTCAAGGGATGATTTTTACAAATCTAAGAATCCCCACACTCTTGACACATCATCTCTTCGCTGTGGGTGGTTTTCACTTTTATGAAGCAATCTTTTCTGGAGTACGTCAGAGCTTGTTCGGTCCTTTTTGGGCTTTTACGATGGAAAATTTGAGTCCATTTTGTTGGTCTACGAGATTGGTCAACTAGATTTTTTCCAGGCTATTGTCTAGGATCTAATCATTTTCAGATAACCATCTTTGCTAAATATCTAAAGAGCATTAATGCAGTAGTTGAGAATCAATGAGAAAATATTTCTATGACCTAATCAATTCTTTGATGAGCATTAATGTTGTTGAGTATTGTATAGTGAAGCCTAGTATGGGTGATTCTTTGATCGTTAGTTGGAACCAATTAGAAGTTTAGATTTAATTTGATCATTCATAAATCTAAAGATGTGAGACCTCTTCGCCTTAGTTGTGTTCTCATAATAATTGCTAGTAAGAGTGATGGTACCTAGTTGAAGTAAGCCAAGATGGATAATCTACTGTGACAACCCTTGAATGATGATGTGGGAATAAAAGTGAAATAATAAAAGTATATTATGAAGAGAGATCTCTCTGATGATGTGAAGGATGAATGAGTTGATAAGATACAAGGGAAAGAGAAAAGAAGAAATTTATGATAAAAGGAAAAAATTATATCACTTGTGAAGTAAACGAAGTGGATAATAATAATAATAAAAAAATGTTGGTTGAACCTTCATGAAGATAAGAAACCTATGAGGGCTGATTAAGGTAAGAATGTTTGAAGTGGTACTAAGGAGGGGACAAGATGATTGTTGAGCAACATCTTATTCCTTTAGGAATTGGATCTAATTGAATCCACAAGATCTTTCAAAAATGCAAGGTGTTGATGTCTTGAGAATCTTCATTGGTAATTCATGATAGAAATTGATTTAATAAATAACTTGATCTATCTATCAAACAAGGTAAGAAGTGAATGATGTGATTGAATCGTGTATGCATGATTGTTCTTCATGAAAGTACTTGTACAATAATGCAATTCTCATGCTCTGTGTGAATGACACAACTGTATGAATGATTATATGCATATCATAGAAAATTGTTGCTTTAATTACTCACTATTTATAATTGAACGACAAATGTTCTCTATACTTATGTGAGTAAATGCATATTTCATGTTACTATTCTTTTCGTGCGAGTTATGCACTAGAATAAGTTGTTCATTACTTTGTCCAGATAAGTACTTGAGTAATTATTACTTTTCTTAATTTGTGTGTGAAATATACCTTTGACACTCATTGTTTTTATTGGATCGAGTAATGATCACTATAATTATACTACGGTGATTTATGCATATTGCACCTTTTATGCAAGCAATGCACTTGTGTGAGAAATGCACTTACCATATTCATTGTATGAAAACTTGAATGAGTAATGCACAATGTGTACGAGACATGTTCCGTATTTGTGCGAATGAGTCACTACAGGTAAATTATGTATTCATACCCTGTCGAGTTAGGCACCAGAGGTTATGTATTCGTGTTTGTTATTCATTCTATGTGAACTTGAGCATGTTATGAAATTTGATAACTCTTGTTGGATGTGTTGTCTGTGATAAATTTAAGCTTACCTTATGGGACAAGATGTTGAATGTGGATTAATAGAGAAGGTTCTCTTCTTTTCCAAGATCAACCAAATTTTTATATATATAAATCCTTTGGCCAAAGCAAGTTGTACCATTGAGATAGATGGATAATGAAACCCTAGAATTTTTATATGTTATATGTTTCTCTGCCACATCTTGTATGCAAGAAATATGTTCATTCTAGTATAAGAGTGCATATAAGGAATTAGGCATGCATCGAGAGTTTCCCTCATGCCCTATTATTATTGGTTTCTAGGCACCTCATGCAAGGTCGAGTGTTCTTTGAATTAGGAAGAATCTCGGGGAAGTGTTATGCTTCATGGTTGGGTGGGAAAAGCACCTTAACCATGCTCTTGACATTCAACTTGTGGAAGACCACTGGGTTATGTGAGCTAAAGATTGATTAAAATGTTTTATTTATTTATGTAATTCATAAACTAGAAATGTATCATTGCATGGATCATTGTATGTCTTGTTCAGTCTATTGATGTAATGCACTTCTCTTGGATGCACTCATGTTGCATTTTTCAAAGTAACTGGTTGAATCAATATTGAGGTCTTGATGATTTTCCTGACATCTGGTGTTCTAGGTGGCTATGGTAACCAACTTGAACCTTTTTGGTGAGTGATCCTCTTATCTTTTGTGATTGTTTGACATTTTTTTTCAGATTGTTGAGACGTTGGTATTTTAATTTGCTAAACATGATAACAAGTGGTATGGGATGCTTGTTTCTCATCATGAAGATAATTTTTTCTGATATCTCATGCGAGTAGGCATGTTGACAAAATGAATATAACTATGTTTTTTGTATTGGTAAAATATCTTGGAATATGAAAACAATTGAATAAGATATAGAAGATTGTACAAATGAAATTGATTAGTTGGCATAATTTTATTAGATTGAATTTGATGAAGCCATGACGTTCTAACAAGATGTGCAAGTTTATGAATGCTAGCCACAAGAAAAAAAAATTGTTATTATGAACAGATGGGTGTTTTGAAGTAAATGATATTCTTGTTAGGAGGGTTTTTTTTGACATTAAGGTAAAACAAAGTAAAGAGGTATCAAAATTTTTATGTTTTTGACTTGACTAGCCATGAGTGGATTGATAGTCAGATTAAGTTGACTAGCTATGAGTGGAATGATAGTCAGAGACTTGAAAGATTATGTATGACATAATTACTTGATTACTGCTTGTATGATGCACTAGCATTGGTAAGAGTGTTGTGATTTGTAAACATACTAACATATGAATGATGCACTTGCACATGTGGAGATATAACATGTATGGAGATTATATGTATTGGTTCAATTATTGTTGCTTTTGATTCATGTATGTTGATGATCTTGGATTACTGTAAAGGAGTCTCTATGTGAGAATCATTTTTTAAGGACAATATACCTTGGTGAATTGAGAACGTGCATAGATGATATATAGACACACAAGACTATCATTCGTAAAAGAAGTTATGTGAACAAATTTTATATGCATTTCTACATACTTATGATCAAGTTGTGTCTTAGTTTAAAACTATTCATATATCCAAGTAGTAGTCTTTTTCTCTACAATATTTGATCCTTCCATGAGATACTAGCATTTGAATGAGAAAGGAATAGCACAAGTGTGTATAAGCAAATATAGGAATATCAAAGAGGAATCATGATTAACTTGACCAACCTATCAAACTACAAGGGCATGGTAAGAATAGGTATACAAGCGGATGAATATGATTTTGATGTTAAGAAAATATTCAAATTTGATTCCTTTACTTAAGCATTGAGATGATTAAATCTTATGAAGATGAGAAGAAATTTTCTGAAGAATTTTTGAATTTGAATGGGTACTAACATGGACTAAAGTGCAATGTTGTTTTCATGAGTGTCATAGAAATACCATTTCCATCACAATGGAGAGAACATTGTTGGGTAGAGGTAACCTAGCTCTATGAATTTGAACGGTAGCAATTGAGTACACACACTCACATAAAGCTTGGTTACATTTATTTTTTAAAGTGTGCATTTAGCCTAGTGAGATTTTGTGAAAAAATGTTTTGTGTATGTTTAAATTTTATGGATGATTAATGATTATGCTCAAAGATTATTACATCTTGGAAGAATAGACAAATTTTGAAGTAATCAATTTAGTTAAGTTGATCATCAGGATGATGATTCTTAAGGGGGGAAGGATGTCACGACCCCTATTTTTATTGTCCTTACTTTTACAATGTTTAATTAAATTAATTGATGGTGAACTAAAAGTACAAAGAAATAAATTTTAAAAAAAAGTTAATTAATTATAGATTTTATTCTTACAAATAAATGAGAATGATTTGTTATTTAGAATAATTATTTTATTTGTTATTAAAAGATATTCCTTATTATTTATTTGGAAGAAATATTTAATTTGCTTTTTGAAAAAGGTAGTTCCTAACTATTTGAGGAGTATAAATGTTTAATTTGCAACTAAAATAGAATTTCTTAATTATTTTATCAAAGGACAAATACTGGGCATGGAAATAAATTTTATTATTATTATTTTCAAGATTAGGTATTGGCAAACTAAAAATAAATCTTTAACAATTGGGACAAAGGATAATGGAAAAACAACTCGATTTTCTTGATCTTTTTGTTTTTGTTTCTCTGCAAAAGAATAACAGAAAAAGGGATATGGCGTTGAGAGACCAATCAAGGTACTTTGGAGGTGTGTGGCCTTATGGACATTAGTGTCGGTGGCTATCTCTTGTCTTTCTCATTTTCTATGCTTTTATCCCTATAGAGTGTTCTATGAGAAACTAACAAACCTATGTTCTTTTTTTTTATGCATGCTTCGATGAATTACAGTTTGTTGCAAAGTTGTTATAAATTTATAAGGGTGTCCAATGACTTTGTGTATTGTTTGAGCTATATACTTTAGGAAGATCTTGATGTGTACAGATCTTTCTTTGGGAAAATAAGATGGTTTTACTTGAATCTGGTTCTAGTTCTAGATAACTAGTGACACTAGAAATCATTTTAATAATTAATGGATTCCCCAATTCAATTAACATATTGAATCCTTAAATTGAACATTAGCTTGTATATTTCATTGGTTGTAATTTTCGATGTTGAAAGGTCTTAGCCAACCCTGTTCCCAGTCTCACACTATGAGCGCCTTTTTGCATTACAAGCACAAGATTATTGTCTCACCATCCTCACTTCGAATTGTGTCTCTGAATGAAGTTTATGCGGATTTATGAATATTATCACCAATTTTTGTGACCCATATGCCCTTACCGATGGGAAGTGTAGTAGATTTAACTCCCACCTTATTCTCTAAGCTTTTCTCCCATGGAGCCAAGAGTTTTCCATCAAAAATATTGTTGGTAATAACCACCGCCCTCATGGGATTCACATTCAAGAGCTTCAAAATGCCTGGATTTCTTTTGATCTTCTAGTCAATCAGAGAAAAGTATACATTTGTGTACTTGGAAAGAAATTATTTGGCATCTCCTATCACAAATTCAGTAGTATTCTTCAAGCCCAATTACTTAATGGCCTTATAGATCTTTGTTTGGTTTTTCGCCTCTACAACAATGCGGATTAAATGCCTCCCCTAGTTTTCCAAGCAGTCGTTGCAAGCCCAATGGTGGACAGTGACACAACAGAATAGACTTCCAGTTATGGTAAACCTTTGATTTCCAATTATTCAAACTGTTCCTATTAAAATACCAACAATTCATTATAACTACATATCAAATATTAGTTATTTTTTTCCACATAGCTCTGCATTAATAACAAGGCTTCCTAGAGAAAGAGAATAGTTCAAGATGAAGATAATATTGTTTGCAATAAATTGCCTAGGTCGAGCATATATAAAGTGAATCCAAGAATAACGGTTTTGATGATATGCACTGTATGATTCGATTTATCCTAAATATAGTGATCTTATTCTGAAAAAACTTAGATTTTTCTTTTTGATTAAGTTACCAGGATATATTGCCTTGGACAATACCTCATAATACAATACAATACAGGGATGTGTGAGTTCAATTTTCCATTCTATATGTCTCTTATAGATATTGTTCTTTCCTTTACTCTTCATCCCTTTAATCTAATGTTATTAGCACAATGCAAATTAAAAAATTAAAATGGCTTGAAATACACCTCATTCTGATGTTCATCTACTACTTAAAATGGATGAACAACTTTTCCCCTGTTTAATCTCAACATTGATAATCAATCTTCATTCATATAGGAAGTGAGTGTAGAATATAGAAACTGCAGAAATAGATTACTGAAGTAGCTAAAATGATAAGAATTGTCTCTAAAATTTTAAGGTTTTCACAATACAAGGAACCAAATGTTGCTATAATTAATCCTCAATTTAGAAGTGGATGGATTTTTAGGTGTTCTATGTCCTGCTATTCAAGCTCTACTTTTTCTAGTATGGTACATTAAATGTAAAATATAAATGTTTATAACAACTTTATTTGCTGGAGTCGATGGACTATGGGATTAAAGAGCATAGGAAGAATCCCAAAAACCATGTCTTGCATGAAAGGTTGATTATTTTGATATATGAACATGTCAAAGCTCATGATGTCTAGAAAACTTTGGTTACTGCAAAGGCTAAAGCTAGGGAAGGTTATGAAACTGAGTTAGGTGAGGAAAGGGCTTCTAAGAAATCGAGGAAGAGGAGGCTTATGTTAAATGAAGATTCTGAGTCGGAAAGGGATGATGATTTTGATTATGTCCCTGACTCGTATGCCTCTTTGGAGGAGGGCCCCATATCCCATGTTCAGGGTAAATCTGGGAAAAGGAAATTGAATGAGGAAGCGAGTTATGTGACCTACAGTGATGATATGGAGGTGACTGTTCCTTCTAAGGGGGAAAAAGAAAAAAATGATCTTTATGGGGAAGCTTCCTCTCCTCCCCCTGTGTCTATACTTGTGCAGGATCCTAAGGAGGGAAGTCGGAAGAGAAGGGTTTTGATTCTTGGTCAACATCTGGAGAAGAATGCCCCTTTCTCTATGGCCGATGGCTTCCATGGTGAGGATTTTCTGAGCATTGTCATTAGGTTGCCTAAGCAAAAGGTTAGAGTTGTGGGTGGTGAACAAGCTATGGGAGCTAAGAAAGTAGATGCTGAGAGGATTCAAAAGAGGATGGTTGTTGCGGAGCAAATTGCCAATTCCATTCGTAGGATGAAGTCTCCTATCACTGCTAGTAAAGGTAAGGATGCTTCTGAGGATAAGTTCGATGAGAGTTCTTTTGAAGAGTATGTTGTTGTGGGAAATCGCATTGAAAACTTTGTTAGGGAGGATCTTTCTGATGTATTGGGTTCGGCCCATGATAGTGCCAATGTGCTTTTTAAAGTTTTTAAATGGTTCTTTCATGAGATCAATAGGACTAATGTCTATATTAGAAGCATTGCTTGCAAGGCTGAGGACCCTTCTATCCAAAGCCAAATTGATAATTTAATGGCTGGTCTCAATACTGTTGCTAATACTATGGTGGAGGAAACCGTCAATCTGAAATAGAGTATGGAGGCAAGAATGTTCTCCCTTGAGGAGAAAATTGACAAAATTTGGAATGTGGTTATGAAGAGTGGAGAAGCTCCTAAAGTCTTAACTAGGTCGGACTCTGCGATGGCTTTCTCCCCTAATAAGAGAAAGGAAATTTTGTCTGTCGATGTTATGGTTGTTGAGGGTAAGCTAACTAGGGAGGATTATGTTGCTGCAGCGTGCTGCTAAAGGTTTTGTTTTGAGTTGTGAGGTAAAAATTGGTGAGCCTATGGTTAGGACTAGAAATGGACTAAAAAATCAAGCTAGGGCCTCAGGTATGGAGGTTTTTGCTACTGGGGTTAAGGGACAGAAGCTTGCTGCTAGTGAGATGGAAGTTGTTGAAATTTTGAACAATATGTAGTGGTGTGTGCCATTTTTTGGTTGCTTTTTGGCTGGTGGTTTTTTGTCATTGGGCTGATGGTTGTTTAATGTTGTTTCCTTTTTGCTTCAGCTATTCCTTTTTGTAAAGGGTTTCGGGCCCCTTCAAAACCCATTTTTTACCTCTAATCAAAAAAATATATATTTAAAGATCATTTTTAACTAGGTAATAAGCATTTAGGAAAGAAAACTCAAGTTTAATTAATGAAAGATCTATTCATCAATATAAATATATATATAGCCTATTATTACTAACTAGCTCTATTGTCTATAATATAATGAACATGCACAATGTTGGTAATCTTATGTTTGATGAAATTTACTAACGTTTACTCTTAAGATAGATAACCTTATTTTCCTTAAATATATTATATAGCTTGGATATTATTTTGGGAATGTTTCATAAAAGTGTTGTGAGGTAGATAGACATCAGACTCCTATCATTGTCTCTTATGGAGTAAATTATGAACTTGAATCATTGGGTTTATATAGAACTTTCTATTGTTGCCAAATTGGATGTTCTTGGGATGAAGTACACACTTTCTTTTCTACATCATTGGAAGATGAGATCTAGGTTGATCTTGATACATAAAGGTAATGTAGAGCAACAAAGTGTTCCTCTATAGTTGATGATTTTATTAATCTAAGATGTGTAATGAAATTATAAATGGTCATGTCAATGAGACAGTATGATCATTTCCTAAGAGGCATCTTGTAACCTTTGAGACATGTAGCTAGTAAGGCTTGGCCAACAAGGCATTTTATTAAGCCAATAAGGAACTTTTACAAGTGGTTTTTCATCCCTACCAAGGTTTTCCACTCATGAAATTCTTGTGTTATGGTTCTTTTGTTGATGCATTTATGATCTTGCTATCTCCATAATTTGTATTACATTATTTCAATTTACATGTATTGATGTGATGATAACTCATGTGTAAGCCTACATGGCTAAATCTAATGAAGGCACCACCTTGTTTAAATATACCTTCATTCATTCACGTTTGTAACTCCATTTGAATTTAGTGATGAAGTAATTTAATTAATCCTCTATTTCCACACCATTTTATACCTATGTTATTTTACTAACTTAATTTGGAAATTAAGGCTTATAATTGGTAAGTGAGTTTTCCTATCATTACCGCTTATATGGTATGATAATAACTTATGGAAATTGGATTATGTTTTTGAACTTCTTCATGTAACGCCAAGAAAGTGCACAAGGATAGATTAGAAGCAAACATGCAATGCTAAATCTAAATGAAAATCTAATGCTAATCAACAAAGAACAAAGGAAGTTAAAACGTAAACAAACTAAAACAATCTCACCAATTTCAAATGTATTTCCATGATTCATCTCGATTTCCCTTCTCCATTTTGTTTGTGTAGTATAATTGCCCTCAGATTTCTCGTAAGTTTGTGCAAGTATAGCCTATGATAGTGATTTAGCAAAACATCAAAGATTCAAGATTAAGTGCTCTCAAAATTCATATGATTTCGTGAGAGTTTTCGAGAGAGATTTCGAGAGAGATTGGAATGATGAAGGATAGATCAATTTATAGAAAATTGATTATTTGAATGACAGGCCAAGATCAAAAGATCAACGGATGGTTGAGATCGACAGATTAGTCATGCATTATGATAACTGTCAGTAATGACATGAGTGATCCAAACTAGAAATAGAATTAAAGATTAAATAAATGATTTAATCTTCAAGTTTGGTATTCAAAAACAGAAGAATTATCTTTGCATGGAAAAGATAAAGATTGATTAAATCAACTCCTTGTTCAAATGCACGCACAAAGTTTAATTAATTAAATATGAATATTTAATTAATCAGCATGTACACGCAAATGAGTTAGAACTAGATGATTGAATGATTTGACGAAGAGATTACTCGAGAACGCCACTCAGACATTAAAGCAAGAGTTAACTGAGCAATTTGAAATAGATATCAAGTCAAGTAAAAGTGAATACTTAGATAACTCACACAATTTATCTAAATATAGAGGAATGGGATAAAATAGAATTAATGAATTAAATAATTCATTTAATTCAAGACTCGATATTTGAAGAATAATTAAATAAATAATATTTATTTAATTAAGTGATGAAGGGATTTAAATGAATAATTAAATAAATAAAGAATTTATTTAATTATAGTTGAAGTATGATAAAGAGTAAATTAAATAATGATTTATTTAATTTGACAAGAAGGATAAGGTTAATTAGTAACATAATTAAATAAAAAGCGTTTATTTAATTAATCAGATAGAATAAAGAAAAGTGTGAATCAATTAAATAACTAAGATTATTTAATTAATAGAAGAAATAAAAGAAGATGAATTAATTAAATAATTAAGATTATTTAATCAATAGAAAAATTAATGTTAAGGTGAATTAATTAAATAATTGACATTATTTAATCATGACCATGAAGAATAGGAATTATGAAGAATATTGAAGTCGCAGGCTTAGACCAAATTTCGGTGTCTACATTTTCCCCTCTTTGATACAATATCATTTAGGCGTTGTGTCAAAGAAAATTGATAAGAAATATGCCCCAGTCATGCCCCAGTGTAAAACAGGTGAAGGTATGACCCCTCGGGAGGATAGGCGGGTTCAAAGAACATGAGTGTGCTCTCAAAATTGATGAGAGAATTAGAAGATGAAAGAAAAAAGGATAGAGGAAAATAGATAAGGGTGGTGAAGATGTAGAAAAGAAGAAATGTCAGTGCGAAAAGAAAGATTGAGAAATAATAAAAGAAATGAGATGGATTTTAGTATTAGCAATCTTTGATGTTTCACTGTATCACAAAAGGAATTGCACCTTATCATCATTGGGCAGGACTAATACAAATGGAGACAAACACCAAGATATGGCATAGATCGAGGTGTGCAAGTTCATCCACTTGCTAACAACAGACAGTCGCAAACAAGGATTGTCGTTAACTCATACTAAAGGCACAAGTTGCCCCAGTCTTTTTGTCAAGACAAACCACAAACAGCAAACAAAGTAAAAGACTTTTCATGAGACGTCATCGCTTCTCTAAATCCTTCATGGGACATCCTTGAGGAAACTAGTAACATCACTCAAAATCAAATTTAAAAGACAATCGACAGACAACAGTCCAAGAAAATAGAATTTTGATACATCGTTGCTTCTCTAAATCCCTCATGGGACATCCTTGAGAAAGCTAGTAACATGAATCCCATTCATCAATTCAAGATAAATGATAAGATAAATAAGCCATAAAGTCAAAAAGCCAATAAAATAGTTTCCAAAACTTGATCTTGTTTGTTTGAGTTATTTTAATTGATAGAGCCTGATTTCAGCAGATACACATACTGGATAAGACTATGAGTCTGGTTTCAATGTTATCACTATCTGTATAAGGCATGACAAATCCTGGTTTCAGAAAGACATGTATCATATAAGACATTGAGTCAGATGTCGTTGATGTGATAACCTGTGTAAGGCTATGTTTGATCTTGTCAATTATGCAGGAAGGACTCATCCTGTATAAGACTTAGATTGCATTGTTGATATCAATATTTAGGAAGGACCCATCCTGAATAAGATACAGGTTGATTGCTATGATAATTTCTGTTTCCAGGAAGGACACATCCTGTAGTAGACATTAATTGATCTGTTTTGATTGTTTTGTTTGGCAAGTTGTTTGATTTGACTCAGAGACATTGTTGACTTGTTCACTAGATTGATACATGACTTGATACGATGTGATGACAATTGACTGTGTGAGAACAAACCCTAAAGGACTGACCTAGTGTGGCCTCGGGGGCTCATCGATTGATGGCCTTGCCTATGTTATACACACAGAGACCTCGTAGTTTGACTTGACTTTGACTGACAAGACTGACTACAAATAGAAGACGTGTGTGAAAGTGAATGTGATGAACCCTAATGGACTGACCTAGTGCGGCCTTGGGGGCTCATCGATTGATGGCCTTGCCTACGTTATACACGCAAAGACCTCGTAGTTCGACACAACCCATGACCTTGTCATATAGACATATGAATTGAATCATGATTTTATACAGACAAACCTAAATGGACTAACCTAATGCCTCGAGGGCACATCGGCAGATGGCCTTTCCTACGTCCAGTCGCAGAGGCAACGTAGTTCGACAAACGACAAAGACTGACATGTGTGACTGACTCTGACGCTATTTTTGGATTTTTGAAATGTTTTCATTTTTTTGTCTTTTTGAAGTTTTATGATGTTTTTGTGTTTTCTCAGGTCATTTTGCAATGTTTGTGGATTCTTTCTATGGTTTTACATCTTCAACACAGCCAATGGAAGAATCAATAAGACACATGTCAAGCATTTGCCCCCAGTCGAGTATAAGACCAATTGATTATGAATAGGGTAAAATGGGGGATATGAAATGCACTCGATGTCAATCGTTACAAGTTATGGGAAAGACTACCACTTATTATGAATGGTATATACAAGCGATGGATATGAAAGATAAGGGATATGTACAAGGATGGGTAATATGTATAGGGATAGGTAGTATGTACAGGGATAAGGACTATGTATAGGGTAGTGGTGTATGTACAGGATCATGGACTATATACAATGATAAGGACTATGCACAAGGTAGATTAGAATAATAGTAGACAAAGGAGCAGAGTCGAGTACACATGGCGCCTGTTCGCCAGGTTTTCACCATGGTACCTATCCAAAGCACCACTGAAGTGGTTTTCACTATTGGATGACTGATTTGTCTTTACTATTTTCTAGATTATCTAATTTTTTTGGTGTTACCAAGAAGCCTGTTTGCCAGGTTTTCACCTTGATAACAATTTTTTGTGATTTTCTATTTTTTTTGTATTTTTGCTAATTAAGACAAAGCTCTCAGAAGCTATATGTAGAACCTCTTCAAATGTAGACTATTGATTGGTGATAACAATTGGTCCCCATCAGGAGTAGAGAGTTGGTACGCTCCTGATCCAAAAGCTTTTGTAACAATATAAGGTCCTAACCAGTTAGGTTCAAACTTTCCTAGTTTGTCTCTTTCTACTTGATTCTTTGGGTTCTCCATTAAAACTAGGTCACCAATGTCAAAGTTTCTATTCAAAACCTTCCTATTATAGCTATGACGAAGGTGATTCTGATATGCTTGGAGATGGTCTAGTGCCTTTTGTCTTCGCTCATCTAGGAATTCTAGCTCATGGAGTTTCGATACTCGGTACTCTTCATCATCAATGTGGCCTTTCAGGGATACCCTTAGGGAAGGAATCTCGACCTCAATAGGTAGAATAGCTTCAAAATCAAATACAAGTGAATATAGAGTAGCACCAGTGGGAGTACGGATACTTGTGCGATAAGCCCATAAGGCAGGGTTAAGCTGTAAATGCCAGTCACGACCAGCATCATTGACAGTCTTCTTGAGGATTCTAATGATGGTCTTGTTAGATGCCTCTGCTTGGCCGTTACCTTGTGGGTAGTATGGAGTGGAAAAGTGATGTTGGATATGAAATTCATCACACAAGTAGTAGACTTCTTGGTTCTTAAATGGGCGGCCATTATCAGTGATTATGGACTGAGGGACACCATATCGACAGATGATATAGTTCAGGATAAATCTAGAAATTTGTGTGCCGGTAATGTATGTCATAGGAATGGCTTTGATCCACTTCGTAAAGTACTTAGTGGCAGTGATAATGAACTTGTGTCCATTAGATGATGTGGGGTGGATCTTACCTATGAGGTCAAGCCCCCATTGGGCAAAGGGCCATGGTGACGTGATAGGATGGAGCTCCTGTGCTGGGGCATGTATCAAGTCTCCATGAACTTGGCATTGGCGGCATTTCGTTACAAAGACATATGAGTCTTTTTCCATAGTAGGCCAGTAATAACCCAGTCTCATAATCTTTTTGGCTTAGGTAGGAATGCTAGAATGGGAACCACATATACCCTCATGCACCCCATGCAAGGTCGCTTGTGCTTCAGTAGAATCAAGACATCTCGGTAGGGTATTATCTAAGGCACGTCTATATAGGGTGTCTCTGACAATGGTGTATTTGGCTGACTTGCGGAGGAATGTCCTATGTTGGTTATTAGATAGGCCAGTGGGTATGACTTCGACATGAAGGTAATCATATATTTATTTGTACCATGGGGAATCAGGACCAACAATGTCACACACCATTTCAGAATCTGCGATATCGTAGGCTAGAACCAAAAGCTGTTCTACCAAGAACTCAAACTTAGGCATGTTGTTAGGAATGTCAAGAAGTGATGCAATTGTATCCATAGCGTCTGCTGCCTTGTTTAAAACATGAGGTATTTGATGAAATTCGACTTTGTTAAAGTACTCTTTAAAGCTATCAGCCATGCGCTTGTATGGAGCAAGCTTCTCATCTTTAGTCTCATAATCATCATTTACCTATCTGATTACCAGTTGGGAATCACCATATACTTGTAGGTTCTTAATTTTCCACTTGACTGCCATGCGTAACCCTGTCACTAGAGCTTCATACTCGGCTATGTTGTTAGTGCATGGGAATGCAATCCTAAATGACTTATGGATGGAATCACCCTGTGGTGTAATAAACAGTATACCAGCCCCTGAACCATGATTTGTATGTGAGCCATCAAAGTACAATTTCCATGTTATGTTTGTGTCAAATGTGAATATGAACTCATCAGGAAAGTTTGCAACTAATGGGTGATTTGCCTGTATGGGTGTGTCAGCTAACTGATCAACAATGACCTATCCTTTAATAGCTTTTCTTTCTACATATTGGATATTATACTCACTAAGTATCATAACCCATTTGGCCAGTCGCCCTGTTAATGTTGCCTTGCTAAGAAGATATTTCAGAGGGTCTATTTTAGCAATCAGCATTGTTTGATGGTTTAGCATGTAGTGCCTCAGTTTTTGGGTAGCAAATACTACTGCAAGACAGGCACGTTCAATGTTACTATAGTTGAGCTCATAACCTACCAAAGTCTGACTGATATAATAAACTACCCTTTCATGACCTTCATCGTCATTCTATGCAAGTAATGCTCCAAGTGATGAATGGGTTGCCGTAATATAAACAATCAATGGTCTTCCTTCAACAGGTGGCATTAAGACAGGTGGTGTGAGTAAATATTCTTTAATCAGTTGAAAAGCTTCTCCACACCTAGTTGTCCATACAAAGGGTAGTCCTTTCTTAAGTAGATGTTGAAAAGGATGTGTCTTATCTACTAGCTGCACTATAAACCTTCTGATAGATTGCAACCTTCCTTGTAATGTCCTTAGTTGACTAATATTAGTGGGTGGAGGCATGTCCATGATTGCTTTTACCTTAGCCGGATCCACTTCAATGCCTCATCTAGAAATGATATAACCTAACAGCTTTCCTGACTTGACTCCAAACACACATTTCTTCGAATTGAGTCTCACTTTATACTTTTCCAACCTCTGAAATATCTTGTCTAAAATCTGTAAATGTTCTGCCCTTGTCTTGTATTTTACAATAAGGTCGTCAACATAATCCTCCATAGAAGTGTGTACTAGATCATGAAAGATAGTAGTCATGGCACGCTGATAGGTTGCTCCTGCATTCTTGAGTCTGAAGGGCATAACATTCCAGCAATACGTTCCCCAAAGACAAGTGAAAGCCATCTTAGGTTCATCTTTAGTTGAAATTCTGATCTGGTTATATCCTGAAAATCCATCCATAAGGGACAACATCTCATATCCTGCTGTCATGTCAACTATCATGTCTATGTTAGGCAAAGGGAAGTCATCCTTAGGACAAGCTTTGTTGATATCTCTAAAATCAGTGCAGATGTGGATGCCCCCAGTTGGTTTAGTGACTGGTACAAGATTGAATATCCAATCGGCATAGTCAATAGATCTGATGAAACCAACGTCTAACAATTTCTTGAGTTCTGCCTTGACTAATAAAGCAATTTGTGGATGCATTTTTCTCAGCTTCTGTTTCACTGGTTTGGCACCTGGTTGTAAGGGAAAATGATGCAGAACAAGTTCAAGATCTAACCCCGGTATGTCGGCATATGACCAAGAAAAATTTATCTGTCTCTGTGCAAAGAAGTCGTGAAACTCAGGCTTCTCTTTTGTTGTCAATGACGCTGCAAAATAAACCAGTCAAGGATTCTCTTTTGTGCCTATGTTGACTTCTACGGATTTTTCAATGAGCATGGGTGACTTTTCCTGTGCAATGGGGAGAATGTTCAAACCTCCATCCTTAGGTGCCTCAGAGAGGTTTTCACCTTCAGATGCGTCCTTTCTTTTTACTTTTTCATTGTCTAAAGGTGCCTTTCGGTTTTCACCTAGAGACTAGTCCTTTTTATTTTGTTTATTCTTTTTCTCATTTTTGCGACTGGAGGGTTGAACAGATTTCCCAAAATATGCTTTGTTGTCCAAGTGAATGGTAAAACCAGCCTTATGATCCCCATTAGGTATGCCTTCTCATAATCCCAGGAACTCAGCAATTGCTTTGTCGTTCTCAAAAGTGTCTAAGACAGGTGCATCTTGTTGATCCCAATCAATGAGTTGGGGATAGACTAAAGGCATGTCATCGTCGGAGTTATCAAAGTCTAATGGGGTCAAGGTAAAGATTAAATTATTCATGTGATTACAAAAATCTTGTACCAGGTCCATTTTTCTCTTAGGTTTTAGTCTAGGTGGATGGATAGGTGGACCTAAGGCCAAGGTTTGACTATCAGAAACAGGTGGTTCAGGTTGCCAAGAGGTAGGACCAAGTGATTCCCAATAGTAGTGTTTAAACCATTCCTCTTTTGTCATTTTCTTTGGTGGGCAGGAATTTAAGGGATTGGGTGAGGAACTTAACATCAAGTCAAGTTCTCCAAATAACTTGTCAAGGTCAATGGAAGAAGTAGAGGATAGAGAATACCACTCATAATCATTAGAGTCAGGGGAGTTACAATGATATCGGTCCACTGGTTTGTGAGATGTCTTAATATCTTCTTAAGCACGTACTTCCTCAAGTAAGGGTAATGGGGTACTAGGAACGCCAATCTGAATTGGTTGAAACCCTAGCCCTACTCCTTTTGGCCATTGAGAAACAAATATTGGTTCAATTCTGCCATCTTGGTTTAAGCCTAAACCACTATGTCCATTATATCCTTTGCTTTGCATAATTTTGAAATCCTTTCCATATAGATTTGTAGGAATATGAGCAAGTAAGAGTGGTTTCTCGGCATCTTCCCTATACAGCCAGGAAGTGACATCTTTTAAATCTACATCCTCTTTGCTTAATTCACCCCATTTAGTGAAAGTTGTGGGGGGAACATGTATAGTGATCATAGACTGTCCCCTAACTGTTGTAGGTAAACCATATGACTTAGGAGGAACCAAATGGCTAACACAATAAGAAGTCTTCATGTAATACTCTCCACAACCCTTGTCTTGGATCTCAACCCTAGGAGTGGTAGGAAGCGAGTGTGAAACAGATGTTCGAGTGAGTGTGGATGGATCTACATAAGAGGATGAATTGGATGATGAGGCCTCTTGGTTCACTGGCACTTGACGTTGGGGGATCTCTTTTAGATTGGTACAATATTGAAATGGATCAAGATCACCATATATGGTTATTTCTGTGCCATTGTAAGGGAATTTAAGACACTGATGATACGTGGAAGGGACCGCCTTCATGGCATAAATCCATGGTCTACCGAGCAAAAGGTTATAAGGAAGGGTGAGATCCAAGACCTGGAACTTTTTCTCCATCACTGCAGGACCAATTCTGATAGGAAGTGTTAACACCCCCTTTGATTTTCATTCCTCATCATCATAAGCTTTTATGACAATACTTTTGGTTGTGTCTACACATGCTTCTGAGATACCTAATGCCTTAATTAGTTTTAAAGTGCATAGATTTAACCCTACTCCTTTGTCTACCAAAACTCATCTAACCTTGGTGTCATCAACAAGGACTTCCAGATGTAAAGGATCATTATGGTGGATCTTTTCAGTTGCATAGTCTTGTTCAGAAAATGTGGCATGATGATTATTGGTCAAGTAGCCCACCATTTCCTAGAAACGATTGACATCAAGATCATTAGGGACCATGGTGTTCTATAAAGCGTTATCAAGGATAGATCGATGCTTAGGGGAAATACGCAGCAATTCCAAGATTGAAATTTGGGCTGGGGTCTTCCCCAACTGGTCAAGTAGGTTATATTGTAACTTGGAAGATTGTGGTGTTTGCTGCGATTGAGGGCCCTAGATAGTGAACTTAGTACGATGAGTATTGACCGCACACTCAGGATTAGTATTGATAGTAATGGTATTGATATTCTCATCAGTGGCGCGAAGGAAATGAATGATTTTTCCACTATCATAATCATGTTTGATACTCGCATAGTTGGCTGACATATTGGTCTTAGTACTCGAACTGGGGGCAGTTCCTTTCCCATAGTCATGTAGTGGGTCAGAAAAGACTTGATGATCAATGTTCGATGACTCTTTTTTTTGTCCACTAACTTCAATAATTCTCCTTTCGACAAGATCTTGTATGATATTCTTCAGTTGTCGACTATTTTGTAGGTTATGTCCCTTAGTCCTATGATAATCACAAAAGGCATTGTCATCCCACCAAGCAAGTTTAAATTGTCCTGGATCGTATTGTCTTGGTTCTTGCAGCTGTATAAGTTTATGTTGTAATAGTTGTTTGAACACCGACTCAATGGGTTCCCCTAAGGGAGTGAACTCACATTTTTGAAATCTCCTTTGTTGTGGACGTTGAGTATTTTGGACCACGTTAGGAGGTTGATTGACAGCATTAAGTGTGTTGGCAAAAGTATGAGGTCCTTGTAACGTGAGGAGAGGTCCTGCTTGTAACGTTTTAGCATCAACCACCCCATCGTTGGTGACATTTTTATTGCAAGACCAAAATCTATTTCTGTCAGTGGGGGTGTTTTGTACGATCGCATTTCTATTGGATGTTGTTGTCTTGAGTTCGCCCTTTTCAATGAGATCTTTCTCTATTATAACCCCTTTTTCCACTAGTTCCAAAAAGATGTACAACAATGTACCCTTAAGTTACTCCTGAGTTTTGGATGAAGGTTTTCTTGAAACATTGTAACCTTTTGTTTTTTGGGTATCTCAACAGGACACCTACTAGCAATAGTTCTCCATCTCTAGAAGAAAGCAATGAATGTTTCCCCTTTGTCTTGTGTTGTGTGGCACAAGGTTGCTATATTTATCTCGTGGTCTATGTTGAAGGAGAATTGCTCTACAAATTTCTCAACTAGTTCACCCCAAGATCTAATGCCATAATCTAGACCCGAAAACCATTCTAGTGCAATTCCTACAAGACTTCTCAGAAATAGCCTCATAAGATACATGGGGTCATAAGCGACATCTATGCATATGGTAGAAAACTCCCTGATATGTTCTATTGGATTTCGTTTGCCATTGTACTTAGGAAGATTTGGTATGACATATCAGTGAGGGAAAGGTGTCATGTACAATGATCTATCAAAGGGGAATGGGCATATGTCCTTTGTTGAAAATGATTTCTTAGTTGACACCGACATGTTATCCATTTGTGTTTGTAATGCGTGCATTTGTGTTTGTAAGACGTCAACTTGGGTCAAAGATGTGCTAGGGGGATTATGTGGATCTGTGTATGTGTTCTGAAATCCAAAGTCTCGTGATGGGTTTCGATTGAACGTTGGCATCTGAGGTAGATTTTGATTTGGAATATTGGTAAATGTGTTTTGGTCTCGAATCTGCATAAATTGGTGTTGACTTGGGGTATGTGTAAATGGATTGTGAGTACCACTTTGGGAAAACGGATTCTGATTTGGCATTGATGTAAATTGGTTTTGACTTGGAATCTATGTGGATGGATTCTGACTACCACTCTGTGCAAAAGGATTATGATTCAAAATCGATGTAAATTGGTTTTGACTTGGAATCTGTGTGGATGGATTCTGACTACCAATCTGTGAAAAAGGATTCTGATTCAGAATTGATGTAAATTGATTCTGACTGCCAGTCTGGGAGAATGGATTCTAATTGCCATATTGGAAGGAGGGAATGCCTCCTATTTGTGTAATCTGTGGTATGGTACTAGTGACTGGAGCACTAGGTATGGCCATCGACTGTGGTATGGTACTCGTGATACTAGCAGTTGGTATGGTTGTTGATTGCAAACTTGTGACACCGACATAAGGTGTAGAGGCTAACATTTTAGGTCTTTTACTCCCAACAAGAGGACTAAGTGGAGTTGATGATGAAGCTCCTACAGTGAAATTAAATCTCGATGTCATGCCGGATGTACCAAATGGAGACATATTGATTATCGTACTCTGTGTAGATGTGCCAGATGGCATAGTTGTCCTAACCTGAGGTGTAGTGGTACTAGCAGTCATTGTGTTTGTTCCTTGTGTAGGTTGAGTTTGTAAGGTGCTAATATCAAATCCTGTGGGTAAGGTAGCGCCTTCAGCTAGAAATTTGGCTAAAAATCATGGACGATCGTTTGCTAGGTATTCATCTACAAAAGAGGCAAATTCAGGGTCCTGTGCGGTAGCCTCTACGTCCTCTACTGCAATATGTCCTTGAGTGTTTCTAGTGGTGAATTTGTCTAATAAAGTCTTATGAGGTCTTGAAGAAAATGGATTGATGAATTTGTTTGGGTTCGACATGTTTTCTCTCTCTCTTCTCTTAGACCTAGTTTCAACCATGTAAGACAAGCTCAATATGCGGGAAATGCAAAACTATATCTATGAACAATATGACTCTAGTCTATGTTTTTGGGATTTTCGTATGCAAAATAAGGGATGTTCTAGGATGACACTAGTCTAGACTCTAAAGATGCAAAGTCTAAGCAAGACCCTAAAGTGATCAATTTTATAAACCCAAGACGAAGGGACCAACTACTTAAAGTCAAACCAAGGTGTCAATTTAGTTTAAATCAAGGAACCAATGTAGGACGAGGATCAAAGACAAGTTGAGTTTCCTAACTAGACTGATGAGCTAGGAGGACTCTCTGTAGAACAAAGGATAAAATGATAAGACTAGGTTCAATGACAGATTTCATTGACACTATGACTTTTCTAGAGTGTAGATGGTGGACCTATCCTAAAGTTTGTAAAAATGACCTTCCTAGAAGTTTACTCTAAAGGAAAAATGTATTCTAAGATGAGACCCAACTTTGAATTAGGACAACTATGGTAATGACTGAATGAACCTAAAGGATGCAAAATTGAGCAAATCGTTGCAGGTTTCTGTTTAAGGACTGTTTGTGTAAAGACAACTGAAACTGGTATAACCGTGTTGACTAGACAGTGATTGTGAATTCTGGTTTTCTGATAATCAGACAGATGCATCGTAGGATCTAACATATGCGATCAAGTTTATCAGTTGTGGTTTTCTAGTAATCAATTGCGTTTCTCTGGTAAAGTTTAGTTTGACCCTAACAGATGCGGTTAACTTTTTAACAGATGCGACTTGTATTGACAGTTGCGACTCAGAATATAACGCATGCGGTTTTTGCAAAGCAATTGTGAGCTAAACTAGCAGATGCGACTCTAAACTACACAGATGCGACGGATATTGAATGATGCAACTCAAGACTAAATAGATGTGACTTGAAAAAATAGTTGCGACTCAGAATTTAACAGATGCGACTCAAGATTTAACAGATGCGACTCTAAAGATCAATTGCGATTTTCTGGTGAACAGTTGTGACTCTCTGTGTATTTTTAGTGATGAGATTTAAATTGACTCCATTTTTTGTGATCAAATTCTGACAGTCAAAGACAATCATAAGACAAAGTGTTTTTAGTTTCAATTTTGGACTCAAAGAATGTTTAAGTTGATAACAGACAAGCACATCCTAATAGGCCAAAGGCCTAGGGTTTGTATACTTGGTATAGCCCACCGAAATACCCTGGATTGGTGATGAACACCTTTCCTTCTCAAGAGCGGATAGCTTAGAAATTTTGTAGCATTGGCTCCCCTCCACGGCTCATTAACATCTTTCGAGCACACCAATTTCGAATTCTTTGGGCAATGACCTCCCAAGAACTGCTATCTCTACTCAAGGGGATCAATAGTGAGTAATCTTCGGGCATGATACTATACCCTGCACTATACCAAGCAATGGCCACAAATAGGTTGGTCTCTAAAACAAAAAGTTGATTATTCAAATGACAGGCTAAGATCGAAAGAGATTGGAATGATGAAGGATTGGAATGATGAAGGATAGAGACAAATAGGTTGGTCTCTAAGAGTTTTCGAGAGAGATTGGAATGATGAAGGATAGATCAATTTATAGAAAATTGATTATTCAAACGACAGGCTAAGATCGAAAGATCAACGGATGGTTGAGATCGACAGATTAGTCATGCATTATGATAACTGTCAGTAATGACATGAGTGATACAAACTAGAAATAGAATTAAAGATTAAATAAATGATTTAATCTTCAAGTTTGGTATTCGAAAACAGAAGAATTATCTTTGCATGGAAAAGATAAAGATTGATTAAATCAACTCCTTGTTCGAATGCACGCACAAAGTTTAATTAATTAAATATGAATATTTAATTAATCTACATGTACACACAAATGAGTTAGAATTGGACGATTGAATGATTTGACGAAGAGATTACTCGAGAACACCACTCAGACATTAAAGCAAGAGTTAACTGAGCAATTTGAAATAAATATCGAGTCGAGTAAAAGTGAATACTTAGATAACTCACACAATTTATCTAAATATAGAGGAATGCGTTAAAATAGAATTAATGAATTAAATAATTCATTTAATTCAAGACTCGATATTTGAAGAATAATTAAATAAATAATATTATTTAATTAAGTAATGAAGGGATTTAAATGAATAATTAAATAAATAAAGAATTTATTTAATTATAGTTGAAGTATGATAAAGAGTAAATTAAATAATGATTTATTTAATTTGACAAGAAGGATAAGGTTAATTAGTAACATAATTAAATAAAAAGTGTTTATTTAATTAATCAGATAGAATAAAGAAAAGTGTGAATCAATTAAATAACTAAGATTATTTAATTAATAGAAGAAATAAAAAAAGATGAATTAATTAAATAATTAAGATTATTTAATCAATAGAAGAATTAATGTTAAGGTGAATTAATTAAATAATTGACATTATTTAATCATGACCATGAAGAATAGGAATTATGAAGAATATTGAAGTCACAGGCTTAGACCAAATTTTGGTGTCTACACTTCATTTTCCTGAAAGGTTGTTGTGTTCTCATATTATACTGAAAGAAGAGGAAGAGTTTATGTAATTTTTGAATGTTTTTATGTTAACCTTTGAAATCTTCATGTTTGATCAGACCTTAATGAACACTACCTATGGGTAGATTTGAAAGACTACACTCTGCTTGTAGTTAGCCTTTTTTCTTTATTCTCTTCCCAACAATGAAGGGTTGTGGCATTTTGTGTCTAATATATCATCCATAGGAAAGATTAGGTTTGAAATGTTGTAAAATCTTTGGCATATCACCATTTTATGTTTTATGTTTACATTTCCTTCTACCCTTTTCTCTAAAACTCAGAGAAGAGCTGAATTTCTATAAAAATATTAGAGGTATTCAATGAGGTGCAAATCAGTCCCCCACTCGTTGAATTTCCCATAAGACTGTCAGAGAGGTGCAAGCTTTGCTAATCAACACTTTTGAACAAACCTTACACTATTTTTCATTTACAATGTTTATGACTTTCAAGCATATGAATTTTTACTTGCTTCATGGAGCTTGAAGATCATTTTTGTGTGGTTCCTTATCAAAGTTATCAGGAGGTATAACTTTGGTATGGTTTGAGTAGGCAACCCAACTAAGGTATGACCTTCCCCATATCCACTCACATTTGTGTGAGTACATACCTTCCATGAGTGTATGTGTCTCACCTTCTAGAACTTCTCACACAATAGATATCCAAAAGTTTTGTTTCCTCAAAGTGAGTATGCATTTTTGGACAAATAGCTTAGATCTGATCCACATCATGTTGGAAAAATGATTGAGGCTTGATCCACCTCTTTTTACTTTGTTTTTTATTTTATTTTCCTTTCTTTTAATCTATGAAATTACATGTTTGTGCATCTTGTTTTGTTGCATATCGTACACCTTGTGTGTGTCCTTTTGTGCTTATGTCAGTTTGACGTAGGATCTTGGATCCTGGAGGCTTGGTTACCTCCTTGATCTTTGTTATCCTAGACCATCCACATTGGTATGATTGGACATGTCTTGAATTTCTACTTTAGTGTGAGTTTGAAGAAAGTTCATCCTCTCACTAAAGTGGGGGCCAAATATAGTGTAGAAAAAACTATTCATTTTTCACATGATATGGAAATGACTAATGATAAATTGGACTTAATGTCGCCTTGATATAGTGTTGTGAGATGTTTTACACATCCACATCGGGTCTTGGGCCTTCTTTAAGCTAAATTAACTTAACGAGCTACCCTCATTTAGTGTTGTAAAATGAATTTATTTACACTTTCACATTAAATTTAAGGGGCTTGTAAACTAAGTCAACCTAATCTAGAGTTTTAATGTGTCCTACACATTCACATTGCGTTTAGGGCCCTTCTAAGCTAAACAGACTCAAATTTTCCTTAATTTAGTGTTGTAAAGTGTATTTATTTACACTTTCATATTGGATTTGGGCCTTATTGCATTTATGACCTTTATATCATCAATAATAGGCCCTTATGACCCTATATTGTGCATCCCAAGGAATATTTTAATCAAAAACCCAACAATATCAATATCTAAACTTAATTTCTTCACTCCTCGACACTTTAGGACTAAAAATAGCCCCTATGGGACTCGTTCTCCACCTTGGTGGAATGAGTCCCATTTGGCCTATTTTTAAGGTTTTGAGAAAAGTGGGTTTTTAATTCAATTTTTTTTCATGTCGGCCTTGAGGATCAAATTAACAGTCATTTGAGTGCATTACCTATATAAAAAAGCATCCAAATCATTTTTTCATCATACATTCATGTTATCAAGTCAAGCAAGCAAGGGTTAAGTATTGCAAGTCTTCATAAGGTCATCAAGATAGCTTCGAAGATCATTTCTAAGGCATTCAAGGGAAAGATTCTTCATCAATTATTGCAACAATTCAAAATCCATTGTCATGTCAAGCATATCAAGCATCAAGCATGTTCTTGAGCAAGTGTTATTATGTTGCATCCAAGATCCAAGATCAACCATTTTTCTCCATTCATTTCAAGATCTACATCTACATCTTTCATGGCCACTTCATGCTAGATTGCAAATTTACAAGACATCATTTACAAGGCATCATTCAAGGTATTATTGTCCATGATTCATGTTCTTTGTTTTATGTTTCATGCCTTCATTTAATTGTCTCATCATTTGGTTTAATTACCTACAAGTGGTTTGACCAAGGAAAACCCCTATTCCCTAATAATCAACACTTTTTCTCTCTTTCTTTGTGTAATTGCAGATCTGGGTACTTTGAAGACTTGAGGACCATTGAAGATTAGGTTACAAGCTTGTTGAAGTTGTCTCCCCATTTGTAAGGTCATAATCTTCATTAAAAGGTTATCTATAGCCCAGAAATCAAAGTTTTGGATTCAGAAACCTAGAGAAGCGGATTGAGCAGGCTAAGAAGAGCATATTCAGACTTTGAAATTCCAAAAAAAAAAAATTGGACTCATTCACTACCAGTGGCGAATGATTCCCACTGTAGATGTTTTTTGGAGATCTTTGTAGATTTCAATACCCTTTTTCCCAAAACTTTCTCCTATGAAGAAATCCAGATCTGGGACTGATTCACCCAAAATGACAAATGAGTCCTAGTAGGCAAAAATTTCAAGATCAACAGCATTTCTAGTCTTCATTCAAGTCTCTAAAATTTTCTAGGTGCACACATTCTTTTTTGAAACTTTTTGTTTTGTTTTGCACACTTTTCTAGGTCATTTTGTAATTCATTGCAACAAACTAGGTTTTAGTGTTGCATCTTACATTGCATTCATCTTTACAAGTTCTTACTTGGTGGTGAACCCCTCATTATATCATATTCAGCCCCTAGGACAACCCTATCACAAGATCTCGTTATCTTTTGCATTGAGATCTATAGGGTTATCCTTGAGTGGAATAACTTTGAAAGTGGGTGTGATAGCACTTAATCAACCTATCCCCCATTTTCCTTGGTTACATTCCTATATGTATTGGTGTCTCTTTCTAGTGGGGATTGGTGTCTCCAAAAGGTTGGTGCCTACATACTTAATTGGGGATTGGTGTCTCTAGTAGGTTGGTGCCTATAAATTCATTTGGGGATTGGTGTCTCTAATAGGTTGGTTCCTACATCACATTATAAATTCCCTTATTATATCTTTCTTGTGATTATTTCTCACCATTGTTTTTGCCAATCTTGGGTTTCCATGTATATCCAGTGTCATGTGTTGTGTTGTGCTTTTATTACTAGCTTGTATGGTTTAATGCTCTTCATGTTGAAAATCTATATAATAGTAGCACAAGATTCAAATTCTATGATCTAGTAAATAGTGTTGAAGTTTAGAATTCTATTTGAAGTAGATCTACTAATTCACCCCCCATCTCAATATATTGTGTGCCCTTCACTAATTAATAAAGAGAGAGTGGAATGGGTTTTTTCTCTCTAAAATAGTACTTGGAATTAAGGAATTCTCATATGGTATAATTTTTAATACATATGAGAAGAAATGGAATGAGCATCTATAAGTGAATTACAACTCTAGATAAGGGAAAATGAAAGGGAACAAAATGGAAAGATATAAAATTTGAAGTTAAAGTTGGAACAGATAAAAATTAAATATATTTTAGCTGAATGAGATAACAAGAGAGAGGTGTCACCCATCCAAAGAAATAAAATACAATGCACCTATTACTCTAGTCAAGGCCAAGTAAATAAATGAATATTCATTTATATGAGGGAAGAGAAGAGCCATAGCAATGAGGATAGATTTTACAAAACCTCCAAGGATGTTAAAAAAAAATTATATGGAATATAGAAAGTGGAATGACCATCAAACTAATGGTTTTCCTTCGTGTTATTCAATCTATGGGATGAGTTTGAGCATGAACCCTAGTGTCATCATAAGGGTGGTGAGAATTATTCCATCCATATAGGGAAGGAAATATTTGGAGATTAATCTTTGGTATTTTTTCTCAAATGGTAGAATTTTTAATACATAAGAGATGCAATGCAATTAGCATCTAAAATTGATGTACAAATATATATAAGGGAAAATGAAAGGGAAGATAATAGAAAGATATAAAATTTGAAGTTGGAGTTGGAACAAATAAAATCTTAAATATATTATCGTTAATTGAGAGAAAAAAAATAGAGGTTCTACCCATCCAAAAAAAGAAAATACTATGCACTTATTGTTGAACATCTATAGGTTGTCAATGATGTCAAAGGACTGTCCAAGGTTGCTATCAATTGTTGTCAAAGGGTGTCAAGGAATTCAAATGTGAAGGTTTTCATAGATGAAGAATATTGTAGCAGTACTATACGTATAGTACTTTGAGTTATCATTATATTCCCTTAACATAATTTTTTTATATTTCAGAAGCATTTGTTCATCAGTGTGTAGATTGTCTAATTGATTCAAGTATCTTGAAGCAAGTTTTGTTGAGGCATGATTTCATTTAGATAGTTAATTTATTTATTACACCATGTCGAGTATAAAATCAACAAAATTTTGGTGGTCTGAAAGTCAATTCATGGATATCTTTTAGACATTGAGATTTATTAATATGGTTGGCATTTCTTTTAAAAATGCAATATAGCTTTGTAGTTTTGAAGGAAACTATTTCTACACTAGTTCTATCAATTTTTTGAGTTCTCAATGGTGCAGCTTACTATCCAATAATTTTGAATTGTTAGAAGTTTCATCAAGCTATTCAAAGTTTGAGGCATGTGTGGTAATGGCTTGAAGTGTGCAAAATATAAATCATGCATGTGGAGTGAGGATAGGACCTATTTAAGGTTCCTATGGTGGTGCAAGGAATCAAGTTCTTTTGGAATAAAAGGGTTAGGTTATAAAAAATTAAAGGTGAGTGATCCTCCTACTAAATTACTTTTTGGTAAAGACACAAATGTTTCTAATGATATCGAGACATCTAGGGAAAATACTAAGACAAAACTCCCTAAAACTGAACATACTGATGGCCAAGCTTGGATTGAAACCTTTTGGGAACCTAACTATACCTCAGTATTTACTATATCTTCCCTATCATTAAGCTTTACTGATACCTATGATTATGTACCCCTATTCTACCCATAATTGATAGATTGGGACTATAGACACATAAAATATACCGATTGACATTGTGCATCTGATCCTAACTTACTAACATCGTTTCTTCCTGAATCATCCCTCGGTCTAACTATTTAATCAAATCTCCTTATCTAATTAAATTCATCAATATTCCTCCCTTAATTGAATAAATCATTTTATCTAATTAAGTCAATCTCTTTTGTTAATTAAATCAATCAATCTGATCTAATTATCCCTATTTAATTGAATAATCAATCTATTTGATTAAATCTCTAAAGTCTATCCATTAAATTAAATAAATTAAAACCTTATTTCACTTAATCTAACACCATCTCTTTTAATTAAATAAATCAAAATCCTTATTTAATTAACCCCTTATCATATTCCTCTCTTATTTGATTTAAGTAAATCCATAAATTTGAGTCAAATAGGTCACATCATCTAACCTCTCTCATTAAATTAATTAACCCTTAATTACTTTAATCTCATCTCATGTCCCATCCTCTAGATAATGCAACTTTCACATGAAAATAGATTTAATTCATTTATTAAATCTTTATTTTCCTCACAAGGCATCTTTTGGAATATTCTCTCAATTTGAATTCAAAAATTCCAAGTCATCATGTACATCCAACAAGGCAATAACTTCATCTTACATGTCCTTTGCCTTGAGCCAAGTGGCATTTATCGCATTTTCCCTTCCCTCTTACAAGTCATTTCAACAAATTTGAAATTCAAATTTATGCATTTATTGGCACAATCCCCAAATCTTGCACATCCTCCATCCATTCATAGCTTGAAAAATGGCATCATACCATTGGATGAATGTTAGTCCCACATTGCTCAAATTTTGAAATTCATCCATCTTGGAATTCTATAAATAAAGTGCTCATATCCTCATTTGATCATCCACAATTTATGCAAAGTTACCATGCTCAAATATCTCTCAAATTCCATCCATTATCATTGAGTTCTTAGCTAGGTTTTTTGCAGATTTTTGGCTTGGAGCTCTCATCCTGCATCAACAAAGTGGATCAACTATCTTCAATACATCAAGCTTGCATCTTAGGGATTTGGAAAGGGCCAATTTTCACATCAAATTGGCACCAATTCCCCCATGGGATCATGTGTTTGCTATTCTAATTAGGATTGAATCTATGTTTCTTTGTTTCATTAAGCTTTTCATTGTTTGCTTTCCTACTTTGAGTTTGTAAATGGATTTCATGGGAAATCCTTGTTTTGGCTTGCAATCTCTTGTCTAACTTGTTTATTCTTGTTGTTTTGCAAGTACCAAGGTTGGGGTTCACACATTTGGTGCTAGAAGGAGGGTTGAACCTCCAACAGTTTAAGCATTAGACTTTACTTCGTTAGATCTCAGTTTTAAGCATTCAGATTTAGATTGAATTCTTTAGCATTCATTTCATTTTTTGGAAATTTTCAAAAACAAAAAATAACAATAATAATAATGTGCTCTGTTTATATGCTTCATAGAATAATGAAATAAATGTGTACACATTCTCTTGTCTTTAGAGATTGCTCGAACTCATAGGAGACCATTGATACTCACCTTGCAGAAGGTACAGTTGATGTTCTTCGAGTTGTTGTGCATAATGAGGCTCTACCTATTCTCCTTGGCATAGGCTTCTGAATGCAATCACAAAGTTCAACATTATTCTCTTTCTGCTCCTTGGAACAAGAATCAATCATGTTGTTCCTTGGAAGGATCTCACTATCCTGTGGCATTCCTCCACTGCAAATCTAGGATATTGTACCTCTGTCTATTTTCAGTCCAAAGATCTGAGAGGTTGACCAAGCCTCTTCTTAATACACTAGATTCATTGACATTCTTAAGATGCGTTAAAGGAGACTTTTTAGATAGTTTTTCTACTTGTTGTTGATGTTGCTCTTTAAATCTAACTTCTAGAGTTAATAGGCCCTTGTAATTTTGTTTGCTGATTTAGTGAACCTTTTTTCCAACCATTCTCAAAGTTTGCGCCCTAAGAACTTGTATATCCATAGCCAAATCAATTTCAAAATGACTTTATAATGCGGGTCTCAAAGCAATACAGAAATCTTAGTCATTTCTATAGGAAGGATCGCGTTTTATCTGTGTTGTTTCTAACCTTGTCTGGGAATATCTCTTGCGCATTTTGTCTCTGTTGTCTCTAAGCTTGTTTGGGAATATCTCTTGCAAAAAGAAAACTACGAGGCAAGGTAATCCTTCCAGTGTTTTTGGTGTATCTGGTATGTTTCCATTCCTCTATTTTTGTGTCGTTGTAATGGACTTTAAAATTGAAACTTAAATGTTGCTTAATCTCTCTTGTTTTTGTTTCCATACCTATCAATTTTTTATATTTCCATACATAAATGTTGCGTCGATTATTCATGATGTCTACTGATGAAGTGCATGCCATAAACCTTCAACTCTTCTGAGTTACCGCCCTGAAATAGCATGTTTGTTAAGAACAAATTTATCTAGATATTTTGTGTTTTATTCATGGGAGCATCGCCTCCAGTAGTACTCTTCTTTTTGTTGTGAAATGGTAGGTTTTGAATGAGAATTGACATTTCCAGTATTTAGAGGAAACCATTCTCACAGTTTTTTATGATTGACACGCATTTATACATTCTGCCATAGCATTTCCAACTATAAGCATAACTTATGCGCACTCTATCTTTGTTTCCTTTCAAAATCTCTGTTTTATTTTTTCTTTGGCACAGGGGATGGCGCTAGTCAAAGGGAATTTTATTTGACTAAACATCTAACAAATGCAGTTGCTGGAAATTTTTTAAAAGACTTTTTAGTATTTACCTAAAAGCTTCTTGTATAGTCAGCTAATCTTTTTGGCTTGGACCTTCTAACTTTTTCACCTGTGGATGGCATTTGCTTGTAAGTTTTTAAAGCCTTTTCAGGATAAGTTCTTGTCTTTGAGTGATCCCATCAAAAGGTTTAGAGCTCTAAACCACTCAGAGATATCATCACATAGAGGCCTCAGTTGTATAGGATTTCACTCTTTTCTATGTAATAATGGCTGCCCCAAAAGCTTTGTACTCACATTCCCAAAATGGATTCCACATCAAACAAAAAGCATAGTGCCTTTGAACCAATTAGGAACTTGGTTACCTTCGAATTAATTCTGAATCTGGTAAAAATATGAAAGTACTCAAGGATTTCATGATTATGATGGCATTTTTTTGTCTCTTGCTTTAAATTCTCTTTGATAGTGATGCACAGAACAATGTGTTGAGATCTATTCCATTATTAAATCTCTCTGATGGTTTCAAAATGTATATGTCTATCAAAGATGACTTTCTTATCTGACACGCAGGCTAGAGGAGGTTGGTCAAAAGTTTTAGAACTCGACTTTACACCTGCTAGTACCATTTACTTCTCTTGTTTCCTTGATTTATGTGTTGCATTTTAGGTGGATGAGGTTCAATGGAAGCAGGCCTTTCGTAAGTTAGTCAACAATGGTTTCATGTCATATTGCAATTACTATCAAACATGGCCGAAAGTATCTCTCTACCAAATGTACTATGCTTCTCTGTCGCGTGGGGTGCATAAGAGTTTTTTTTACTTGAGTTAAGAAAAGTTATCATGGCTAGGAGAATGTTGGTCAAAGATCCTTGGGCGCAGTTTTACACTTGTCATTTATATTAGTTTGAAATTTCCTCATATGGCATTTATGAAGTAGCTTTACATTTACCAAATGCAGTTGCTTAAATATTTTTTTTAAGACATTTATTTTATGCCTTTCATTGGTCCTCCTTGTCATTGCTCATTATCCATTGGAATTCTAACAATTAAAAGTGACTTTTTGCTCAATTTACATTATTGTCTATTGGCTCGATTCAATAAGAGCTTTTGAAAACCATCTTATGTGTTTTAGTCATTGGATCACGCATTTGGATCAAAAGGAAAATATTTTTAGGTTGACCATCAATTATGTCATAGATAAGAAAGGAGGAAAATGAGGTAAAAGAGGAAAACAAAGAAGGAAAACAAAGGTGAAATCTACATTGGAGTCAAGCGTGGGAATCAAGCAAAAACAAGAGAAATTGCTCAAGCTCAAAAAATGAACATCAAAATTGAAGTTGACAAAGAATTTTTAAATGCTTTAAAGAGCTTCCATTTACGCTTTAGTTTTTTGTTTTAGATCAACTCACATACTTTTGGGCTCTAAAAAGAACATTTAGATTTTTGCTACAAAGGCTTAAAATGAACATTAGGACACAAACTAAATTTGGTTTTCGATTTAAACAAATTGAAGAAAGAAAACTATCACATTTCCTTTGGAGCTTAAAACGAAGTCATTATTGCTTTGTGGGATTTAAAACGAACATGTGTCTTGTATGTTTTGTAATCTTTTATGAAAAATAATCTCATCTAAAAAGGCGTATGCACTTCTCTCACACTTCATGGCAATCTTGAGAATCAAAAGCCTTTTTGATGACATTAAGTTGCATAAAATATTTCCCTCACATTTCATTTTGGGTTTAAAAATTGAACAAAGCTTGCGAGTGTGAGTAAGCTTATTGCATGTGATCTCCCTTTGTTTCTAAACAAGGGTCGATCAAACTATGAATAAGTTTATTCACTTTTGTCTATCTTAGAGGGCTTGCCTTGGGGAAAAAGTACTCACCCAAGGGAATGACTCAATCGGTAACACTCTCAAGAGTATTTCCAATCGGGATATAAATGTGGGTATTGGAGTAAATGCCAATATCACGCGGTTGATTCTGACGAGATGGATTCGAAAGGGGACTCTCACTGTATGGGTCAATCTCCACGAATGGAAAGTCTGAAATAAAACCCTTGTTTGTAGTGGCCTATTAACTCATTCACCGAGTTTATCAAAGTGATGCATTGGAACTTAGATTCCAAGAAGCTACTAATATAGAGGTTAAGACTTCATTCTTAACATACCTTTATATTTTTTCCTTGGTTGCATGTAAAATCATCACTTCTACTATGAAGGGCATGAGGCAAGCCCACCGAGAAAAATGTACCAATTGAGCTAGGGTGTTATATTGCTTGTGAGTCAGTTTGAAAACACAGTGCTTTAATCGAAAACATTGGAAAACCAACATTCAACATGAGAATCAAATCTCAAACCCTTTAGGAGAAGCAAATATCCTTGAAAAAATTCACATGTTATTGCTTGCCCTTGGGATTCATATCCTTAGAGGCTTCTAAGCATTTGGATTTCATCTCAATTTTCTCCTACTAAGGTCAACAATACGTAACTCTTGCCTCAAATTTCCTTGGTATTCGCATAATACACTTTGCGGGATAAGGGGAAAGTTGAGACATCGGACATCTAAATTCAAAATCTAATCAAGAGTGTGTTTGTGGTAAAAGGAATACATTAAGCAAAGATTAAATCAATTAGACCCTACATATGTGCTTGGAATCTTTTGGTCGTATGGTTTTCATGCAAACATCGGTCTTTTGATTTTGAATTAATTTTAGAGAAAGGCATGTTCTTCACTATCTTGGTCTTGGAAACAAGTCCTTCCTAGGTTCATTTAGGATCAAATCAAACACTTCATCCAAATTCCAAACATTTATCATCCCATCTAACCAAACAACTTTAGAGCTTTGGAAACATCATTCTAGACTTGGGTAAATCATCAAAATCAAAATCACCTTGTTTACTTGGGAGTATGGGAATGCATCCTTTCTCATACCTCTAGTTAAATCAGCACCCCTTTGAACAAGTTCATCCTAAGATCACATCCAACTTCTTAGGGTTTACAAATTCATTTCCCAAACCAAACCAATCAAAAACAAACCCTAAGTCTAGCATTGATCCAAAATTCCTAAACGTTCAACACTCATATCATTCACCCCTTTTCATCCTTCATCTCGTCATTGGTTCTAAGAACCTTAAAGGTCACTTTTGCAACAAGGTCAAAACACAAGAACATGGAATATAAACTTGATCCATACATCATGAGTAATCCAATTCAACTAAGCTATCAAAGCCTTACAACGTCGATTGATTATCAACACTCACATCTATAAAAACCGTACATGGGATCATTACCTTCTACAAATTTCAATGTCACAACAAGTGTGAGCATGCCCAAATCAAAGATTAGAACACATTTCCTGATGGTAGATCTAAATCCAAACCTACAAGTCTGTCAACCGAACAATCAATGCATGAGCCTTCAAATGAACAACATCATCCCACCAAATCCCTACATGTCCAATGAGAATGTACCAAGTACAAGTTTTCCAAACATGAATCCAACAAACTTTGGGATAAATATGTTTGTAAATCATACAATATTGTTCAAAATCCAAACAAGATGTTAACAACTCCAAGTCAAGGTAACACCATGCAAAATCAAAGTTACCTAAATCAAGGCAATGTGATTCCCAACATCAACAATGGTCAATTTCAACCCATAATGCCAAATTTGAACATCATCCCAAATCAAAACATTGTCCAAAATCAAACACCACAAGTGTACATTCCAAATCTTCTTGAACAAAAACCAAATCAACTATATCAAGGGAGTCAAGATCAAATTTGGCGAGATCAAATTGCTACACTTACCAAAATAGTTGAGTCATTGCGCCAAGAGACATCTCCACCATCATTACCCATATCAACATCATTCCTTGGTTTAGGGCTTCCCCCTTTACCTAACACCAATCTCTCCATTCAAATCAATCCACCTAACACCAATCAAACCATCACATCCTTTGAATATACCATTGACATCGCACCAATAGATGGTATCTAATCAAATGACGACATCAATCCTGACAAATCAAAACATGGTCTCCCAAGGAACTATCACCTCATTCATTCTGACCATTCATATCACCTCAATCACTCCATCCACCCCTATCACACCCATCATATATCAACCCCTCACTACCATGATCGCTCCCAGCGTATCTCAACAACTTGGCACTACATCCAACATGATTCTGAATCCGCCACCACTACCACCAAAACCAAACGCAGTGAGACAATATAACATTGCGCTAAAAGCTCACCAGGCCTACCAAAAGGCCATCCAACAATATCTAGCCACAAAACAAGCAACATGAGCTCAACAAGTTCAACAAGCCTCTCAAGCTACCCAACAAACACAAGCACAAACATGAAAAATGATAACTTTTGGGGACAATGACCAAGATCTATCCATCAATGAACACTGTGAATATTTTTCCACCTCATCGAATGATCAAATTTACATACATCAAGAATCACTTTTCAATCATGATCAAAATCCACCAACAATACTCAACAATGATCCAATCCAAGAAATGCCAACATCACTTATGGTTGAAGACATTGACAGTATCTCCACCATAATTGTTGAAAACAATGTTCAAAATCTATCCATCAATGAGCACATTAAAGTTGTTTTTACCCCATCCAATGACCAACCCACCATACATCAAGAGCCACTTTTTAGTGATCTATTTCAAGGAGTGTTAGGATTGTTTGATCCTATTGACATAATGCACGATCTATTGACCTATGATCATATTGAAAATTTCTCTACATCGCCTTATGAGTTAGAGGACATATTTCAAGAATTTATGCCAAAGCATGATCAACGTCTTTCACCAAAGTCTAGCAATGATCCTTTCCAAGACATATTGACATCCTTCGACCTCATGGTTACAGATACTAAAGGAATCTTCAACTTAACATTTGATCCAAGTCCACTCAAAGATCAAGAGGATATTAAGTCATTCCCCATGTCTAATGATGACATCCAAGAACCCTTTGTAAGTAATCCATCCTTTGAAACTGACCCATGTCAAGAACTTGATCCAAAGCATATCGAAAGCAACTCCAAAATCATTCAAAAATCAAGAATTTGTATCTCCAAGATACTACAATTATCTAATGGACAATCTCCTATCTATGCAAGATGCACATACTCCTCCATCTACCCATGAGATGCTTTCTATGGAGGGACACATAGATGATCTTCATTCAGAACAGGATCCCTTTGTTCCTAACATTACTACACAAAAAGAGCAGGTTATTGATTCCTATTATCAAACAAAGTTGTCAACAACAGTATCAGATATATCACAAATTCAGACTAAGGGCATCATGAATAAAGATATCCAACATTATCCACTCAAGGAAACAAGTCAGACAGAACAGTATAATCCAAAGTTAGTAGAGCGGCAAATGGAAATAATGTCATCTATAGTGATCATTGATCAGAGAATGCATTTTGAACAAGAGCTCTCAGAACAGGAAGAATCAAAGCATAAAGGCAATATTACCACCATACTAGGGGGAACTTCATCTAGTGCAAATGTCAACATAGGAAGCACAAAGAGTCCTTATGATGAAACTAGTGTCAATACTACAACCAGCCACGTCATGAATCTTCATCCACCCATCACCCCATCCACGAATTGGGACCAACGTCAAAAGAAATATTTGAATAAAAATACTAAGAATGTTATCAAAGCAAAAGAAGCTGAGAAGCATAATAGACAAATCAAATATGCATGGATACCAAAATATACAAAGAAAGATTATCCCTATCGAACTCCATTAGTCAAAGAAACTATGGGGCAAAATAAAAAGGGAAAAGTATCCATCAAAGATGTCCACAAAAGAAAAATCAGGCTTTTCAAGCGATGTACAAAGTGTATCAAGTAGTTGGTCCTAATTCCACGTACACTTTCGTATCCACCCATCATTGCTCATCTTCCCAAGTTTGGAGAGTCAAAGATTCCAAGTTGTCAACCAATCCATCTCTTATCCCTAAACACACTCCATCCACACCTCCATGCATGATATCCAATTCTCACATTGACCATGTATTGGAAATGACCCTTCATCCTAAGGATTCAGAAGGCATTCTATTATGATGTGTTCACAAAGACAGAGTTAACTCCAACATCGACAAAGTAAATCAGGAATCCCAAAAGTTGCATTCAAGTGCATGTATCTTAGCAAAGCAACTTCTTCAAGAAGGATATTAATGGAACATTATGATAGAAGCATCTACATTGACACCACTAGGTGGGTCAGCATGAATCTTTCGAAAAAAATCAAAAAAATCAAAAAAATATGAAAATCCAAAAAAAAAGAAAAAGGATTGAAAATAGTAAAGAGAAAAAAATCATCCTCTAGTGAAAACCGCATGGGCGGCGCTTTGGGCAAGACCATGATGAAAACCTGGAAAACAAGTGTCATGTGTAGAATCAAGCATTTACGTGCGCCACTCCAGGAGGAAGCATCTCATCCCATCCATAATAAATCTAGCACCCCATCCATCTCAGCCATAATAAATCCATCCATCCATAAACCATTTATCAAATCCATTTTTTTCATCCATCTGCATCCATCATCCAAGATATCTTGATCTTGATGAAATTTTGGCACACACTTTACACTTGCTTATGGTAAACACTTTGACATGGGCCATTTTCATTGATCTTATCCTATGCAGAATTAACTGAGCCATGAAGCATTATCCAAATGAGCATTCCTTATCTGAACATTGTATCTTCTCACAAGATAATCCTTGGCATCTTTTGCATACTATCCATATCCATCCATCCATACACATATCCAAGCATCTATCCATAACATTATGTACATTGCTAGACACTGGGGGTAGATATTTGCATCTTGCTTTAGGAATAAATCTTGATCTATATCCTCCAAATTATGTGGCGATCCAAACATTGGAAAATGTGAAATCAAAGTGGTCAAAGCATTTGTGATCCAGAATCCAAATCACTAGCCCATGGCATATTTTGACGAGAAGGCATTCCTTATCAGTCTTCATCTTCCATTGAACATCAATTCAAATAATCACTATCAGTTGCATCTCAGTTGCACATCAAACGTCACATCAAATCATTTAAACATCTTTTGTTCCAAACCAAGCTTTAACAATCCCGGTGATCAATAAAATCCAATCAATCCATCATCATCTTGGGATATTCATCCTAATGCTTGTGTTGCTTAACATTATTCTTGCATTGTTGTGCATCCTCAACAATGTTATCATCATCAATCCTGATCAATCAATCCTTGAATTTTTGTGCATCCTCAACAATGTTATCGTCATCAATCATGATCAATCAAATCCTTGCATTGTTGTGTATCCTCAACAATGTTATCATCATCATCAATCCATCGATCTGATCAATCAAATTTAGCTTGGTTTTTAGCAAAATCCCCAAATAGAGCACTAGTATCATCACACATCCATATCCAAATCGTCAAAATCATACGAAAATCCAAAAACATCAGAAAAGAAGAAAATCCAAAAACATTCAAAAAACATCAAAATCCAAAAACATTCAAAAAAAATCAAAATCCAAAAACATTCAAAAAACATCAAAATCCAAAAACATTCAAAAAATATCAAAATCCAAAAACATTCAAAAAACATCAAAATCCAAAAACATTCATAAAATCTCAGAAAACCCCAAAACATCGCAAAATTCAAAAATCAAAACATTTTTAGAAATCTCAAAAACACCAAAAATAGCCTCAAAACATTTCAAAACATCAAAAACATCCAAATATTTGAAAAAATCCATCTGTCTCATCTCGCTTGCACCCGCAATAATCAATCATCCATAATAAACTGATCATCACCTTCATCCTTTGGCAAAACAAATAGAAACAATCACAGCAATCGGCAAAAGAAAACTTCAATCGTAAAATATAAATCGAAGAACCAAACCGTTAAAACAAAATCAAACTCTTGATCATTTTCAAACATGTTAGTCCACTTTATATCAACATCCTATCAATCAACTTATCAAACCATCATCATCCTATACAATGCATGTCCTAGGATATATCGTTCCGACAATGAGCATCATTTTGGATATCACTTGGATTTTTATCCTATCAAAACAAATCCTTTTGGCTAGAGATATGAATAACATTGGCTTGTTTGCGTACTTGATCTTTTCTTTTGATTTATCTTATTGGGCTCATTCCAAGGACCTCTCAATGATATTCGAACGAAGGATTTAGACAGATAGGAATGGGGCAACGATCATTATCTTTTTTCTGTTGTGCTTGTTGGATGCTCTTGTAATATAACTTGGTGAATACTTACTTTGTTAGGTATGTCCTAGCAAGGTCTCTGTATGTCAAGTGTGAACAAGAATACTCCTATTTTTTTGTCGAGTCAAAGTCCATCACACTAGGTGTAACGCCATCCTGGTTCTTCATACCATGATGCATCGTACCTACGTGTGTTATCAAACATAAGGTAAGTAGCTCTTTTAAAATCCAAATCCTTGATAAGCAAATCATCCATCTATCATCATCATTTATCATCATCATCTATCATAAATTTTCCTTGTTGGATTCTCTTGTCATCATCTCATCTAATTTCTTCTTTTTCGCACTAACATCGCGTCATGAATAGTTAATCATTATCACCAATGCATCTATCCTACATCCATGAACCATCAGTATTCTACATATTATCCCACATACATGTTCATCATCATCATATAGATATGTTAGTCTAAGCATCTCATAAATCATACATCTGCACAAATCATGCATTGCATAATCACAGCATATCACATCATCAATCTCATCCATCTCACATCATATCATCATTTAAGTTGTTTAAGATAATATATATTTGTTATTCTAAGCATCTTAAAACCATCTCATTTGCATCATCATCCATAACCATCCATCTTGAACCTCTTGATTGCGAGATTGACCCTCAAATCAAATCTTTTCGCTCGATCTCTTGAAGGGGTAATGTACCAGTGTACTTCTTTCCACTGGGGCATTGGAAAAATCATAAAAAAATTCAATTTTGATCGTGGCAAGTTTATTCTTTGAACCAACGCAACAAGTACATTGCTTCAAAGAGGGGCAAAATGTAGACATGCAAAATTGGCATAATACATTCGATTAGGCCATATTCATCCATTCAGCAAATAAATCAAGTTTATTTATCAATCTCCTAAAGTCATCAGTTTAAATTAAATAAATCAACTTGATCCTAACATCACCCTCCTTGATTAAATAAATCAATCCTTTATTTAATTAAGTCTAAAATCACCTTTCATCCCTTTTTTATTTAAATAAATCAAAATATTCAAGTCAAAGGGGTCAAAGCATCTAATCATCATTAAGTTAATCTAATTCTGATTAACCTAACCTAACCACCCATCACATCCTCTAGCTTTTCCCCTTGCACCGATAAATCATTTTAATTCATTTATAAATCAGCATTTTACATCAACATGGCATCTTTGAGGAATATTCCCTAGAATTTGAATTCAAAAACAAGTGGACATGTACACCCAACAAAGAATTTATGAGGCCTTACATGTCTCTTACATGTCCCTTGCACAAGTCAAACTCAACATTAACTCTCAAATTCAAATTTGAATCTCCCTCTCTTTGGTACATTGACCAAAATGTGCTCATCCTCCAGCCTATCACAAGTTGACAAGTGGCCTCTTTTCATTGGCTTGTTTTTAGTCCCACATTACTCCCTCTTAAGCACTCTTAGCATTTGAGAATCTACAAATAGAGGCTTCATTCTTAATCAAATCCTCCAGAATCTTAGCATTTCATCTCCACAACTCCACAATCATTCATCCAAAGTCACTCTCTTCAGGAGAACTGATTTTGGCCACCATCACTCCATCTTCAAAGCATTTTATCATTTAGCTTATCTTAGCAAGGATTGGGAAAGGGATTATTTCCATAGAAGCACCAGTCCACTATGAAATAGGATTTATTGCATGTTTTATATGCCTTAGTTTGTCTTGTAATTTGTTTGCATTTTAAAGCATGATTTATTATTTCATAGGAATCTTGGGTTTGCATGTTTTGAACTGACTAACCAAGCCAATGGTGGTCATTGTTTGAAGAACATTACAAATTTGGGGTTCACATTATGGCGCTAGAAACCTTTGGTGAAATAGTTAGAAACAAGTCTAGCAGGTTAAAAGTAAAACTCCAAACGCAAGTCTCAGGTTTAATTCAGTACGTAAACAAGTTGGTCAATTCTTTGTGTCGATAGTCCATCATCCAAATATTTCCATATCAATCATTTGATAACATCATGTCCTAGGATGTATCCTTCCTACAAGGGGCATTATTTATCAGAAAGAGCACTTTGGATAAATAAAATGATGTTCCGCCATCCACTAACATGTCCTAGGATGTATCCTTCCTACAATGGGCATTATTTTGGCAATAGTTTTAGTTCTTATCCTTAAAAACACATTCCCTTTTCATTAGCGGTATTGAAGAACATTGGCTTGTTTGCGTACTTGATCTCTTCTTTTGATTTATCTTATTGTCCTCATTCCAAGGACCTCTCGATGATATCCGAATGAAGGATTTAGAGAGATAAGCATGGGGCAACTATCATTATCTTTTTTATCTGCTATTCTTGTTGGATGTTCTTGTAAAATAACCTCAGCGAATACTTGCTTTGTTAGGTATGTATGGAGGAGGTCTAGGGCAACTTGTTGACTATTGCATGTATAGGTTTACCTTTTCGTGTTTTGGTCCGAGATGTTTGAGAATTCTTAAGTACATCCTAGCAAGGTTTTCGTATGTCAGGTGTGAGCAAGAATACTCCTATCTGCTTGTCAATTCAAAGTCCATCACATTGCGTACAACACCATCCTGGTTTTCTATGCCTTGATGCATCATACCACATGTGTTATCAAACATAAGAAAATGTGGCCCTTTGAAAATCCCAATTCCTTGACAATTGATCATCATCATCATCATCATCATCATTTTCATTTTCATCATCTGGTGTTTTGTTGAAATGACTTCCTCCTTTCTTGATAACCGCACTAACAAGGTACTATGACAGTTGATCATCATCATCGTCATTGTCATTAATTATGCATCCACAACTCATTAGCATATTGCATAAACACATCATATAGGAAATATATGCATCGCTTTCATCATCATATAAACATGTCATCATAAGCATCCATCACATTCATTCCTTGCATCACATTACATCTAAATCATCACATAAACATTTACAGAAGCATTTCATAATCATTTTTGCATATTACATTATGCATCCTCATATCACTTTGCATTAACATATCATTGCATCACATAAATTACATCATCACTTAATATGTTTAGGATAATAACATTTGTTAGTCTAAGCATCTCATAAAACCATCTCATTCGCATTAACACCATTTCGTTTGCATCATATCACGACCATCGCATTCATACCATCTCATAAATAACATCATAAAAAATTCATTGCATAAACCATTCCACATAGGCATAAACGTACAAAAATTCATTACAAACAAAGCATATATGCATCCATTCATAAAACATTTCATAAAGCACAATTCACATATCATTTTGTATGAACACCATAGATCATATCATATCACATATTAGACTATCTCCTTGGCATTATCATAAATAGATCATCATACAGATAATATCATTGCACATCACATTTGCATATCATAAGTTAACATAATATAAATTTGTTAGTCATAATCATAATGCATACATCATTAGAAATAAATGCAACCACAACATATAGAAGTAAAATCATACATAAAGAGTACACATTGCATCGCATCAAAATCATCATCGACTCATATATATATATCATCAATAACATAATTGTCATAGTACAAAGAATAAATCAGATCACTATACATATGTGTCAATCAGTACAAAAAGGCCCATCGGGGCTATCAAAAATGAACCCATAAGGCGTAAAAAGTATCATAACATCTCGACCAAGCTTAGTCCATGTGGATGCTGCCCTCACCCCTATCACTGTGACCCTCTGTTGGTTTGTGGCTAGCCTGCTCTAAATACTCTGGGACCCGCTCTGCTCAGGGTATGGCCTCGTGGTAAAACCACCGATAATACTCTGCCTCTCAGACGACATCCTTGTAAGAGTGAATTGATACTATAACCTGGGATGAGGAGGCTGTCATGCTCTCTATCTGTTGTCTTCGGCCTAGCTCAATAGCTTCCTGTAGCTCTGCAACCTACCTCTATTGTACAGCCTGGTCCCTCTTAGCCCTAAGATGCTGTCTCTCGACCCTTGCCTGATCTCTCTTGGTTGTCATGGCCTGGACCTGGGACTGCAGTTGTGCAACCAAAGTATCTCGTGCATCTGCCTGTCCTGCTAGCTATACCTACAGCTGCACCCGAGCAGGATCCTCGACTTGTGGTGATGGGACTAGTGGCACCTGCTGCTGGTCCTGCATGTGCATGTCCCCGTGATCTGGCTGGACTGGGGGCACAAGTGGTAGATCTTGTCAAACCTCAGCTCTCCATCCTTATCCTCCCCCTCTGCCTCTGACTCTCTGTGGATCTGGAACTACATCTGGAATCGTCAACCGAAGCAGAGGCAGGAACCAATCTCTGTAGGCCTGGGTAGTCCCTAGATTTGCAAGCCCCTGATCATAAGCCCATGGCCAGGCTACCAGCTCTCTAAAGCTGTCAACTGCCTCTGGAGCAGGAATATACCACCCCCATGATACCTGTGTCATGGAGCGAGCGAAGACAACCACGTAGTTATCATCTGGGCGATCTTATGGCTCTCTGAACTGACGCTACACGCACCTAGGTAGGTACCTCTCGAGCATAGTGTTCTCTTGCCCCTGCATGAAACGATCCTGGGAGCAGTTAAACATCTGGTCAGCATCGTTGGCCCATCCAAGCCGACCAAGGTATGGGCGCCAAGTGAAAACCTGTATCTCATCCAGAACTCTCCTCCAATAGGAGATCCCATGCTCGCACGTGTGAGTGAAAGACACACTACCTCTATATCATGCCATGAGGGGATCGTCTGGCCCCATCAGAACTAGAACAACATGCGGCCAAAGCACAAAAATGTGCTCCCATGCCCAAACATGAAGTAGGGTCACCCCTGCTCCCAGCGCTATGTCGTCCATGTAAACATACTCATGAAGGTCTCTGTATAAAGAAGCAAGAAGAACAGGCCCCCATGCAAAATGAATCAGCCTGTCTCAGACCATCCACTCCCAACAATATCCCCAGCCAAGACTGAAGTATCGCCTTCGCCTGTTAGGGGCAACAAGGCCTGAAATAATAGTTGCAATCACCCAGCAGTAGGGAGGTGCTACGATCCTATGTCACTCAAGCTCTATCTGTCCCTCGCAAAATAAAATATCGTCAGTAGCAAGGTCTCAGAAGCAGGCCTCACGTCCCTCATCCATGTCAAAGATTGTCCGATGACCATTAATAGGTAGTCATAAAAATCCGCCAAACGTCCTCTAGGGTGACAGTAGCCTCACCAATGGGAAGATGGAATGAAGATGTCTCGTTGTGCCATCTCTCGGCCAACGCTGATAGCATCCCTAGGTGAGTATGAATGGGTGCCGCCTACGCAATGTGCCACAATCCCGCAATCTGAAGTCGATCCTAGTCCCTGTCACTCAAGTCCTGCAGATAGCCAGCCAGGTCTCGTGACCTGTGCTCCCAGGAGTAGAGCTCCCTCGTCGCATCCTGCATCAAGGAAGGTCACCATGTTAAAAATTTTGAATTATTTTTTTTTCGAGCGTCCAAAAAACTTCCCCAATGGTGCAACCCGTGATGGCATCACAGTTTGATTTTAATCAAACTCCAACGCTAGAGCTAAAAAGAGAAAAATCACACCGCCGTGGTGCAATTTGTCTCCCAGCGACACACTTTGGGAAAAATTAATGCCGCCACGTCGCACTATGTAAATCCACCTACCGGCCCTGAGCTCAGCGTCACAGTTTCTAAACTCCAAACTATACCGTGGCAGCACTATATCGCACCGAGTGGCGCAGTTTGACTTCTGAGCAGTGCTATATAGTGCCGCTGCAGGCAGACCAACTCTTTAAAGCATTAATTGAAGCATTAAATGAAAGACAAAGCTCGTGTAAGGACCACTTACCGGTGCCTCGATGTCGGGTGGCCGCTGGTACATTTGAACTCGATCGGAAATGTGTAGGGGAAGTTGTTGTTGCGCCATATGGTCAAAAGGTCTCAGCTTGAATCTCGCAATCACTATTGGAGGTGTTTGAAAATGACTTGAAAGTGACCCCTCGGGCCCCTTTTAACTTGAAAATTAGGGGTTTTTCACCCTAATTGGCTAGCATGTTAGAGTTTTGGACCCCCAAACCTGATTTTAGCTAGTTGAGGCTTGTTTCTCATTGTTTTATTGCGTTTAGACACATTTTTAGCCTCCTGGAGCCCTTTCAGACCTATTGGGTACTTTGTCCTTTTTTTTCACGAGATCACCTAAAATTTGGAATTTTCGTCCAATCTCTCGAGGGGGCATTATATTGGCATATTATCTCTCGCAAGGCAGCAGCGGGGCAAGTTTTTAAATAACAAATTTTTTTGAGATCGTTTATCCTTTGAACCAACGCAACAAGTGCATTACTTCAAAGAGGGGAAAAATGTAGACACATAAAATATACCGATTGACATTGTGCATCTTATCCTAACTTACTAACATCGTTTCTTCCTGAATCATCCCTCGGTCTAACTATTTAATCAAATCTCCTTATCTAATTAAATTCATCAATATTCCTCCCTTAATTGAATAAATCATTTTATCTAATTAAGTCAATCTCTTTTGTTAATTAAATCAATCCATCTGATCTAATTATCCCTATTTAATTGAATAATCAATCTATTTGATTAAATCTCTAAATTCTATCCATTAAATTAAATAAATTAAAACCTTATTTGATTTAATCTAACACCATATATTTTAATTAAATAAATCAAAATCCTTATTTAATTAACCCCTTATCATATTCCTCTCTTATTTGATTTAAGTAAATCCATAAATTTGAGTCAAATAGGTCACGTCATCTAACCTCTCTCATTAAATTAATTAACCCTTAATTAATTTAATCTCATCTCATGTCCCATCCTCTAGATAATGCAACTTGCACATGAAAATAGATTTAATTCATTTATTAAATCTTTATTTTCCTCACAAGGCATCTTTTGGAATATTCTCTCAATTTGAATTCAAAAATTCCAAGTCAACATGTACATCCAACAAGGCAATAACTTCATCTTACATGTCCTTTGCCTTGAGCCAAGTGGCATTTATCGCATTTTCCCTTCCCTCTTACAAGTCATTTCAACAAATTTTAAATTCAAATTTATGCATTTATTGGCACAATCCCCAAATCTTGCGCATCCTCCATCCATTCATAGCTTGAAAAATGGCATCATACCATTGGATGAATGTTAGTCCCACATTGCTCAAATTTGGAAATTCATCCATTTTGGAATTCTATAAATAAAGTGCTCATATCCTCATTTGATCATCCACAATTTATGCAAAGTTACCATGCTCAAATATCTCTCAATTTCCATCCATTATCATTGAGTTCTTAGCTAGGTTTTTGCAATTTTTTGGCTTGGAGCTCTCATCCTTCATCAACAAAGTGGATCAACTATCTTCAATACATCAAGCTTGCATCTTAGGGATTTGGAAAGGGCCAATTTTCACATCAAATTGGCACCAATTCCCCCATGGGATCATGTGTTTTCTATTCTAATTAGGATTGAATCTATGTTTCTTTGTTTCATTAATTTTTTCATTGTTTTCTTTCCTACTTTGATTTTGTAAATGGATTTCATGGGGAATCCTTATTTTGGCTTGAAATCTCTTGTCTAACTTGTTTATTCTTGTTGTTTTGTAGGTACCAAGGTTGGGGTTCACACAGGGACCAACAAGGACCTCTAAGCATGGACATATTCAAAACTTATGAAGCAATAGTTGAGTTTACGGGACTTCAAGAAGGAATATCTAGTGGGGATCACAAAGTTAGATTCATCATAGAAATTGATACCACAAGTTACTTTGGGGAGTCTAGTCCACCCTCTAATTACAAAAATTAAAAATAAAAAAGAATAGGTCTCTAGGAGAAAACCGAAATGTTCCTTTAGACCATGAAAAAGTAAAAAAGAAAGGATGTATTTGAGGGTGAAAACCTCTATAAGGCACCCAAGGATGGAGGGTTGAATATACTACCTACAAGTAAAGAAATATTACCATTGCTCATAGAGAATTTATAGGAAGTAAATATCAGTATTGATGATGAAGGGTACTCCCCTACCATATCAAACTCACAACAACAACATAGAAAGAACAACCAATATGCAGGAAGAAAGAAAGATATTTTATTATTTTGTAATGGAAAAAAATATTACATCATTACACAATTGCATGGGCTTCAATTACAAGAATCATCAGTCACCCTAGCCGATCAGATCCTTCAAATTTAGCTCTATGATCTCCTATCTCACTTGCTGCTCCACCACCTTCTATGTTTTCTCTCTATCCCTCACTATCTTTATATATCTATCTCCTCCTTTAGGTGTGATTAACCTCTCGACATTCTTTTCCTCTGTATTTTCTTAGTATGACCTCATCATCCAATGAACATCGATATCTCCCATACAGTTACCTCATTATCAGTAAATTCATTTATATTCATTTGTGCTAGGCAATTGTCTTCCATCCATCAACTTCATGTTTAAAATCATTTGGCCAATGATCGCGTTGATTCACAACAATGATGTGAAATCAATGAATAACTTTGTGTCACATGCCATCACTTTACTTATCCACCTATCACCATTGATCTACTCATGTTTTTTCCACCTTCCCACCATCGTAGTATCATGGGGACTTCAAATCTCTCACCCTGATATCCCGTTGTCACCTCAATGCAATTCATCACCCCATTGGAGGGACGTTGGAAAAACTTCCACAAAAATAAGAATGTCACACCAATATTATTTGAAGCCTTGACTGAGTGGTCCCACTACCTACATGTCATTCGTATCATCATCATATAGTTATTGTCACTATTATGCCTTGGTATATCAAATAGTCACTCACTGCCACATTTCTTGTTGATGTCATCATTCTTCTTTATCACATTTTTTTGGATCTCATCCTATCAGCATGTCAAAGGGACTCACTTTGATATTCCACCGAAATGTGTTTATCTCTCCAATGAAACTCTTATCATAATATTGAAGAGACTTTATTTGTTGTCCCACTGAAGACAATGTGTTTCTCTTATATGAGCATACCAACCTTGTGAACACCCTATTGTAGTATTGAAGAGACTCATTATTTTGTCCTTCTAAAACTCACATGTCAACCTGATGAATACCTTCAACAAGTGCAAACTCACATTACTTCCTATTGGCTATCGCTATTTCCAAATCGAAGGGACATGGAACAAGGTGTTTCCTAAATCTCCCTATCACTTTGATAGTCTTCTGAAAAATACCGAATGACGAAGTTAGTTCCTCCTAATCCTAAACTCTTGAAGACCACCATACTTAGCGAATTTGTATCCGATTTAGTCCTTATTGAAAATAAATAACTTAGTTTGGTGCAATATTGTTCTTTGCCCTAGATGCTTCTACATTAGACACTCATGGTAATTTGAAAATGTTTCATGATTTGAACTCATAAAAATTTGTAGATCCTATGCTTATCCTGGACCCATTTGTCTACCCTATTTTTCTAAACATCTTTCTGAACTTGGGTCTATAATTTAATGTCCCTTCCATACTTCATTCTTCCTCTCTTCCTTCCTCTTTTCACATATTCCAATTCCCACCAATTTTCACTATGAAATGTTGGAAAATAATAATCATCAATTTTATCTTCTTCAATGAAATAAGGAGACTCGTGCATTACCTCTTCTCTTATTATTGCTGCAACAATCTTTTCATTTTCAATCTCTATTTGTTCCATGTATTCTTCATTTCCTATTTCTCTTGAAAAGTAATTCTCAACTACAAATTCAGTATCAATATCATAATAAAAATACTCATAATTTCCATCCCTCTCCTTTGTACCCTCATCAATGTCAATAACACAATCAAAATATTCTTCCTTTCCATCCTACGATAAACTATCATCCATACAAATCTATTTATCACATGAGGAATCATCAACTGACACAAATGGAAGCTCACCTAACAAGCCAACATGCGCTTTCATACCCTCTTCCTTACTTACAATTTTAGTACCTTAATTCATTAATGCACTCTCTTCTATAATACCTTTTCCTCCACTAATATCATCATTCCAACATAAATCAACAACACTTTCACAAAAATCAGAATTTACCTCTTCTTTTCCCACCAAGACTTTCATTCTACCCCTTTTGAATGCAATCAACACATCTGCAACTTGCATTAGCAAATCTTGATATTCATCCTCATCCTCTTCAACTAATTGTCTAACTCCATTAACCAAGCATTTTTCAATGTTATTACATACCTTTCCTTCTTCTTTATTCAAAGGTTTCAACTTATTTTTTACTCCATCTTTCATCAAATAGTAGGTATTAGCATACCCACCATGCACTACCTTCCTATTAGACTGCCAAGGTCTTCCCAATAACAAGTGACATACATCCATAGACATAACATCACAAAAAAATTCATCATGATAATCACCAACCTTGAACCTTACCAAGCATTGTTCATTCACCAAAACCTTACAGTCATCTTGCAACCAAGAAATTCTATATGGATGTGGGTGCCTTCTCCTCTGTAGTTGTAAATTTTTTACCATTTCTTCATAAACAAGAATTTTAGTACCACCACCACCATTAATCACCTTACAAACTTTACCTTCACATTTAAATTGAGTGTGAAATGGGCTCTTTCTTTGGTCTGGTTCATTCTCCTCATTTAGCAAGGCTCTTCTGACAAGGGACTCACCCCTTTCAGCAACTTTAGAATGTGAAGTCTCAGCATCTTCATCCACATGGGCAACTTGAGCATTACCTTCAGTTCTTTTGTTCATCTTCCCTTGATGTTCAAGAAAATCAAAGGCTTTATGTCATTCTTCTCCACATTCAAAAATGTTCCACGAAAGCCTCCTCTTCTTGGTCCTCATCCAAATCTTCCTCTACCTCTATAATTCTACTCATGGGACTTTTTTGACCTTTCATCCCTTTAATCTTTCTTGTCCTTAATGTCTCTAATCTACTATTCATCCTCTTTTTGTTGTACATAACCTTTACCTTTCCCTTTCTACTTATTCTCAAATTTCTTGTCCAATATTTCTTCTACTTTTAATGCAAATTGATATGAATCCTCAATGGTGTATATTCTTATTAGTGCCAACTCTTCGTGTATGTTAGGTTTCACCCCATTAAGATAATGAGCTACTTTCTCCTTATTTTCTTCAAAGTGTCATATTCTAATCAGGATCTTGTGAAATTCTTTTGTGTATTATTTCACCATTCTCATTCCTTGTGTCAAGCTCTGCTCTTCTTGAGTAGCTCCAACTCAGAATCAACTAGAATAAATTTCATTTTCATCTTGGCCACCATTCTATTCCATTTGTAAATTTTATCCTTCCCTTGCCTTCCTCTTTCAAGATGGACCTATTTCCACCATATACGTGCATGACTTTTTAACTTTTTCTTTGAAAACCTCACTCAATGAGGCTCTTCAATCTCCTCGAACTCAAAAAATTCCTACATGTCATTGATCCAATCGATCAACTCTTCAAGATTTAGACTTCCACTAAAAGTTGAAACCTCCATTTTAGATTTCTTTCCAAGGTTGGATATTGCTCTCAGCAATCTCATTTCTCTAGGATCCATTTGCTCATGTTCTTCCTCTTCTACTTCCTCTTTAGTTTCATCTTCACTGTCATCTCTTTCTCAATGCGCTTCTCTCCTACGAACCTCTTCCTGCAAGGTATCCAAATACCTTCTAATGGCTCTAATTTCATCTCTAGTAGGATCTCTTCCTCCACCACCTCTGCCTCTACCTCTGTCGTACTAGACAAGTCTATGAGAAATTTTGATCTCAACCCACACTCACAAGTCTTGTTACAAACTACCTCATATTCAACGATCTCATTACAAACTCAGGACAACCTGATCCGATACCACTTGATGAAGGGTACTCCCCTTACCGTATAAAACTCAAAAAAACAACATAGAAATAACAACCAATATACAAGAAGAAAGAAAAGATATTTTATTATTCCGGAATGGAAAAATAAATTACATCATTACAAAATTACATGGGCTTCGAATACAAGAATCATCAGTCACCTTGGTTGATAGGAGTCTTCGAATTCAACTCTGCAATCTCCTATCTCACTTGCTACTCCACCACCTTCTCTTTCTACTCTCTATCCCTTGCTATCTCTATGTATATATCTCCTCCTTTAGATTGTCTTAAGCTCTCGACATTCCTTTCCTCTGTGTTGTCTTCATACCACCTCATTGTCCAACGAACATTGAGATATCTCAGACAGTTACCTCATTATCAGTAACTTCATTTCTATTTGTTCATGCTAGGTAATCATCTTCCATACATTGGCTTCATGTTTGAAATCATTTGGCCATTTATCACTTTTATTCACAACAATGATATTGTGGACACTGATTTTGGGTGTCCAAGGGTTCTCTAACTCTTCTAAGGTTTTCACCTAAAAGGAGAGAAATGGACCCAAAATGCTAATGTCTACACTCAAGATTAATGTATGGATGGATGCAATATTCAATGCATTGTTCAAGTACACTAAACTAATAAAATAAATGACTTATTGATGCTAAACCTAAGAAATAAAAAGTGCTAGAAAACACACTATGATATGCAAAATTGTAAAATGAATCCAATAGAGAACAAATTAAAGATGCTAAATAGAAACTATGCACCTTGAAACTGATGAAGAGCATAATGGAGATTGCAGAGACCTCTGGGATTTTAGAAAACTTGATTTTTTAAGCTAACTGGGACACTTACGCCAAGCTAGATGACTTAGTTCTAGAGTAGGAAAACTACCTGGAAAGTTGTTTCTACCAAATGGGTATCTAAAATTGTAAAAATCTCAAAAAAATCAGTGCAGTGGGACTAAGTCACCACTATGGGTGACTTAGTCCACTTTGTATTTTCTACAAATCCAAAAGTGGAAACGAAATCCCACAATCTGCACTTTGTTTTCTAAAGGAGATCCGGATCCAAATCTACAAAATTACTTGGAAAATAGAAGATAACTTGATTTCTAATGGGGGGTTTTCCTTGATCAAACCCCTAGTTGGTATTTAAACTTTGAAAGAGATAAAATCTGCATAAAACCCTAGCCCTAAGTGTGTCTAACACTAGGAATTTCTGAAAAATAAGATGCAACCCTATTCTAATATGCAAGAATAAGATGCATAAATGTATTTAGAACAATGCAAGAATAATCCTAAGAGACATTAAATCACATTATAAATGAATCTCAATGACATGCAAACCTTCCTTAGGCTGAAGATAGAGAGAAAATGGAAGATGGAATCACTTTGAAAACAAGTCTTTAGGCTTGATTTGATGGCTAGTTGCATCTCTTCAACCTAGATTTCTCCATGATTCTCCATAGGAATCCATGATCAACCCTTTCCAATGTAAGATTTTAGATAAAAATTGAACTTGAAGACCTACAAAAACCCTAGTTTTATGCCCAAAAGCTTCAACTTTGTTGTAGAAAGACTAAAGAATCTTCTTGTGAAAGATATTTGGCTCTTGTCTTTTGACTTTTCTTTGTAAAAATGACTTAATGTTGTTAAAAAGTGACCTCAAAACATGTATTTATAGGCAATAACACTGAATTAATCATTATTTTAACTTCACAAGCTGACATCCCACAAGTATTTGAATTAAGTCGGTGATTTTCCCACTCAAAAGTGGAAAATGCCTCAAAAGGGACTAAGTTGCCACCCTGGGCAACTTAGTCCCACCAAGGATTTTTGAGGTAGGTTTAACAAAATTTGGGTGGTTTGAATGTTGCTTGTTGGGATTAGTATGATTTGTGAGTGGAATAGGCCTTAAAGTCCAAAATCATGAGCATTAGGGGCCTATAAATGTAGTTTTTAAGGGGTGATTAATGCAAGGGTGTCTAAAATAGGACAAAATTAATCAAAAAATTATCTTTCTTCAAGAGTATATAATTTTTGGTGGCACACTAAGCACCCACTTTCACATCCATATGACTCTACGTGCATATGTAGGCTAAAGGATTCTAAATAGTACACTTTCTATAAAAGGATACTCATTCAAAAGACAAGAGAATGAAGCCCCCAATGTAGTTATCTGCATAACCACAACATTAGGAACCATATCCTGCAACACAAATTCGTTAATTGTCCAAAAATCCTTTTGGCTAGCTTTTAGAAATCAAATTTGAGGTTATATGTATGCCCCCGCCTTGATTTCACTTGTTGTACAGAGGTGGAATCAAGGTAGTAATCTAGCCACATCGAATAAGAAACATCATATCATAAGACATTTCCAAGTACCCTACCAGATAATGATAGATAAAAGAGGTAAAAGTGAAGTATTTGGTCACTTATTATTTCATTTTACCTTCTTGTAGCTTGAGACTGACAAGTGAGACAAAAAGATGTCGAGCAGACAAGATTACAGACCTATGTGATTAGACGTTCTTCGGGACTAGGTGGCACACGGTGAGCGTCAACACGAGGTGAGTCGATTATGCTACCTAAGTTATGTTTTTATGTAATTATTTAATGATATTTATGCATATCTAGGTTAATTTAGGATATTGGAAAAAAAAATTGCAAAGTGACCCCTTTTTTTCACATTGTCCCATTTGTTCTCAAAGTGTCCCTTTTGTTTGCAAAGTGTCATGTTTCTTTGCGAAGTGTCCCAAAAGGGTTCTAAAGTGTCTAGGGCCTTTAGGAAAGAACACTAGAAGAAATTTAGTACACTTGCATGATGAATAATGTAAAAATTAAAGGTATTAGATGTTTTTTTAGAGCATATTTGTGTGATTTTAATAGGTACCCACTCGATCGCGGCAGTGACTAGGGGGTAGACATTTGAGCTTCTTGAGAGATTTAGCCCAATCACTATCAACAGAGGAGATAGATCACCTTCAGGCCATAGGAATCTATTGGTCATGCCTCATGCCTCCCATGAGGTACCACAATGCTATGTTGATGGCTCTCGGTGAGCACTAAAACATGAATACATGCATATTCCATCTACCGACAAGGGAGATGATGATCACCTTAGAGGACGTACACTGTATTCTCCACATTTTGATTGAGGGAGAACAGGTACGTTTCCAAAGAGACTACACCTTCCATGAGTAGAAGCTCGATTTATAGTACTGTCTAGATGGTCCAATTCATGATTATCGAGTGAGAGGGCAGATTGATCTGTCAATGCTATTATACTCACGAGCACCAGTTGTTAGATGGATTATGATGCATACTGTAGCACTATTTTTCATCCCTAATGGGTGGGCAGCGCACCTCAAGGGAGGACTAGTCCATTTGATTTGAGGGATAGCAGAGCATCGCATAGTGTACGCCTATGGTCAATGTATACTAGCACATTTGTATTATGATCTTGGGAAATTTGTATTCTAGGAGGTAGACAGTATGGTGCACTACACACTTCTACAAGTGTGGTGCCTCGAGCATATTACATGTACCAAACCAGTCAGCTTCCCATGTGCGATAGCAATAGGGTATCCTCGGGCTTTCTGCTATCCTCTGCGGTGATTGTGGCAGTATGGTGATTTTCATTTTCAAAAAGTATGATTTGACCAACTAGAGGAGGATGAGATCTTATGGAGACCTTATCAGCTGACACTACAATGGCTGGATCATACTAGATAGATGAGAATGCAGTTGGATAGATTTCTGGTTGGCCGACATGACCATGTAGTACGTCCTTTTTACTACAATCGAGTCATGCAGCAATTTGGATAGATTTAAACACCACCTTTGGCGCAATCCTCTTTCAAGAGGTCAGTACAGAGTGCCCGAAGACTAGGTGATATAGTGCGACTTACCATAGACCATTTGGTCGAGAGTGACTCTGACTTCTTTGATCATGACTAGCCTCTAGTCTCCAACACATATGATGTCAGTGCCACAGAGGATTTTGAGGATTGGTGGACAGTGACACAACTAGCACCAGTATATTTGATGGATGAGCCAGTGGGAGATACAGGTCAACTACCAAATGAGGGAGATGACAAAGAGGATAGGGCCGAGGAGACAACCTACAAGGCTACAGATATATTCATTAATGTCATCGATGATGAGTATGATGAGGATGCAGATCTAGATTATGATGGCTAGGAGGGAGAGGAGGAGGAGGAGGAGGATCCACCCCTGAGTGAGAGTGATGAGGTAGAAACTAAGGATTGACACGAGTGGGGAGATCCCTCTCCCATTTGTATGACGAGATCACGAGTAGCAGCTGTGGTAGGCACCAATACTCACACTCGAGGAGAGGCTAGCACATCTTCTATGCCCCCTATATAGGATGATGTCGAGATTGCTCAGCCCACCCAAGATATAGGTGATGATAGTTGATTGTATGCATGTATATATATATATATATATCATGATCATGTTTATTGATTGTGTATTGTTTCTACCTTCTAGGAGCGATGAGAGACAGGCGAGAGTTCTACCGTTAGGTGGCTACAGAGATAGTGCATGCATCCATTGATGAGGGGGTGAAATCACAATACTATGTCTCACTTTTTACCCAAGATGGACATTTACATCAATATTTTTAACTAAATCATCTTTTCAGACCTATAGCAGCTAAACCATTAAGAATTTGGAGATGATGTGAACTAGCAATTTGTGGAAATTTGTGTGTAGATTCTAAATACATTTTTTATTAATTTTTTTGAAATAAATCATGAATCTTTTAACATCCCCTTTAATAACTACTTTTAAACAAAAAACAACATTTTCATAAAGTAACGTTTGTGTCGTACAACATAACTTTTTTTCTCTAAAGGATTAAATTCTAATTTTTGAAATATAGATTATATACATCAATATCTAGGGAAAGGATATTTTTTCATAATTTTTTCTTTAATATTTTTTAAAAATTATTTTTTTAAGTCATTGTAACTATAATTCAGACATACATTTGTGTCATACAACCTAACTTGTTGTGTGTATATATTGAAATCCAATTTTATTTTTTTGGGTGAAACAAGGACATATATACGAAGAGATTGATTTTTGGGAAAAAAACTATGTTTAGTAAAAATTAAAAATTAAATACATGATAAAATTAAAATATATATCAAATCTATACTTTTTGGAAAGCTTGTTTTTAGGGCTAAAATCTTGCAAAATATAAATTTTAAATGATGTTATTTAATCCCTCAAAAGGTAAAGAAAAAGTGGTTTTTTGCCAACATTTTGATAGGTGCGAAAGAGACTCCATTGTGGGTAAGATTTAATAATAGAGGGGTACTATCCAAGGGGGTTTGATCTAAGGAGGTCTTATCTATCCCTCTTCAATTAAAACCATTTAGATGAAGCCTCTCAAGACTTAAATCATTAGTTTTTCTAAAAATAGTGATTTCAGGAAAAAATCAGCACGTCCCAAAAGTGACACACACTATTGTGGTAGCACCTGAGGAGGAGATGAACTCAGATTGCGTGCCCCCACCTATCATGGAGGAGGATCTAGAGTCACTTAGACCATTGGAAAGGCTACAAGAAGTGTATGAGAGTGTGAGGAGATGGCTTTGTTGAGTTGAGACTGTAGGACAGTCATCCCAAACTCTAACAAAGGAAGTACAGCTACAGGCAAAGAGGGAGTAGATAGCAGGGGAGCATCAAGTGGCCCTTGGGCAGATACAAGGCCTACAGTTTGCACTCAGGTTTGGTAGATCACGGTCACGATCACATATGACCGTCCTCTAATGTCCAGCTACCGAATTGCAAGCACCAAAGCTCAAGGGGGCTAGTTCCCATAAACCTTAGTGACATTATATATTATTATGATATGTACGTAAAACTTTGGATATATATATGAGCATTTGATTTTTTATGATTTTTCTTAATTTTTTTGAATGTTAAATGGAAATTTGATTAATTAAATAACTTTTACAAGATTACTTAATTAATGTCTTCATGATTTAACAAAGTTTATGTGATCTAATTAAAACTTATTGCAGTTTGTTTTAGATACAACATGATGATTGATTATGTTATGCTCAATTAAATATATTAATGATGTAATGTAACATAACACACAAGAGGAATTTGAATAGTATGAAACCTAAAGTAATTATAAAATAAATTAAATAATCACTTTAGTGCTTAAGACATACACATGATTGGTTTATCAAGAACGAAGCAATGTGAAAGCATATGGGATATGACCCCATAACTTTAACAACATTGCTTTAACATTCATACTATTCAAAAGGGATTAAACATAATACCAATCCAAATGTGCAACATTGATAGGTTCCTTAAGGGGTGTGCCATCGAGTTATTTTAAGACATACACTCCAAACCTACAGCTTTTGTTGACTATACATGGTCTTAACCAATTAGGACTAAATTTTCCTTCCATTAGGATCGGCGTTGACATTACGCTGATTTGCAGATAGAACTAAGTCACCCTTGTGAAATGTGCAAGGGATAATGTTGAGATTGTAATAGCATTGTTTCCTTTTGCAATAAGCTTGGAGATGCTCAAGATCATTAATGTGTTGTTCATCGAGCATTTCAAGTTGGTGTAATCGTTCTACCATATAAGTGTTGTTGTCAACTAGACCTTGAAAAGAAATCTATAATGTTGAGATTTCTAACTCCAAGGGCATGATTTCCTCAGTACCATAAACTAGGTAATAAGATGTGGCTCCAGTGGAGGATCGAACACTTTTGCGGTAAGCCCAAAGTGCATAGTGCAATTGTGCGTGGTAGTCCCAATGATTATTATTAATAGTTTTCTTTAAAATTTATTCAAGGAATTTATTAGTTGATTCAGCTTGACCATTAGATTGTGTGTAATAAGGTATTGAAAAATGATGCTGGATATTAAAGGTCTCCAATAATTTTTTCACATCATTATTCTTAAATGGTGTTCCATTATCAAAGACTAATGTGGAAGGGAGTCCAAAACGAGCAATAATGTGCTCTAGGATAAAACGACATATTACCTTAGTTGTTGTAGATTGAAGAGGAATAGCCTCTACCCATTTTGTGGCGTAATCAATTATGGTTATGATAAATGTATTTCCACTGGAAGATGGTCGTGATATTTTTCCAATTATATCCAGCCCCCATATAGAGAATGGCCAAATATGGATTTGGGCACGAAGCTCAAAAGCGGGAGCATGAAGTAAATTGCTATGTTCTTGACATTTGTGACATCGCTTAACATACACATAACAATCTTTTTCCATATTTTTCCAATAGTAGCCCATACGAATAAGTTTTTGTGCTAGGGTCTTTGCTCCAAAATGACCTCCACAACTGCCTACATGAGCTTGCTCGAGGGCCATATTTATTTTGGAATCCTTAAGACATCTAAGTAAAATGTCATCAAAGGACCCTCTATATACCACATCAGCAAGAATGATGTACTTGGTGGCTAATTTTTTTAAATGAGCTTGGGTGTTATTTGTGATAGGTTCGGGAATGGTACCATCTCTTATATATTTATATATAGCATCATACCATCACTCAAATCATCCTTGGTTTTTGTTAACACATCTATAGTGGTATCATTGATTGATAGTTCCAGGATGGGGTGAACAGTGAATATAACATCCATTGAAGGATCTGGAGGAGAAATAAGAGAAGCAACACTCATCATTGCATTTGCATGCCGATTATCTTTTTGTGGGATATTATCAACGGTGAATGAGCCAAATTTTCCAACAAGGAAATTTTTATATCCTTATATTTTGATAATTTATCATGTTTAGCTTGATAGACTCTATTTATTTGTTTGATCACTAATTGCGAATCACCAAAGATCTTAATATCTTTAATGCCCATGATTAAAGCAGCACGTAATCCAACAATTAAGGCCTTGTATTCAGCAGTGTTATTTGTACATAGGAAATTTAATCGATATTACAAGGGAATAGGCTTTCCTATGGGCGGAACCAATATCACTCCAGCACCAAAGCCTGTTCTACACTTGGATCCATCAAAATATAATTCCCATGTACAAACTTTTGTTGTAACACACTATCATCAGGAAAAGAATCATTGTCGGGTAGTGCCAAAGGAGAAGGAGCATCAGCTAAGTGGTCAATCAAGGCTTGACCTTTAATTTTTTTTGTAAAACAAACTTAAGGTCAAACTCAGTCAACAACATAACCCATTTAGCTAAACGTCCCGATAAGTCTGTTTTGTTAAAAAGATGTTTGAGGGGATCAAATTTTGTCATGGCTTGTATTTCTACATTTAGTAAATAATGTCACAACTTACTAGTAGTGAATACAAGAGCTAAAAAAGAAAATTCAATTTAATTTGTGTGTGTGTGAAATGTGGAAAGTTAGTATCAACACAATCCTTAATGAAATGAATTATATCAAAGATTCAAAGCAAAGAAGCTATTCTAAATTTCAATTTAACAAATCTTTTAAGAACGTATCATTGTCCTCTATTCTTAAAGATTCCTTTAACCCTTTGGCCCTCATATTTCTATGTGCACAAATGCTATTAGAATGACACTTAAGAAATGAGATTATTATTCAACATGTAAGCCAACTAAGTCCCTACATGAAACTATATGATAAAAATGATGATGGATACCATGACGATGATTATGATGAATGGAAAAATGGTGGTGGATACTATGGTAGTGATCTATATGATTCTACATATGCTCAAATGCAAACTATGGAAAATTAAGATGATACTCCATATGTTCAAATATTAACTATGAATATGCTAATCTAAAATGCAACTATGATGCAAAGGATGACAGAAAATGCAACTATGAAGCAAAGTGTTAGTCTAAGATCTAACTATGATGTAAAACATGATATAAAATGTAACTGAAAGACTCCATAATGCTCCCAAGCTCAAACGATATTCTTACATTAGAACTCTATTCAAAAGTGGATGCAAAATACAATGCCAAAGGGTTGTATTTATAGCCTTTTCCAAGCATCTTGTGAGGTGGCAATGATCGACGGTCCAAATTTGAACAAGAAAAATGGATAGTGGAGATTGAGAGAATCAAGATGTTGTCCCCTTGACTGAAGACAACATGCCATTTGGATGGAAGAATCTCTTGACCAATGGGCAACATGCCATTTGGATGGAAGACTCAAGTGTGGGAAGAAAAGACCATGTGTTTGAAAATTGGTGGAAGTGTGAGGAATAAGCCATGTGCTTTTAAAAATTGGTTGAATATAATTCTAATTAAAAATTAGAATTATTTAATATCATGTGACCTTGGTGAGGTGACACAAAAAGTTGTAGACATGTGCTTGAATTCCTAATCGAGATTAGTGAAAATTAAATAAAACAAGCTTATGGAATTTTTTTTATTTAATTAAATTAGAATAATATGATTTTAGATTTGGAGAATTAGAGAAGGGTGAACAATATAAATAAATTGAGAATTTATTTATATGTAGTCAAATATTAATTAAATAACTGGTATTTAATTAATTAAATGTCATGACCGTTTTTAGGTGTATACATTTTGCCCCTCTTTAAAGTAATGTGTTTACGCATTGCTGCAAAGAAAAATTTGATAGTAATGCCTAGAAAAAAAAAAATCAATGCCCCAGATGTTGATTTTCAGGTATTGACGGATATATGCCCCCTCGAGAGATAAATCGGTGAATTTTGGAATTTTCATGATTTGTCGATGATTTGATGATTTTTCAATGATGTGATGATGATTCAACATTAAACCAATGATACCTTGATATCAAACACGATTTATCTCTCAAAATTTTATTCTAAGCTCGCTCCTTTAATAGTTTTGATTAGTTAAAGCCCATTTTTGGTAAAAAAAAAAGAAATAAATCCCCATTTTTAAAAAGGTAAAAAGTGGGAAAAGTGAATTCATTTGCACATTGTGACTTTGGAGAATTTGGAGAGTGGAGAGCTAGAGGAAGATGGGGATCCCATATCACAGGCATCATTTTGAGCGCGTTCGTTGCCATGGTCGCTCTACTGCAGGTAGACCTCTGGTACACATTAAAAGAAACCTCCTTTAGACATTTTCCCGCCTTTTATTGGTGTTTTGAACTTGGAAGATAGGTGTTGTAAACCATTTAAAGTCATTTTTGCACTTTTAGGGGGGTATTTTTGCTGTTTTGGAGTCATTTTTTGGTGTTTCTAAGAGTTTTGGCACATTTTGTGCCTGAAATGGTACATTTTACTTTTGAAATGGCACATTTTTCTCATTCTGTGGCACATTTGGGGTCCCAAATGCAACATATTGTTGGTCTTTTGGCGCATTTTGTAGCACTGATTTCATGTTTTAGCATGTTTCAGCACATTTTGCCCTGAAATGGCACATTTTTCTCATTCTGTGGCGCATTTTGCTAATTTTGTGGCACATTTGGGGTCCCAAATGGCGCATTTTGTTGTTTTAGGGGTGTTTGCAGGGTGTTTATAGGGTGTTTTCAAGGTTGTTTTTTATGAAACCTGATGATTTACCCTGTTGTTTTGCCTATCTAATGATGTGTGATTGATTAAAGTCCTCTTGGTTATGTCAAATGTTGCATTGTTGATGTTCATTGAGGATTTTATAATGTTCATGAATCATGTTAGTCATTGTGTTGTGATGTTCACTAATGGTTTGATTCATTTCAATCTGATTGTGTGATGTTTGTTGCATGATTGATGTTCGATAAGATAGTTAATGATTTGATCTCATGATATGTGAGAGTAAAATGATAGGATAACTTGATGATGTATTGATCTCATGATAGTTGAGCATCGATAGTAGAATTGATGATGTATCAACCTCTTAAGAGGTGAGGACTGATGATAGGACTGATGATGTATCAACCTCATGATAGGTGAGGATCGATGATACGACTGATGATGTATCAACATCATGATAGGTGAGGATTGATGGTAGGATTGATGATGTATCAACCTCATGATAGGTGAGGATCGATGATAGGACTAATGATCGATTGACCTCATGATAGGTGAGGTTTGATGATAGATTCACTGATGATTGTCTTGATTGATTGACTTGATGATCTTGATTGAACATGATTTCATTGACTGATGATCTTGATTGAACATTGTGTTAGGGATAAATTTGATAGATTGATTGATGTAATACTGATTTATTTTCCATAATATGATTAGGAGGACCTTGATTTTCTTCACTCTCAGGAGTGTTTCCCGAAGACATGGGATATGGTTCATCAATTGACACAAGCTGATTTAGATATTATCATGTGTTGTGGTTTGACATCATTGTCAGATATACCCTAGTATAGGATTAATAGGGGTTTGTTGACTGCTTTGGTGGAGAGGTGGCATAGTGGCCACAACACCTTTCATCTGGCTACTGGGGAGATGATAGTTACTCCCGAGGATGTGTATCATATCTTGCGGATTCCAGTGGTTGGTGAGATAGTTGTGTATGATAAAGGAGAATAGGGCAGGATCGAGGCCTTGCATAGGATCTTCTGAGATGATTATGTTTCAGGATATTTGATCCCCTAGCAAGAGATGATCGGGAGATATGATCCTCTACCATGTGTTTTGTATGGGTTCTTTGGTGGATTCCTTTGTCCTAACCACAGGTCAAAGGGATTATTGGTCGACTGGGGTCAGATATTGGAGCGTATGATGTTAGAGGGGACCAGATATGCATGGGGTTTGTGTATGTTAGCCCATTTGTATCATGATTTGTACTAGGTTGTTTATTGCAGGGGGGCGAGCCTCTCTTCTAGAGTTACATTGTTACAGATATGGGCATGGGAGCATACAGCGATCACACTGTCAATGGGAGATAACATCGACCGACGGGTAGACCTTATGTGTTAAGTTACATTGGTCCACTTGTTTAGCATAAGCTAGGAAAATTAGAGTATTGGAGACATGCCTTAGATGATCTGGAGACCATGACATGGCGCCCTTACTTGGATTATGAGGTGTGGCCAGAGGATCAGATGGAGATTCCATACATGCTGCTATCATGATACTTGATGGGATGGAAACGTTCTATAATCAAGAGATATTTGTATCTACATATTTTTCATCAGTTTGGACAAGTTCAGGGGATGCCTTAGGGGGTTTCCCATTATGCACGGCAGCGACAGGATGCGATAGAGTGGGGGCCATGCTTATCTTATGGTGCTGCTCATACTGAGTATTATACATCAGTGCCAGTTGTGTGGGATTATACTCCATAGGTTGTTGATGCAGGGATGACAGAGGATTATTCCGAGCATTTCTACACACATCCATTTTTGAGGTTATCGAGTTTGGATGAGCTAGTTCCTCCATTTAATGATGATGATAGGGCACTGCCTCAGGCACCAAGACAAAGAGGGGATGAAGAGGAGGAGGAGAGTGATATTGGGGATGGAGGGGATGACGATGGTGTTGAGGGTGGTGGTGGTGGTGGTGGTGATGATGGTGATGGTGGTGTCGATGGTGGTGGTGGTGGTCATGATGGTCATGGTAGCTTAGGTGCAAGGACATCAGGTGCAGTTGGTAGTCATGTTCTATATATTGTAATTCTAAGATGTAGGAGGAGTACTGTCGTACCTAAGTCAATGATTCCTAGGATTTAGATTGCAGTCCCCTCTCATAAACTATAGGCGTAGATTGAGGCATTATAGGAAAATATTCAGACTCTTCAGGTTCAGTTAGTGCTGGCTTAAACACAAGTTGGCCAAGTTCAGGCACTGATGACTGAGAGAGATGTAGCTAGGCAATAGGTACAGCAAGTACAGACACAGGTTATTATACTTACTATGGAGAGGGATGCCTTGAGATGACAAGCAGAGTAGGCTGAGGCTATTACTGAGAGATTACAATAAGTTGCAGGGGCTGCAAGTACAACAAATTTCCTTAGATAAATTAGGCATACTACTCAAGAGGCTCAGTTTACAAGGGTAAATATCATGAGGTGGTTCATCCCAAGTGGCGAGAGAGCTTTGCACAGTCTTGATCTGTCTGGTCTCGGTCTCGAACTGTTAGCATGGGTGTTGCACAGCCATTTCTTGGAGATAAGAGAGATCCTGATGCAGGTCCATCAGGTGGAGGAGGTATTGGTTTTGTGATGCCAACACCATTTGGGGGGAGAAAAACATAGCTCTGGTTAGGATAGCATAATTGATGTACTTTGGACATGATGTATACACTATTGTGACATTAATGATGTACTTTTTTTTCAGAATTTACAATACAATGCCATTTTTTATATTGATGTATCTCGTCATAATTTTTGGATATCCTTATACACTTTGACATTATGTTTTTTGAGGTTATATGATATGATGCAATGATTATGATCTATGTGTTCATATGATGATAGATATCTATGATGTCTTTAATTTCCATGTTACGATGATGATTATGATATGCATTTAATTTCTATGTTATCATGATGATATGCTATGGATGGATGCATTTAATTTCTATTTTTATGATGTTGATGCTATGTGATGGATGCATTTAATTTATATGTTTATGATGTTATGTGATGGATTTTATATGATCTGATGAATGAATGAATGTGTATATGAAATGATGGTGTGATGGTACCTAATTCTATGAGAATGTATGCAATGATGATATGTTGTGATGATGCAATGATGGATAATTCTATATGTTTTATGGATTTATGCAAATGATGTTTTATGCTATGTGAAATGGATTTGATTATGTAATAATGATATGTGATGTTCATATTGAGTATGTATGGATGTGATGCAAATGATGTGTGATGTTTTGTAATGATGAATTATGATTATGTGATGCAAATGATTATGCAGATGATTGTTTTCTACAGTCTTAAGCTTAAATGAGTGAATCTATCCAACTTCCAAGAGTTGTGGGAAGGTCGCCATCAGTTGATTCTTTGTTAGATTAAGCTTTCACAAAACCTGACATTTTCCCAATTCTTTTGGAAATCTGAACAGACTCACTCATTTAAGCTTAGTGAACCATGTTCCTAATGCCACTATATGAAATGATTTTGATTATGTAAATGAGATGTAATTCACATCTTTTTGCATTTTTTGATGCAAATATTATGATGTGATGTATGGATAAATGAATGATGTTGTAATGTTTTCTTACTATATGCAAATGATGATGCAACTGATATGCAACTAAATGAGACTGATGTGTTTTTGGAAATGTCAAGTGTATTCAATCCATTAATGCAAGAGATGACATCATTGTTACAGCTTTGGAAACTCCATAAATACAAATGCAAACTATCATGGATGCAATCTACTCTAACCATGTTGATCTCATATGCAAAATTTGTCATTCATAACAGCCAATTTGTCATGATTTTTATCATCATTGGGCCTTTAAAATGTTGAAAGTGCGTACAAGCACCGATGGTATATTTAGACCATGATGACCTGACTGTTGGAAAATTGTTGGATGGTGTGATGTGATGCTGATACATGGTTGTCATTGATGTCAACACTATTAGCATTTGATATTCTAAGTGCTGTATATGTCGAGGATATTGAGAAAATTATAAGTGAATGTGTTCCAGGTTCCTAGTGGAACTATGTAGGTCATGAAAGCATTACATTATGTATGCAAAAGGTTAGTTGTTGTGGATCAAAGGGTTTAATGTTGAGTATGTCTAGATCATCTACCAAAATTTTTAGAGGTTCGCATGAACTTGTGTGCAAGTTGTTGTCTGACAGTGTTTTGTTGGTCTCTATCAGAGTTTCTGAGTGAAGATTGTATGTTCCTGGTTATCTTAGTTGTCGTGGATGTCTCTCTACTATTTCTTGGTGTTTTCATATGTCTCTAGTTCATCCTATATCTTTGTGGTGCATCCACATGATTTGGTGAAGCTTGTGATTCAAAATCTTTTCTTGTGCATATCCCTTTTTCTTGTTCTTGGCCGACATGTTGATGCTAGTGTGTTGTGGATGTTCGAGGTGTGATTAATTGGAGTATTCTTGTTTTGGAGAAGTGAATTTGGGTCCCCAATATGTTGTGGCTGACCTTGGTGGGTGTGCATTGAAAATTTAATTGTGAATTTAAGCCGACATTAAAAATATATTATTTTCCTATGGCTGACTTTGTTATGATGAAATCTTTGTGGTGGATATATAAGAAGAAATTGTGCGGATAGTTTGAGAAGTATGTGAAGTGTGGTTAGTATGTGTTGTGTGCTCTTGTGTACATAAGTGGGAATATCATTGAAGAGAAAGTGTGTAGAAGGTTGAGCGAAGTATGCAGAAGTATTATGCCTAATTGGAATTGTAATCAGGCTTGGACAGAAGCCATTCTCTTAGTTCAAATTTAAGGATGGTTTTAATCTGAATCTTTATATAAGACAGTGAGTCTTCTATTTGTAATTAAGCAGTGAGCTCTAGGCAGTGAGCTTGAATGCATGTACATTCCCCTTATTATTTTTCTTTGTACTTTTAACAAAGTATAATCTTGTGGACTGACATCCACCATGATTTTTCCCCTAACAGGGTTTCCATGCAAAAATCTTGGTTTTCTTTGTCTCTTAATGTGTTAATTTCTTATGGCTAATTTTTTATTTATCATATCTGAAGTTAAGTTTGTAAAATTCAATTTTTTGTAAAAACTAATTCACCCCCCCTCTCAGTTGTGTGTCCTTGCTTTTTCCAACAATTGGTATCAAAGCATGTGTGTGGAAAGGTCATAGTTTCCTTTTCCATTGATGTCAAAGGGGGAGAAGTGTAATGTGAAAAATGTAAATATCTAAGGGGGAGAAGTGCAAAATGAAAAATATTTCCAAGAAGAAGAGCAATTGTGTAGTGTGTTGGGTTGATGATATTTTTCACATCATGTGTTGCCATCAATTCCAAAGGGGGATATTGTTGGGAAATTGTTGGATGGTGTGATGTGATGCTGATACGTGGTTGTCATTGATTTCAACACTATTAGCATTTGATATTCTAAGTGTTGTATATGTTGAGGATATAGAGAAAATTATAAGTGAATGTGTTCCAGGTTCCTAGTGGAATGGTGCAGGTCATGAAACCATTACGTTATGTACGTAAAAGGTTAGTTGTTGTGGATCAAGGGTTTAATTTTGAGTATGTGTAGATCATCTACCAGAAGTTTCAGAGGTCTGCATGAACTCGTGTGCAAGTTGTTGTCTGACAGTGTTTTGCTGGTCTCTATCAGTGTTTCTGAGTGAAGATTCTATGTTCCTGGTTATCTCAATTTTTTCGGATGTCTCTTTGCTATTTCTTGGTGTTTTCAGATACTTCTAGTTCATCTTCTATCTTTTTGGTGCATCCACTTGATCCAGTGAAGCTCGTGTTTGAAAATATTTTCTTGTGCATATCTATTTTTCTTGTTCTTCCCTACTATGTTTTGTCCAACCCTTGTGGGTGCGCATTGAAAATTTAATTTTGAATTTAAGCCGACATTAAAAATATATTATTTTCCTATGGCCGACTTTCTTATGATGAAATATTTCTAGCGGATATATAAGAAGCAAATGTTTGGATAGTTTGAGGAGTATGTGAAGTGTGGTTAGTATGCGTTGTGTGCTCTTGTGTGCATAAGTGTGAATATCATTGAAGAGAAAATGTGTAGAAGGTTGAGCGAAGTATGCAGAAGTATTGCGCCTAACTGGAACTCTAATCAGGCTTGGACATAAGCCATTCTCTCAGTTCAAATTTTTGGATGGTTTTAATCTGAATCTTTCTATAAGACAGTGAGTCTTCTATTTGTAATTGAGCAGTGAGCTCTAGGCAGTGAGCCTGAATGTTGTGCATTCCCCTTATTATTTTTCTTTATATTTTTAACAGAGTATAATCTTGTGGACTGACATCCACCATGGTTTTTCCCCTCACAGGGTTTCCATGCAAAAATATTGGTGTTCTTTGTCTCTCTGATGTGTTAATTTCTTATGGTTAATTGTTTATTTATCAGATCTTAAGTTAAGTTTGTAAAGTTCAATTTTTTGTGACAACTGATTCACCCCCCCCTCTCAGTTGTTAGTCCTTGCTTTTTCCAACACTGAGTACTACTTCCATGAAATTTGATAGTGCAAGTTAACATAAGCATCTAAGTATAATTAAACCGAGATGACCTGAGTATTGTTTGCGTAAATAGACAAGAGTTAACCAATTTCCTATGCAAATTTAGAATGTCATCATTTACACTTTGTAGCGCACATCTCGTGAAAATTTGCATAGTAATAATGATCAACTCACAGACAACAAAATAAAAAAAATCATACTCCTTCCTGGCTTCTCTAGTTTGATACATCATCAAGGGGATCCAAAGATATGATAACAAAAATCCAAGTACAACAATTGAAACTTTGTGTTTAATGTGATAAACCCATGATTCGAAAAGAACATCATCCATTTGAAGTTCTCTTTTAGTTTGATTTCACTATTTTGATTTGTGTGTTCAATGTGTTTTTGTTTGTGTGATTGATGTTCAATGTTGAGTTGCACTATGATCATTGTTTTGGGTTGTGTTTTCCCCACTATTGTTTTTATGTGTTGGAAACAAGCTACACTAAGAGGGGGTGAATCAGTGTTCTACAAGAATTAACTTTATTATTTTGACCTTTAATCCACTTAGAACATTTAATCAAAAGTAATATGCAGAAATAGAAAGTGAGAAACCACACAACCATAACACAAGGATTTTTATGTGGAAACCCTGTTAGGGGAAAAACCATGGTGGATGGCCAATCCACAATAAGTTCTGAGTATACCCAAAAGAAGTATTACAAAATGGGAATGCACTTGCATTCAGGCTCATTCCCTAGAGCTCACTGCTTAAAAGGATGGGCTCACTACCCTTACAATGATTTGGATTAGATCCAAAATAAAATAAATTAAACATATAGAATCTACTAATGTTGGATTATAGTTCTGGTTAAGCTCTGATGGCGAACTTCTGTCCTTATGACTGATATTGAACTTTTTCTCTACTCTACTCAAGTTCGCACACAAAATCCTTATGCGCAAGTGAAATTGTGCATGATATCACTTAAATACTTCTTGGATGTTTGCAACATACACCAATACACCTTTTTCATTACAAAAAATGATGTAATTGATCATCTAAATATATTCGCGACTGGGAATTTAATCACTACAAGTCGGCTCAATAAGACTTAAGAATATTTGCAACTTGTCGGCCAAAATCATGAGTAAATTTGATGTGTATCCAAACAAGTTGGCTAGTCCATATCCAGGACCAATAATTAAATATTTGAATATGAAAAAATCTTGAATAATTCCACTTAACACATCCACAGTGCACCACATTCCCAGAGTCGGCTACAATAGACAAATAGACAGAAAAGTGTCCTACCGGACCTCCAACCTCATACTGCACCTAATGAAGCACCACAAAACTCGATAATAAGATTATACATATGCTTAGCAAGAAATTCTAGAGATCCACAACACAAAACGATGATCCGATGAAGCCGTCTGACCGAATACCCTGTTCCTTACATATTATGTCGATAATACACATTGTATCACTTTATCTGCCAGTGTGACTGGATACTGAACTTTGGATCATGGGAATGACTTTAGTTTCCATTAATAACAACATTAGAAGCCATATGCCAACAATCTCCCCCTTTGGCATTGATGGCAACACTTAGTGAAAAATGACTAAGTGTCGAGACTGATAAGTACACTGCCAAAATGCAAAATATTGCTCCCCCTAAGAATATTAAAGCATTTTTCACTTTACTCTCTCCCCCTTTGACATCAATGACAAAATTGGGGAACCCAAAATTGCAAAACTATACAAACATTTCTGGAGACCTAGAAAAATTTGAAGACGTATGCAAAGTCATTCTTCAGCCCACTTAAGTTTGAGTCCCACACACTTTTCAAACTCTCCAAAATAGTAATGTGACCACAAAGAAGATATGACAAGGTTTCTGTAGTTTCGAGATTTACCGGATCAGGAGCGGTCACAGCACCTTCAGCTTCTTTCAGAGCATTTTCCATCATCTCAATATTTGGACTTATTAGCCCCCTGAGTTCACTTACTCTGCCAATAATCCTTTCATTTTCAATCTTCAAATTCTTTATTTGGTTGAGCAAATACATTGTACCTTATTTTCTTGATGACAAACACTGTTGGCCAATGGTTCAAATGTGTTGGAAATAGTAACCAACTGCTGCTCAATATCTTTCACCTACTTCTCATTTGCTTCAGTAAATTTTGACAAGACTAAGCAGGACTTGCACACTTTTCCTCCTTTAGATATAGTACTTTGAATATTTTTTATGTAGGATACTACTAGATTTTTATCTTTGGAAATCAATTCTTTTAGGCTATTAATGCTCCTCCTTGAACTCCTTCACTTTATCTAGAGCTGATTTCTCAAAAGATTCAAAATGAGAATCTACAGAGCTTATTAAATTTTTCAACTCACCAGAGGAGGAACCTGATGGGTCCATAGCATAAGTGGGAATTATTTTCTATAGGACTCCAAATGCAAGCTTTAACAGTTCAATGTCCTCAATGTGAGATTTCAATATCTTTTCACTAGCTTTGGCTTGGGCAATTTTGGCGACCTTCATCATCTAAATTGGAGACAAAGTGGAAAGATTAATTGTGTTTTCATCCAAATCAGGATCTAGCTCTCCTTGCTGCTCCAATAAAGGTTCCTTCACTTTCTCTATCTTGATTTCTTGCTCCTTTTTCTTTTCAACTTGGGATTCTGATTCAGGATTGGCTTTAGGCATTTCAGTTTCGTCAATATGTGTCTCTTTTTCTTTAGCAACAGCCTTAGTTTGGACCTTATATACAATAGGTGTCTCTGAGTTTTCTACATTTGGAGAGGTCAGATTATCCTCAAACTCTAGAGGGTCAGATGCATTCATGTTCTCCTCACTCACATTCCATTCTTTCGATTCATTTACCTTCACTTTTACTTCCACATTTCCTTGAGCATGTTCAGTATTGATCTCCTCAACATTTAACTTTTCCCTTGACAAAATTTCTTCCAAAATTACCTTAGTTTCACTAATAACTGCATCATTGTCACCAATCATGAGTTTATTTACTCTAGACTTGCTTATGAATTTATTTTTGACCTTTAGAAGAAATAAATCCATTTCTTCAATTGATATTTCTAGGCATAAGTCAGCAAATACTCTTTTCCTCAAATTTTCTTCCTTTGTTTTGGCACTCTCTCTTCTAGTTCCCAATGCATTATATAGGCTTGTAGGCAAGCCAGACATTATTTCAAAAAGAGTTTTATTGAAAACATTCAAGTGCTCAACAGTAGCTTCTTCAAGAATCTTCTTACCGAATTCATCAAAAGTCTCATACAGGTCACAAAGTGGCATGATATTTCCATCATTTACTATTGCATCTTCAACTTCCTCAACTAACATTTTGGGCTTGTCAACTTTGGTCCTTTTTTTTGCTTCTTCATCTTTACCGGAAGGTTTTCTCTTGTTTAGTTTCATGGCATGAATCTACTTCTTCATATTCGGTTTCTTCCTCTTCATCTATTGATACAGCTTTGTAAGTTCTTGAGTTTTTATTCTTCTTCCTTCTTCTGGAGGCTTCGGCTTGATTATACTATGCTGCAGGGGAACTCCTAGTAGTTCTAGTCTTAGCAGAAGATGTTCCCAGACTAGTTGATTCAGCCTTTTCTTTCTTCTTAACACCTTCATTTTCATCTCTTTTCCTTCTTATTTCTTTTAGTATTTCCACAAGAAGACCCCTACTCTTTACAAAAGCTTTTTTTTCTCTCCTTACCTTTCTAATTGACGCGGGCTTCCTCAATTCAAAATGAACTTGTAAGATTTTCGCTGCATATGAACCAAACCTTTTTTCGTTCTGATCTAGTGGCGAATTTAGCAAATGATCAACATACATCCTTAGAATGTTTCCATCTACTTCATACACCATAGGCATGATCCAAACAGTTCTAGGATCAATAGCTTCCATGTGACACTGGACAATGTCTATCATAAAGCATATAGTGTCTTTGTACTATTCCACTATTGTGATAGGAATTCTCTCTCTGGTGTGCATAAAACTTTGGAAATTTTTAAAATGACCCCACAGGACTGTGTTGCGGGTCTTTTAATCACCAAGTGTGCATAGCATATCCCAAATCTGAACAACTACCGGCATAAGATTATGCCATTGAACTTTACCAAATCTCCATATCTCACCCGTGAAGTAGAAATACAGATAGATCAATAGGTTTCCAAATTTGAATACATTCTTCTTGTCCTTCTTGACTTTTCTCAGATTCTACAATAGTTGACCTCTGAGCAATTCACATAGATCATATTCTGCATTTTGTTTGATCATTTCATATGTTGTATAGATGGTTGTGTCGGATATAGAATTCTCCCGACTCGAGTGGTAAATCTTGTAGCCTATAACCATAGATGTAAACTTTACATCAATTTTGACAATATGATCTATTGTCATTTCCCTTCTTTTCCAATGCGAACCAGTTGCCTTGGTAACCTTGTCATTCTTCACCGACTTCAAAACTGGAAGTCTATCAGTGGAATTTAAGCCTATAACTGCACAAATAGCTTCTTTGGATATTTTTAAAGACACATCTAACCATATGAATTCGCCATGGACATGGCTCAAAATATATCGAACCCACTCATCTTCTTTGAATATGGGAAATTTTGTGAATTGCACAAATTTCTTATCTTCTAAGGTTTTCAATTATGGTTTCATAGTATAATCTTCTTGAACTATGTACTAAGAATACAATTCCAATAACTGTGTACTACCCAAATATTTAATATTTACGTGTACATATGCCCTAATATCTTCAATATGCATAACATCGTACGACACCGATGAAAATGCACCTAATGGATTTCTATCAATAGACTTGTAGGGATTTCATTTGAATTTTGGATATGGCCTATCCTTAACTTCTACTAAAAGATGAGTAGACATAATTGCGAGCACACAAATTTATAGATTTTGCAATAAATAACTTTCAAAGACGAAATGGAATTTGATTGCAAATTCTCCTCTATGCTTGAATCTCTCCTCGATTTGAAAATAATCACCTTAGAGCTCTCTAGACCTCTTTCTTCTCAATGTAGAATGGAAAATGAGGGTGGAATTCATTCTTTTAATGTCCTCGAACCTAACTTTTACTTTTGCAATAAATACCCTTACCCTAACTCAACCAGTTTACTGTCTTTTATGTTCCGAGGCAAATAATTCTTATGAAGATCTCCAATATTCTTCACTAATATTGTATATTCTTTTCAGAATGTCTGAGAGTTATCAACTAGACTCATTTGAATTCCAGTACCAATCACCTATAGGGGGTTTAGGAGTTTTTCTTGACAGCTCCCCCTATGGTAGAGGCCTAAGATCAATTTCCTGAAGTATTACCAAAAGTGACTTCTGGTGTGGATCCATTTCCTTCTACGGAGGGATTCTTCTTCACCCATTTCTTCTACATTTTCTCCTTGATCTCATCAATAGTGATTTTCCCTTTTCCTTTGATATTTGGTTGCATGTTCTATTTTACTAGACCTCTTCTGTTCCAATAGAATCTAGAAGTGTGACCAAATTTGTTGCAGTTGTAGCACACAACACTTCTATGTCCAGGCCAATTGTTCCACTAACTTTGTCTTGATCTGCATTGGTTAGCAATATGCCCAAATCTATTGCATGCATAGCATCTGACATCTCTATGAAATTTGTTCAATACAATTTTGTATTCACTTGACTTATGTCCATACTTATAGCAACTAAAACACTAACCTGAGAATGATGATCCACTTGCATTGACCCTACTCCTACATTGAGAAGCCATATGACCAAAGTTGTTGCAAGTATAAAAATAGCCATTAAATATTTGAGCATTAGGTTGCCTTATCAGATTTCTTTTAGGTCCATTCATCTGATTTTCTTGTCTAAATTTTCCTTTTCTGGAATTCCTTTGTCCTGAGCTCCTTTGGCCAGATCTGGAGCTTTCTCCTTCTTCATATCCAAGACCTTGTCGGTCACCATTAGTCCTCTGTCCCTTGATTAGTTCATCAAGTTTGGTTGAGCTTGCTTTGAATTTCTCCTTATATTCATCTACACTAGCAAGTTCATCAAGCTGCTTTTCAAACTCCTCTTCATTGTTCTTGGATTGTTCCAATTCATTATCTAGTCAGGTACATTGTTCTGAATTTTCTTTCAAAGATTATGCAAACTTTTATTCATTCTTCTTTTTGTCCTCAATTTCCTTGTTCATTCTCATCATGATATATTCCATCTCATGCTTCAAGGAAACATTCTCTTTGGAAAACTTTTCACATTCTTTTGTTTTCTCTTTCAAAGCCTGACTGAGTTGTTCATCTTCCATGGTTTTTCTCTTCTATTTTAGCTAACCACATAATTCCTTTCTTTTCTTCCTTGATTCATTGATCTTGTATTTTAAGGACTGGATGAATTTTTTTGCATTCTCAAGATTATCTTGCAATTCCTGGATCTCATATTTTGACTGGACAAGATCATCCAAAGCCACCATAAGTTGTTTTGAAGACTACTTGTATCCATTGAGATTACTTTCCAAGATCTCCCCAAGCTGTTATACTTTATTTGAGGAACTAGCTCTGATACCAATTGTTGGAAACAAGCTACACTGAGAGGTGCAGTGAATCAGTGTTCTACAAGAATTAACTTTATTATTCTGACCTTTAATCCAATTAGAACATTTAATCAAAAGTAATATACAGAAATAGAAAGTGAGAAACCACACAACCATAACACAAGGATTTTTATGTGGAAAACCTGTTAGGAGGAAAACCATGGTGGATGGCCAATCCACAATAAGTTCTAAGTATACCCAAAAGAAGTATTACGAAATGGAAATGCACTTGCATTCAGGCTCACTGCCTAGAGCTCACTGCTCAAAAGGATGGGCTCATTTCCCTTACAATGATTTGTATTAGATGCAAAATAAAATGAACTAAACATATAGCATCTAATAATGTTGGATTATAGTTCCGGTTAAGCTCTGATGACGAACTTTTTTCCTTATGACTGATATTGAACTTTTGCTCTGCTCTGCTTAAGTTCACACACAAAATCCTTATCCGCAAGTGAAACTGCACATGATATCACTTAAATAATCCTTGGATGTTTGCAACATAAACCAATACACATTTTTCAGTACACAAAATTATGTAATAAATCATTTAAATATATTCGCGACTGGGAATTTAATCGCTACAAGTCGAATCAATAAGACTTAAGAATATTTGTAGCTTGTCAGCCAAAATCATGAGTAAATTTGATGTGTATCCAAAAAAGTCAGCTAGTCCATAGCCAAGACCACTAATTAAATATTTGAATACGAAAAAATGTTGAATAATTGTACTTAACACATCCACAGCATGCCACATTCCCTAAGTCGGCTACAACAGACAAATAGACAAAAAAGTGTCCTACCAAACCTCCAAACTCATACTGCACCTAATGCAACACCACAAAACTCGATAATAAGATAATACATATGCTTAGCAAGCAATTCCAATGATCCACAACACAAAATGATGATCTGATGAAGTTGTTTGAACAGATAACCTATTCCTTACATATTATGTCAGTAATACACACTGTATCACTTTATATGTCAGTGTGACTAGAGATTGAACTATGGATCATGGGAATGACTTCAGTTTCCATCAATGACAACATTAGAATCCATATGCCAACAGTCTATTGGTTTAAGCTCAAATTTTATTTTCCCCTAGTGAGTTCAAGATTTTTCCCCCATTCTAAGGTGAGACACGACCACAATGCCAGGATATGTACATGGTGCTTTCCGAGGATAGGTAGATGGATGGAAAAAGAAAATGGAGAAAGTGAATGGTCAGTGTGCTCAAATAGATGGAAAAGCTAACCTATCATAAATAGCACATGTTGCCATGTTTCCACTACTTGTTTTTATTGCACTTTTTTAGATTTTATGATCTTTTTGATCTTTTTGGTTTTTCACTTTTTTTTGTATTTTTCTCTTTTTTTGATTTTTTGGTTCTTACCAAGATGCCTGTTTGCCAAGTTTTCATCAGGGCAACCTTTTTTTTGGACATTTTCTGATGCATTGGCTGATTCAAGTGTAGAAATTCTTGAGATGCAGGTTATTGAGGGGTTCATCAAACAAATCCCCTTCTGGTGTGGATAATTGATATGCTCCTAATCTGAAGGCTGACATAATGACAAAGGGACCTAGCCATTTTGGTTAAAATTTCCCCTTCTTCTCTCGATTGTGTTGATTACGGGGATTCTCTTTCAATAATAAATCACCAACTTGGAATGTTCTAGTCTTTACTTGGTGGTTGTAGCTTCTGGATATCCTCTGTTGATATGCTTTCACATGATCACTACATGTTGACGATGCTCATCCAAGAGTTCCAATTCCTATAACCTAGACACTCTGTAATCCTCATCTGAAATGATCCCTTTTAGTGACACCCAGAGTGATGGTATTTCCACCTCCATGGGTAGAATAGCCTCTAGTCCATAGACTAGAGTGTAGGGTGTAGCTCCTATCGAGGTTTGGATACTATTTTTGTAAGCCCACAAGGCAGGATTCAATTGAATGTGCCAGTCTCTTCCAGCATCATTGACTGTTTTCATGAGGATCTTCAGGATAGTCTTGTTCAAGGCCTCTACTTGTTTTGTTTCCTTGAGGATAATATGGTGTAGAAAACTGATGTTGGATGTGAACTTTCTCACAAATTTCTTCAACGTTCTAATTTTTGAAAGGTATGCCATTGTTAGTGATGATGGACTGAGGAATGCCATACCGATAGATCATGTAGTTTAGAATGAAGAAAGAGATTTTTTTTCATGTGATGGTAGTTAGAGGGACAACTTCGATCCATTTCATAAAATATTCAGTGGATGTGATAATGAACTTGTGTCCATTTGATGAAGATGGATGAATCTTCCATATGAGGTCCAATCCCCACTAACAAAAGGGCCATGTTGATGCAAAAGGTTGAAGTTCCTGCGCTGGTGCATGGAGGAGATTGCCATGAATCTAAAATTTTTGGCATATCTTGACAAACTGAAAAGAATCCCTCTCCATAGTCGGCCAGTAATATCCCAGATGGAGGAGTTTCTTCACTAATATTAAACCAATCGAATGAGTTCCACCAACACCTTCATTTACTTCCCATAAAGTCATTTCAAACTCGTCACATTCCAGACATCGGAGGAGAGTTTCGTCAATACCTTGTTGATAAAGGACATCCACAATAAGGGTGTGTTAGGCAGTTTGGTGAATGAAGTTTCATTTTTTATTGCGAGATAGGTCGAGAGGAAGGATGTTATCTTTTAGGTATGTATAGATTTTCCCGTAGAGGGAAGTATTAGTCTCATCTAGATGGTAGATAACTTGGCACTCAAGGTTGTCATAAGATGGTTCAAACAATTGTTCCACCATGAACTTGTAATGGGCTCATTTCTCTGGAATCTGCAAGAGAGAAGCAATGGTCGTCATGGCATCAATGGCTTTGATGTCGCTTTGAGGAATCTTCTCAAATCTTATTTCCACAAAGTACTTTTTCAAGTCATCAACCATTCTTTTGTATGGCATCAGTTTGTCATCCTTTGTTTGATAGTCATCATTTACCTGATTAATGACTAGTTGTGAATCCCCATAGACATGTTTTGATCTTCCACTCAACTGCTACTTTGATTCCAATGATCAAGGATTAATATTAAGTTGTATTGTTGGTGCAAGGGAGCATCAATCTATAGGACTTCAGAATGGTATGTCCTTGTGGCGAGATAAAAAATATTTTGGCTCATGATCCATGTTGTGTATAAGAACCATCAAAGTACAAGACCCATTGTTGTGTGGACACTGTTAGGACATCAGCATCTGGAAACTCAATGTTCATAGGATGATTGTATTGTAATGGTGCTTCACCTAACTAATCTATGATTTCTTGTCCTTTGATTTCCTTCCTATCAACATATTGGATGTCAAATTCACTCAGCATCATGAACCACTTAGCTAGTCTTCCAGTTAGGTTAGCTTTCCTAAGAAGGTATTTTAGGGGATCTATCTTGGCTATTAACTTGATGGTATGGGTGAGCATATAATGTCACAATTGTTGGGTAGAAAACACTACTACTATACAATCCTTTTCAATGAAGGTTTACTTGATCTCATAGCCATTTAAGGTTCTACTGATATAATAGATTTCCCTTTCTTTTCCTGTTGAGTTCTCTTGTGCTAACAAGGATCCCAATGATATTTCACTTGTTGCTATGTACAATAAAAGTGGCTTTCCTTCTATTGGTGGTATCAATACAAGTGGACTCATCAAATATTGTTTCAATTGATTGAAGGATCCTTCACATTTTTCATCACATTGGAAAGATACATTCTCGTGGAGCAAGTGATTGAAGGGGTGAGTTTTGTCAACCAATTGTGTGATAAACCTCCTCATAGATTGGAATCTTCCTTGCAAGGATCTAAGCTAGCTAATGTTTTTAGAAGGAGGAATTTCCATGATCACTTTGACCTTTGCAGGGTCTACCTGAATGCCTTTAGCTGACATAATGTACCCCAAAAGTTTAGCTGATGTTACACCAAATGCACATTTCTTGGGATTTAGTCTCACATTGAACTTCTCCAGTCCAGTGAAAATTTTATCTAAAATTTCTAGGTGTCCTTCTCTGGTGTAGGATTTTTCCAAAAAATCATCTACATATTCTTCCATAAAAGTGTGCATCATGTCATGAAAGATGGTATTCATTGCTCTCTAATATGTGGCTCCGGCATTTTTCAACCTAAAAGGCATTACATTCCAGTAGAAAGTACCCCAAGGACATGTGAAGGTTGTTTTTTCTTCATCCTTAGGTGCTATCTTTATCTTATTATAACTTGAAAATCCATCCATAAGCAAGAGAATTTCATGTATAGTAGTCAAGTCTATGATGATGTCAATGTTAGGTAGAGGAAAATCATCTTTTGGGAAAGCTTTGTTGAGATCTCTGAAATCTTTGCAGATTTTGATGCTTTTGTCTGGTTTGGAAACAGGTATGATATTTGATATCCACTCAGCATAGTCAATAGGTCTAATAAATCCCACATCCAGTAGCTTCTTAAATTATGATTTTACAAATAGAGCAATATGCAGATGCATTTTCCTTAATTTTTGTTTGACCGATTTTACTCCTGCTGGTAGAGATAGGTGATGCATGATGAGTTCTAGATCAATCCCTGGCATGTCAGCATAAGACCAAGCAAAGTTGATTTGTCTTTCTATGAATAATCTAATGAAGTTTGGTCTCTCTTGATTTGTCAAGGATTCTACCAAATGGACAGTCTTTACTGTTTCTTCATTGTCGATGTTGATAGACAGGGTGGGTTCAACCAATACTTTAGATCGTTCTTGAAATTGTTCAGGGAGATTGTTAAATCTTCCATCTTTTAGTTCCTTAGAAAGGTTTTCACTATTGGATGTCCTCTTTCTTTTTAATTTTTCCAGATCTGATACTGCCAATGAATGGTTTTCACCATCAGATCCATTCCCTGTATTATTCATTTTGCAGCTAGAAAATTTGACACTCTCCTGGTTGCAAGCTTTGTTACAATGTTCAATGGTGGAATCAATTTTGGGATTGACGAAATAGAGGAAGTTGACAATGGCCTCGTCATTTGAAAAGATTGGAATGTCAGATGGCTCAGTTTGATCCCAGTCTATTAGTTCAGGATGTACCAGGTTAAAGAGTCGTTGGATTGGTTAAATTCAATGCAATAAGGTTCCCAATGGTAATGTCTTTGGATTTTCACATAGCAAAGTCGATGTCTATAAGGTAACTCTCCTCTAAATTATCCATTTCACTCTGAGCCTAATCATCTTCACTAGAGTCATCAATATGTTGTGATCCTATTTCAAGCGGTCTATAACCTGAACTTTGACCCTCTTCATGTATGGGTGTATACTTTTGGACCACATCAATTTCCTTATTCTGACAAGACTCTTCAGATAGTGAATCCCACTCATATTCATTTGAATCAGTTTCATGAGCATCACTAGCTTGTAGTTTTAAGATTCTTTCAACAATTTTTTGTCTGGTTTCTTCTCTTGATTCTTCTTTATACCCCAATCTTGTTTTATCCTTGGCTTGCATTGTGATAGGTTGTATCGGTTCTATGATGTCTTCTTTCCTTTTACCGATAGGACCTTTTCCCCCGTATCCCATATTTTCCATGATTGTCTTTCATTTTCCATACTGCTTTGTCTAGACACTAGAGGTGGATGTTTGTGATGATTCTTCCTCTTTGTACAACTAGTTTAAAACCTCTTTGTCGTCTGACTCATCCACTAATGTGCTTGCTCTTACAAAGGCTCCATCAAATAGTGTGGTTGGTTGTGATGATTGTTGCCTAGATGTTGATAGTTGTCCATATGACTTTGGAGAAGATGAAAGTTGTGATAAACATAAGGATTGCTGAAATGAGTATTCCCCCATGCCTTTGTCTTTCAATTGAATCTTGGCAACTTGTTTTGATAAGGATTCGAGTTGATCTTCCTGATTTTTTGGAGTAGGATTTGATGTACTTTTTTTATTTGAGGGATTGGCATCATCGATATCCTTATCCTTTGATTGGTCCCTTTTCTCAACCCATTTTGACAAGGAATTTAGTTGTTTCCAGTCATTTGATAAACCCTAAATTGAAACTTCCTTGTTGTATGGTACAAAAGTATCTTGGGTAGTCTTGAGGGTGTTACAATATTGGGCATTATTCAAGTCAGTTGTGATAGTGATTTCTTGTCCATTGAACATGAACTTCAAACACTAGTGATATGTGGATGGTACTGCTTGCATGTCATTAATCCAAGGTATCCATGAGAGTATGTTGTAGGTTAACTCTTTGTCTAACACCTGGCATTCTATATCTCTGAAAATTGGTCCCACTTGAATAGGTAGCATTATCAATCCTTGTGAAGATCTATCCTTGTCATCATATACTTTTATTGTTATTTTCCTTCTAGGATCAACAACATTTTTTGAATAGCCTAGTGCACGGACAAGTTTCAAAGTATAGATATTCAGGCCAGCTCCTCCATCTATTAGGACATGTTTAACACAATGTTTATGAATTAAGACCTCAATGTGTAGGGCAGCATTGTGGGGATGATTGATAGATACATCATCATGTTCAGAAAAGGATAAGCAATGTGGTGCAATCAAATGTCCCACCATAGTCTAGAATTGGCAAACCTCTAGATCGTTTGGTACCATGGTGGCAACTAGATCTTGTTCCAATATTTCCTTGTGAGCAAGCGAAATCTTGAAAATTTCTAATATGAATATTTGGGCAAGTATCTTCTACAGCTGATCCACTATGTTATATTGAGTCATAGGGATAGCAATTGATTTGGACATAGAAGGGGTAGCTCCTTTCAATGTTACCTTGGCTTGTCCTCATGTGATTGCATTGACGGGTGTGTTGTCTTGTTGCTCTCTTATTTTGATGACATTGATTTGATGTGAGGTAGTGTTGATATCATGGTGACTATTTTCAATTTCAATGTTCTTTTGTTCATGTTCAGTGGTGTTATCGTTGGTTGAGTTATCATTTTCAATAAGATCTTATTCATCATGGGTTGGATCATCAACCACCTCAATACGTAGAATGGTGGTGTCATAGACATATTTTATATTTTTTCCCTTTTTATTCGACGACGAGGACTCTCCTTTCTCATAGTTTGGTAGAGGGTTCTTGAACGCCCCATGATCATTGTTTGTTTGAGGTCCTTCTACAAAAAAAAAATTGTTGTCAATTATATCTTGTATCAAGTGCTTCAAATGCATGCAGTCATTGGTTTTATGTCCATTGTTGCGATGAAAGTCACAGAAGTGAGCATCATTCCACCATGGAGGCTTAACTTGTGGTTCCAAATTTTTTTCCTTTGGTAACGTTATGACTTTAGCTTCGATAAGTTCCTTTAATGTTGATTCAAATGATTGTCCCAAAGGGGTGAACCTCCTTCGATTTACTCGATATGATGATGTTCTAGATCCAACATTACCTTGATTGTTGCTTTGGTTGACATTTTGGTTGTTGCTTGGTTGTTTCTTTGGTTATTTCCTTTGTTGTTTCCTTGGTTGTTGCCTTGGTTGTTGGGGGGATTGTTATTCTAATCAGTTTTGGCAGCAGCCACAGTTAGGTTGAATACAGATTTTCCATTTTGAATTTCAACTCCACCATCATTTTTTCCAATGTTCTTGTTTCGTTGCCAAAACTTGGTTTTGTCACTACCATTGTAATTGTTGGAGGTGTTTGATGAATTGTTTACATTGTATATCTTGATGACTCCTCTCTTGACTAAAGCTTATTTGATTTTAATCTTGTTTTCAATCAATTTTTTTAAGGTTGGGGGACATTGTAATTCCAATCTATAACGCATCTCATCATTGAGGTTGTCAATAAAGATTTCTATCTTTTCCTTTTAGGGTACAGGACAAGAGTATCGTGCAAATAACCCTCTTCATTTTTGCAAGAATACAAGGAATGATTCACCTTTCTTTTGTTTCAAATTACAAAGATCTTTCATGGTGATGTCATGTTGGATGTTGTAAGAAAATTGGGTGATGAATTTGTTGACTAATTCTTCAAAGGTGTTGATTGGTGGGGTGAGTTTGGAGAACCATTCAAGACAATGTCCACCTAAGCTTCTTGGGAATAGTCTCATCAAATATGTTTCCTCATATGCAAATTCAAGACTCATGGTCCTAAATTCCCTTACATGGTCTATCGTCCATCGGTTTTTCCATTGTATTTTTTGTACTTTGGGAACTCGCAATATTTGGGAAAGGGGATCATGTGAATACTTTGATCAAATGGATAGGGACAAATGTCTTGGATCAGGTATCATTTTGAGGTTCCCCTTTGCATATCAAGAATTTTTTGTTGAAGGTTCTTCATTTGGTGGGTTAGGGCAACCACTTGTTCAGGATCATTTTTGGGCTTTTTGGGAGGTACTTTCAGTTGATTTACATCAAAATTATCTAGTAATTTGGCACCTTGTTTAGCTAACATAAGGAGGTATTTTTCCCCATTTCTTTTGAAAATCTTTTTTAAACATTTGTGGAAATTGGGGTCTTGTTCAGCACGTTGGATATCTTCTTCGGTTATTTCTTCCCCTTCAGTGTTGTTGAGTCGATGGAAAGGATTCTCTTCAGCCTCTACCATGGTGTTTTGTTTTTCCCTGTTTTGAGTTTCGGTGTTTTGAGTCTCAATGATGGGAGTTTCAATGGTTGGAATTTCAATGTTTGGAGTTTCAATGGTTAGAGTTTCAATGTTTGGCTCTTTAACGTTTTTATTTTGGAGTCCTTTTTCCTTGAGTCTTTGCTTTTGAAACCTTGTTTGAACAGGCATACAAGTGTTATTTTTTAGAATAAACTTTGATCTAAGTTTTGGAAAAGTACCAAGGATTACAGCTAAGTCAAATAGAATGAAAAATTCTAATGAGACTAGGTTTGATTTGACTATATAACTTTGTTTCATGATGAGAGGATGATAAATCTTGATGATGAAACTAGGCTTAATAATCAAAGGTGTGATAAATTTGAGATTTTGGTACTTTGAGATGTTAGATCTTGGTTTAGGTTGGAAAATTCCACTTGTAGAGGTCAATTTTAACAAGTTTAGATCCTAAGGTACCTAAGGAATGATTTTGGACTTGAGAAAGTTTTGGAATTTTGGGTTCAAACCATGAAACCGGAGACAAATTTTCTTCCTATACGAGATACTCCAATCTTTGGAAAAGTCTTGGATTTTGACAATAGTAAAATGATTACAAGTTGGGATTGTTCTTTGAAGCTCTTTTGTAGAAATTGAAGACCAACCTCTCTCTAAATTCCTAGAGTGTTGAGAGATGTTTTGGATGTTCTTTTGGACTAAGAATTTTGGACTTTGGTTTCTAGATTTTGATCTTTCATGAAATCATTTAATTAAGCATATGTTCAGACTCTGTTGAACCTAAGGAATGGTTGAACACTGTTGAGGATTCCTGGAATGAGACTGACTATCAGACAGGAGATGAATCTAGGTCACTGGTTTTGTGGTCTACAAAATGCACTAAAACAGAGACAAAATGTGCCAAAGAAAGTGAAAAATGCACCAAAATAGGTGCAAAATGCACCAAAACTAGTGCAAACTGTACCAAAACTAGTGCTAACTATGCCAAAACAGCTACAAAATGCACTAGAAGGCAGCCAAAATGTGCTAGAAAAGTTACAAGATGTGCCAAATTGGGAGAATAAGACTATTTCTTGAAAGTCTGTTTGATTCTTCATATTTTTCAGTTAGAGACTTGGTTGTTTTGATGAATTTTTTTCTGAATCAAGGTTTTCACTTTCAACATGTGATGTTTGTGATTGAAATGGGTTCAAAAGCACATTGGTAAAGACACATCAAGTAATGTACAATCCTAAGGCTGTGAAAGACTATTATTTTGGATTCCACATGGGTTTTACCCCAACCGCACTTATTCTTAGCAAATGATTAGATGCTTGACCCCATTGGCTCCCCTCCACGACACTCACTTCAACAGGGCATCCAAGCATCAATACCCATGAATCTCCCATGGCATATTTCTCATCTCTATTGAAAATGGCGAGAAAGTGGATGCCTTTGCAAAGACTGTTGCTGCACCAAAGAATAGATAAAGGTTTTTGGCCAAACTGTAACAAGGGTTCTAGTATGGACATTTCGTTCATGGGGGGTAGTCCATGCGGCGAGAGACCATTGTTTCCCTTCTTGTCAAAACTATCTTCGTGATACTTGCCATTGTTCAAGTACCCACATTTATATCCCAGTTGGAAGTCACTTGGCTTTAGCATGTTACTGGATGGGTTGTTCCCTTGGGTGATTACTTTTTCCCACAAGGCAAGCCCTCTAAGATAAATAAAAGAAAGCAAGTATACCCATAGTTCAATCAATCCTTTTTTTGTGTAAATAAAGAGAGAACACACACAATATACTCAACTCACACTCACACACAAAAAGTGAATGGGTATAGCTTTTTGGTCACCCAGTTAAGGGGAGAGCATGTGCCTACCATCCATCAAGCACAAAATCCATGGTGTTCATTAACCTTTTAATTAAGCTATGTTCCTAACTTAACCAAAAGGAAACAATTAAATAACTTCCAGCCTGTGCAATATGTTAGTAGTTTATATTTGAGTCTTTGACAGCGAATCTAGGAAACCTGCAAAATAAAACATAGAGTATTAGCCTTCAGATTTGGTGAAAAATAGGGAAACTAAAAAATGCGTCAAAACAAAGACAAAATTTGCCAGAGAAAGTGCAAAATGCGCCAAAGAAAGTGCAAAATGCGCTAGAGAAAGTAGAAAATGCATCAAAATAGGTGCAATATGTGCCAAAACTAGTGCAAACTGTGCCAAAACTAGTGCAAATTGCGCCAAAACTAGTGTAAATTGTGCCAAAACTAGTGCAAACTATGCCAAAACATGTGCAAAATGCGCCACAAAAATAGAAAAAAGTGCCAAAAATCTCACGTCTGAACCTGCAAACATAAATTTTCTAGAATGTTAAAAAAAATGGGGCAAAGGCCCTATGGTGGGTGCCATTTTGTGTGTGTGTGAAATATGGAAAGTTAGTATCAACACAAACCTTAATGAAATGAATTATATTAAAGATTCAAAGCAAAGAAGCTATTCTAAATTGCAATTTAACAAATATTTTAAGAACGTCTCATTGTCCTTTATTCTTAAAGATTACTTTAACCCTTTGGCCCTCAGATTTCTATGTGCACAAACGCTAATAGAATGACACTTAAGAAACGAGATTAGTATTCAACATGCAAGCCAACTAAGTCCCTACATGAAACTATATGACAAAAATGATGATGGATACCATGACGAATGGATGACGATGATTATGATGAATGGACAAACGGTGGTGGATACTATGGTAGTGATCTATATGATTCTATATATGATTCTACATATGCCCAAATGAAAACTATGGAAAATTAAGATGATACTCCATATGATCAAATGCTAACTATGAATATGCTAATCTAAAATGCAACTATGATGCAAAGGATGACATAAAATGCAACTATGAAGCAAAGTGCTAGTCTAAGATCTAACTATGATGCAAAACATGATATAAAATGTAACTATAGGACTCCATAATGCTCCCAAGCTCAAATTATATTCCTACATGATAACTCTATTTGAAAGTGGATACAAAATACAATGCCAAAGGGTTGTATTTATAGCCTTTTCCAAGCATCTTGTGAGGTGTAAATGATCGATGGTCCAGATTTGAACAAGAAAAATGGATGGTGGAGATGGAGAGAATCAAGATGTTGTACCCTTGACCAAAGACAACATGACATTTGGATGGAAGAATCTCTTGACCAATGGGAAACATTCCATTTGGATGGAAGACTCAAGTGTGGGAAGAAAAGACCATGTGTTTGAAAATTGGCGGAAGTGTGTGAGGAATTAGCCATGTGCTTTTAAAAATTGGTTGAAGATAATTCTAATTAAAAATTAGCATTATTTAATTTCATGTGACCTTGGTGAGGTGGCACAAAAAGTTGTAGACATGTGCTTGAATTCCTAATCGAGATTAGTGAAACTTAATTAAATAAAACAAGCTTATGGAAATTTGTTTATTTAATTAAATTAGAAGAATATGATTTTAGATTTGGAGAATTAGAGAAGGGTGAACAATATAAATAAATTGAGAATTTATTTATACGTAGTCGAATATTAATTAAATAATTGGTATTTAATTAATTAAATTCCATGACCGTTTTTAGGTGTATGCAGAAGTGTATCATGTTTCATAATTAATTAAAGTTCGACTAATGTAATAAACAGGATGTTCTTTTCCACTATCATCATGTTGAGCCAACAATGTTGCAAGATCATGAACTGATGCAACTATATAAGGGATGAACGGTTTGTTTTGCACAGCAGGTTGTAAAACAGGTGGAGTTGCAAGGTACTCCTTTAAACTCTCAAAGACATGTTTACAATCCTCATTCCAATCAAAAGGTACATCCTTCTTGAGGAGATGTGTGAAAGGTAGCGTTCAATCGGCTAAAGAGGTGACAAAATGATGGATGGCTTGAATTCTTCCTTGTAATGTGTGTAACTAAAAAATGTTCCTAGGTGGCATGTTGATGATAGCATCAATTTTCTTTGTGTCTACCTCGATGCCTCTATGAGATATGATGAACCCTAAAAAATTTCCATATCTACTCCAAAGACACACTTTTTCGGATTGAGTTTCATGTTATATTTACGCATCCATTCAAAGATTTGTTGAAGGACATTCACATTGTCTTGTCTTGTGAAGGATTTAGCAAGGATGGACCATCAACATAATCTTCTAGGATTTTGTGTACGTAATCATGAAATATCAATTTCATTGCTCTTTGATAAGTTGTGCCTACATTCTTTAATCCAAAAGGAATCATAACCCAGCAAAACATTCCCCAAACAGTTGTAAATGTTGTCTTGTATTGATCTTGTAGGTTGATGAAGATTTGATTATGGCCAAAAAATCCATCCATGAATGACAACAATGCATGTCCTGGAGTTGAATCCATGATCATGTCGATATTAGGAAGGGGAAAATTGTCTTTTAAGGAGGCTTTATTCAAGTCACAAAAATCCGTACATATCTTAATACAATTATCAGGTTTAGCAACTGTGACAATGTTTGAGATCCAAGGCAAATAATCAATATGGCGAATGAAACCTACGTCAAGGATTTTTTCAAGTTCTCCTTTAACGTGCAAGGCTATCTTAGGATTCATTTTTCATATCTTTTTCGAACATGCTTAGCATTGTTTGCAAGAACAATGGTATGTGTGACTATTTTTGGGTCTATTCCTGGCATATCTAAATATTTCCAAGCAAAATTTTTAGGAAAATCATGGAGCAAGGTTGTAGTATCCTCTTGTTCTTCATCATCAAGGCATTTCCCAATCTTAATGACCTTTTCTTTATCATCTATGTCCATTGGTATATCAATTGTATCTCCTAAGGGGAGTGCATTTGACATAGGAGATTTAGGAGCATACAGTTCCATGCTTGTACTTGTCTCATTAGTATCAATATTTTTTGCCTTGGTACTAATCATAGCACAAGTAAATTTTCTTTTGGAAGAAGATGGCTTATCAAAAGAACCTAACATTTGTTTTAGGGCTTCGTCACTATCAACATACTCCCAAGATGGTGGGGAATCTATATCAAGAAATTTTGGATGCTTTAGCATAAGATTGGTTCTTGGTTTACATGTGATAGTGTTGATATTGAGCGATGGTCGTTGAGTTTCTTTTGTTGTCTTAGAAAAGGAATATCTCAAACCAGTCTTTGTTTCTTGTGTATTAGGTTCTATAGGAACTTGAATTCCTTGTTCATTCTTTCCACATCCTTTACTGTTGTTTCCCAATTGTTTCACTAACACATAGCCTTTCCCATAAATTCTTTCCATTTCCTTCGGGTTAGAAGGATGTTGATAATCTATCTCATCAAAATTCGTTGTGTAGGTTGTATTTTCTTCCAAAGGGGATGAGGTAGATATTTGGGAAGATTATTTTCAATTCTAAGTTGACATAACCATTGGTTGTTCTTTTTTTTCATCTTCTTTTCGCATGATTATGTATTCATCCATAAATGAAGGTGTGAATTCCAATGTACCCCAATCGTCATCTAGCAATTTACACAAAGATTATTCTCTTGGTTTGCTAGTCTCAAAGGGTGTTATATGATATGTTGGAATTATTGTGTTTACAGGACTTGTTCCTTTTTCAAGTTGCAAGAAACTTTCAGGCTCGGGGTCTATTTCAACTTGATAAACTTTGTTGTTATAGACGTATTTCATTATTCGATGAAGGTTCGAAGGTACCACATACATCTCATGAATCCATGGCCTTCCCAAGAGAATATTATATGCAAGATCATAGGGCATGACATGAATAGGAGTTTGCAAGGTATCCACTCTAAATGTTATAGGAAAAGTGATTTCACCAAGCAGTTGCTTTGTAGTATTGTCAAATCCTCTAATAGATAAGGAATCAGGTTTGATTTGTGATTTATCTACACGTAATCGATCTAGGAGCTTTACACTGCACACATTAAGGGTAGAGCCATTTTCAACAAGGGTTCATTTGATGCCTATTGTAGTGTATTGAGAAATGATCATAAAGGCCTCATTTTGCTTCCTTAATTCTAATGGAGGGAGATCATGTTGATGAAAGGTAATGTCTACATTAACTACATTCATTAAGAGCTGCCATACTATTTGTGTTTGTACCAAGAGGAACCACTATTTTTGCAATGTTGTTTGGAGCATTGAATGATAATTTGGTGAATTGTGAAAAAGACCCCAAAGGGATATCTTTGCAGGAGTATTCTTAAGTTGTTCGATGAGATCATACTCCCTAAGGTGTAAATTTAAGCAAGGAGCACTACACAAGATGGGGTTTAGAATGTTAGTGTAGGTTTTTTTAATATTATTTTTCCTACACATTATTAAGCAAACCTTAGGTTATAGGAGATGTGGTTTATGTGAGGACACATGGCGTAATCCATCGATTACATGTGTTGCTCCCACTCACACATGGGTGGTTGAGTTTCACACCCTCTTTTGGCTTTATATGCCACCTCACAAAACCACTTATCTATCTCTTTCTGAGTAGGTTATGCCACCTATTTGGCATTTTCCAAGTAGGCATAACTCCCACCTAATTTGGTTATTTGGGAGTTATTACCCCTCTTGGAATTATTTTCCCATATTGTGCTATATAATCAGCACTCACCTCTCCCTCCTATCTAGTCAAGATAAGTTCATATTAACTCAATCAATTCAAAGGAGAGTTGAGGCATATTGTATCATTTAGTGTGTGATAATAACATAATTTTGTTATTGCACTATATTCCTACATTTTATCTCTTGTTGCTCTCGTGTGGAAGGTTTATCTTGGTTTTGCAGGTGATCTTGGGTGCTCGAGTTCATCAACAACTCTTACATGGTATCAGAGCGTCAGATCTGCAAGCCCCTTCTCAAATTTGAGAGATTTGTGAGTGTTTAATCAATATTGCAGGTTGCAACATGCCTTTGCTTGTCTTAAAAAAAAAACCATCTAGGTCATTGCTAGTTTCTGCATACAGGTTACATATTTTGTAGAATCTAAATCAGAACATTTCTGCAGACCCCCTCTCCAATTGCATTTTTGATTTTGCAGTCAATCTTTGGAGGGCCATAATTCAGTCATACAAGCTCTTTTTTCAGAGAATTTTTTTTGATTTGGGGTAGAATTTCATAGGCTTTGCAATGGTGTGATCCATTTTTTCTCAAGTGATCCGGATTTTCCAGAAAATCAGTTTTATCAGCAGATCTGAAGGATAGCTCTCATTTTTTTAACTTCAAATTGATGTAACTTTCACATACAACCTTGTATTGAGGTGATTCTTTTTTTGAAAGTGAATATTTTTTTGAGCACTACACATTGGTGCTATTTTGAGGTTCTAATTCTGATATTTGATTGTACTTTCAGTAGTTGGGTCTATTTTAGACATTTGTAAAACTCTGGAAAACAACTCCAGCATTGTAAACACACTGATTTAGAAAGTGCCAAATTATTTTTTGTTGGGGGGGATTCTTGATTGAGTGAAAAAGGGGGGGTCTCTCTTTGTGTGTGTTTTTTTTTATCTGTTCACTTGTGCTTTTCTTTTCCTTCACACATGGATCATTCTAAGGTTCCTTTGCTAACACCTTATAATTATGCAGCATGGCATCAACATGCATGGAATGCCTTAATGCAACTTGGGTATACTCCATATGTTGAAAACAAGGTAGCTGAACCTAAAGATGATAAGGAAAAGACAAAATGGATGCTTGAACATACAAAAGCTCTTGGATTTCTTCATAGCTTTGTTTCCCTTGATCTTATGTTTCAGATTGAATCTTGTACAAATTCACATGATGCTTGGGAAAAGTCAAAATCTTTGTATGGTACAAAAGATGAAGTCAAAGGCTATCAGATTGAAAATGAATTGATGAGCCTTGATCCAAAGAACTTTGGCAACATCCAGGATTATATTACTAAGGTCAATGATCTAAGAGCATAATGTAAAGCTTGTGGTATTGATAAAAAGGACATTCAGTTAATCTATAATACATTGAATAAACTTGGTCCTGAATTTGCAGCTTTTGTTTCTAGCTTTCATACTCGTAGACTGACTATGGGATCTGCATACACTATGCCTTCATTTGCATCTTTTTCTGAGATGTTAATGCATGAACAACAAAAGCTTCTTTCTATGGGTCTCATAAAGCCATCACAGAATCAAGCCTTGTTGGCTAGTCAGCGTAAGGGACAGAAAGAGTTAGGACAATCTGACAAGAAACAAAAGAAATCTATGAAAAATCCACACACAGATCAAGCACAACACAGATCCTCTACAAGGGAGGACTCATCTAAGAAGGAGAAGTCTACTTGTTCATATTGCAAGAGGATTGGACATGAAGAACATTCTTGTTATAAGAAGGATATTGATGAACTGAAACATCTTCTTAAGAAGAACAACATTGATCTACCTTCTAGAATGTCTGAGTCTACTTCTTCTTCACATTCCAAACAGTCAGGATCTAGTAAGGATAAAGGTCATGCAGAATTTGCTTCTGAGTCTAAGAAAAATAAAGGTAAAGCTCTTTGTGCTTCTACAAGTCATGAATCAGGGAAATGGCTCCTAGATTTTGGAGCTTCTCATCATATGGCTTCTTCATAGTCTATGTTCTCTTCTTTTGAGCCTTGTGTTATGCCACCTATTTTGATGGGCAACAACACTTACATGAGTGTAATTGGGAAGGGTTCTGTTGATATTGGGGATGGCACCTTCAATGATGTTTTGTGTGTACCTCACTTGACAAACAATCTTCTTTCCATCTATCATATCACTCATGGTGGAGCAGGCAAGACTGTGGAATTCACACCTAATTCAGTTATCATCGGAGATTTGGAGAGCACAGAGATAATTGCTACTGGGATAGTTGATAATGAATCTTGGTTGTATACCTTTTCCGACTTTGCACCTAATGACGGTTCTAATCCTTTGGCTATTAATCACAATCCTTGTGTGACATTTGATTTTGAGGAGAATTTTGGCTATTTGAATCTTGGTATTCTCACATCAGATCCAGTTATTGAGCCTTACATTCCTTCTCCTCTAACGATTGTTGCTTCTGAAGATACTGGTGTTACTTTCATTCCTACTTGTGATTCAGTGCAACAGGATCGACATCATCTTCCAGATATAGTTGCTTGGGATGACTACTTGACAGACATTGCAGGTTTGTTCATAGAGTCTCATATTTTAGACTTGGGAGACACTATTCATGACATCCATCTTCTCTTTGATGAAGTTGATTCTTCTTTAGTTGTTATGGAGGAACATGTGGATCCTCTTGTTCATTCTCCACATGATCATTCATCATAGTTTGACATGAGTGTGGATACTTTTGAGCAGCATTTGGAGGAGGAATCTTTGTTTTCAGAGGAGGTAGTTGAGTCTTTGTATTTTTTTCTACACACATCTCTACTAGGTTTTGGATTGTCATCTTCATCAATGTGGCCTAGAATGCCTAATTTGGTGGGTGCAGCTTTCGGCATCATGGAGATAGATGAGCAGTTTTCAGAGACTTCATACATTTTGAGCTTTCTTCCCTCATATTCATTTCAGGAATGGGAAGACATTCTTCATACACCTTTGGTTTTGTTTCTTCCTAAGGGGACAAACATTGTTCAACGATCATGGACCATGTTCTACATTCAGTTTCGAGCTTCAACCATTGGCATAGTTGACTACTTTGGGGAAGACTACATGGTCTTTCCTATCCTTTCTATTTTGGAGGGGACTTCTTCCTTGCATGGGATTCTTCTTGTGTTGGGAAACTTGTTTTCTTTTCTCTCTTTTGTGGAGGAGTTTTGTCCCACTGGGTTTTCTCCTTTACTTCATTTGTGAGAGAGTATTTTGTACATGGGTACCTAACATGGCCTAGTAGTCGGGACCCATATTTTCATCTTTGTGTCTTCTCACCCACCTAAGCTATGCTTAAGGGGGGGTGTTAGTGTAGGTTTTTTTAATATTATTTTTCCTACACATTATTAAGCAAACCTTAGGTTATAGGAGATGTGGTTTATGTGAGGACACATGGCGTAATCCATCGATTACATGTGTTGCTCCCACTCACACATGGGTGGTTGAGTTTCACACCCTCTTTTGGCTTTATATGCCACCTCACAAAACCACTTATCTGTCTCTTTCTGAGTAGGTTATGCCACCTATTTGGCATTTTCCAAGTAGGCATAACTCCCACCTAATTTGGTTATTTGGGAGTTATTACCCCTCTTGGAATTATTTTCCCATATTGTGCTATATAATCAGCACTCACCTCTCCCTCCTATCTAGTCAAGATGAGTTCATATTAACTCAATCAATTCAAAGGAGAGTTGAGGCATATTGTATCATTTAGTGTGTGATAATAACATAATTTTGTTATTGCACTATATTCCTGCATTTTATCTCTTACTGCTCTCATGTGGAAGGTTTATCTTGGTTTTGCAGGTGATCCTAGGTGCTTGAGTTCATCAACAACTCTTACATGGAAAAGGTAAAGATTTTGGATTGGGTTGTTATGGTTGTAGATTATTTCTAGTGTAATGGGTGTGTATAATAGCATCATGCTGAGGTGGGTAAAGGGTAAACTCGGGTTTAGTTGGAGGTTGAGGTTGATGTGAAGGTGGGTAAAGGACAAGTTGAGGTTGAATTACATTGAGATCTTTTGTTTTAGGTTTCTCACAACAAACCTTAGTGGATGGCATTGGTGAGATGAAGTCCACAAGGGCTTCATCTAACATAGCAAGGTCATCACTACTAAAAGGTTTGGGAGATAAGTTATCATTGGTGGGTGTGGGTTGGTCATCACAAGCCGTAGTAGATGAACTCGGTGAGAGGAATCCCTGTAGAGATTTGTCTAAATTATCCAAGTCATCACTACTAAAAGGTTTGGATGATATAGTTTTCCTAAAGTGAAGCATTTTTTTATTGTTTGATTTGATGGTTGAACATTTTTATTTCCATTTTCTGATGAATTGGATCTAAATGAAGTAGGAACTAGTGCAGAAAAGGAAAATTGTAAAAATCTAATGCCACCTAGAATTGCCATTAAAGTAAATGATACTAATGCTAATAATTTGAATGTAATAGAAAATAACTGCACAAAAATAGAAAAGTAACTGAAACAAACAGTAATTGAAGAAACTGGAAACAGAATGTTGAAAAACACATATGCAAAATGTGTACTGGGACTAAGTCACCCAGGGTGGTGAATTAGTCCAAGTAGGGTTATTTTGTAATTATCTCTGAATTTTCTAATGGATATTGATGTGTTCTATATTTTACCATGAAAATCTATAGTTTAAATGTAGAATTTCACTATTGTGGAATGAAATGGAATGCAATAATGCAAGCTTAAATAAGATTTTCACTAATGCAATGTTTAAAACCCTAGGATGCAAAGTAAACAATGCAACACCCAATGCAATGTTGATGCAAGTGAAACCTAGGATGCAAATGCACTTGAAATCAAAAAGGAAATGCTCAAAATTCAAGTTCACCAAAATGTGGACACTGATTTTGGGTGTCCAAGATGCTCCAACACTTCTAGGGTTTTTCACCTAAAAGGAGAGAAATGGACCCAAAATGCTAATGTCTACACTCAAGATCAATGTATGGATGGATGCAATATGCCTAAATGCAATGTCTAAGTACACTAAACTAATAAAAGAGATGATTTATTGATGCTAAACCTAAGAAATACAAAGTGTTGGAAAACACACTGTGATATGCAGAATGGTAAAATGAATGCAATAGAAATCAAAATAAAGATGTTAAACAAAAACTATGCACCTGTAAATTGATGAAGAGAAAAATGGAGATTGCAGAGACCTCTGTAATTTTGGAAAACTTGATTTTTGAGCCAACTGGGACACTTACGCCAACCTAGGCGACTTAGTCCCAAATTAGGAAAACTGCCTCGAAAGTTGTTTCTACCATATGGGTATCTGAAACTATAAAAATATTTGAAAAATCAATGCAGTGGGACTAAGTAGCCACTATGGGTGACAGTCCACTTTGAATTTTCTGCAAATCTAAAAGTGGAAATGGAAGCCCATAATCTACACTCTATTTTCTAATGGAGATCCAGATCCAAATATCCAAAATTACCTGCAAAACATAAGATAACTTGATTTCTAATAGGGGGTTTGCCTCAGTCAAACCCCTAGATGGTATTTAAACTTTGAAAGAGATAAAATCTACATAAAACCCTAGCCCTAAGTGTGTCTAAAACTAGGAAGTTCTGAAAATAAGATGAACTCTATTCTAATGTGCAAGAATAAGATGCATTTAAATAGATTTAGAAAAATGCAAGACTCATCCTAAGAGACATTAAATTGCATTAGAAATGAATCTAAATGACATGCAAACCTTCCTTAGGTTGAAGATAGAGAGAAAATAGAAGATGGAATCACTTTGAAAACAAGTCTTTAGGCTTGATTTGATGGCTAGTTGCATCTCCTCAACCTAGATTTCTCCATGAATCTCCATAGGCATCCATGATCAACCCTTTGCAATGTAAGATCTTGGAAAAAAAGTGAGCTTGAAGACCTGCAAAAACCCTAGTTTGCTACCCTAAAGCTTCAACTTTGTTGTAGAAAGACTAAAGAATCTTCTTGTGAAAGATATTTGGATCTTGACTATTGATTTTGATTTGTAAAAAATGACTTAATGTTGTTAAAAATTGACCTAATAACATGTATTTATAGGAATTAACACTGAATTATTCATTATTTTAACTTCACCAGCCGACATCCCACAAGTATTTGAATTAAGTCAGTGATTTTCCCGCTCAAAAGTGGAAAATACCTCAAAAGGGACTAAACCGCCACCCTAGGTGACTTAGTCCCACCAAGGATTTTTGAGGTCAATTTCAAAAAATTTGGGTGGTTTGAATGTTGCTTGTTGAGATTTGCATGATTTGTGAGTGGAATAGGCCTTAAAGTCCAAAATCATGAGCATTAGGGGCCTATAAATGCAGTTTTTAAGGGGTGATTAATGTAAGGGTGTCTAAAATAGGACCAAATTAATCACAAAATTGTCTCTTTCTTCAAGAGTATGCAATTTTTGGTGACACAGATATGAAATAAACGAATAACTTCAAGCCACGTGTTGCCACTTTACTTGTCCACCTATCGCCATCAATCTACTCACATTTCATCCACCTTCCCACCATCAAAGTATCGTGGGGACTTCAAATCCTCTCACCCCTCATTGTCACATCAATGCAATTCAACACTCTGTTGAAGGGATCCTGGAACAACTCCCACCGAAATAAGAACATCACACCAATATGCTTTGCAGCCTTGACTGAGAGGTCCCACTACCAACATGTCATCGATGTCATCATCGTACAACTATTGTCACTAGTACGCCTTGGTATATTGGCCATTCGCTCACCGCCACATATCCTACTGACGTCATCATTCTCCTTTTTAACAACTTTACAACTTTCTTCAATTTTTCTCTTCAATTGATCTTCAACCTAAAACCTACAATCACACATCAAAGATTTTTTTTGTTTTTTAAGGAAAGGGGGTTTACCTTGGTCAAACCGCATTTTGTTAATTAAACTTTGAAATGAATAAAAGATTGAAGGAATGATGAATGAACAACAATATGTAAAAACTCACCAAACCTTAATTGAAACCTTGGAGTACAAATTTTCTAACTTTCATGAAGTGGCCTCAATGAATGTAGATCTTCATCATGAAACTTGATTAGAAACAATGCCTTTGATATGCTTGATTGATCTTGAACACTACATCAGCATATTAGCTCAAACAACATGCATGATGCAATACATCTTTGACATGACAATAGGAATCTTGATTGTTGCAATAATCTTCTTCAAATCTACCCTTGAATGCCTTGAAATTTCTCTTCAATGCTTCTATAATGCTCTCATGAAAATTATTTGATTGCTTGATAGTCTTAGGATGAAAACATAGTGAAGTAATCTTGTATTTATACATATCTTAGCATTAATTCCTGAAATTCAAATATCACAAGCTGACATTGAATTATGGATTTGAAATCATTAAAATATTAGCAAAAAAATATTTTAAAGGGGGTTCCTAGGTCTAAGTGAGGACCCATTTTCTATAGGACGAATGGGTCCTAGGCCACTTACCTAGGACACACATCAGACAAGATGAAATATTATGCAAAATCAAGGTCATAGGACTTAGTGAGGACCCATTCACCCTATGTTGAATGGGTCCTAGGTCACTTAACTAGGACACACATCTTCCAAAGTTAAGTTTTGTGAAATGGCATTTATGAATGTCGGGTTTTATCACTTGGAATTTGCATTTAATTAGGCTTGGATTTGAATTAAAGGGTCCAATTAAGGAAAATTAACCTCATTTAATTAATAAAGCCCTAGATTAATGTAAAAGTGTAAAGGTACACCTTATAACATCAAAAACAAGGTGCAATTAAGTCCATTTAATTTAAAAGGGCCCTAAACTTAATGTGAATATGAAAAATACATATTACAACACTAAATCAAGGCAACATTAAGCTCATTTTATTATTAATTATTTCCAAATTAAGTGTGAAAAAGAGATACTTTTTCCTACACTACATTTTCCCCCCACTTTAATGAGAGGATGACCCCAGGTCAAACTCACACTAAAGTAGACATTCAAGACACTTATGTATTCATCAATAATAAAGATATACAATCATAAAACATCAAAGACCAAGAATATCAAACCTAGACCATCCAACGTGATGTGTAACACATCTAAGCCATCAGTTTTGTTTTGTCGCACTCACTCCAGGATAGTGGAACCTCAAACTATCCACTAGGTGAGTATCCCAAAAGGGTGGAAAATCAGAGAATCATATTAGGCTCCCATACCATATTGAAGCTATCCTCCTAACAACTTCAATAAGGCATCACAATTCAAGGCAAGGCTCCACAAGAAAGCAAGTTGTGTTATGCTAGGTGGCCTTAAATTTAGAGTTTGAGCTAAATAGGGCTTAAAAAGTTATGTTATGCTAAAAACCTATGAACAAGGCAAGGCTCCACTAGCAAGCAAGGTGTGTTATGCTTGGTGGCCTTGAATTTAGGTTTTTGATCTTCATAAGGCTAAAAAGTTGTGTTATGCTAACACTTATGAACAATAATGCTAGTAAAAGTTTTGTTCAAAGGGATTTTTCTTAGTTTGTGTAAGGTCTTCTTCTTAGGGAACATCATGCCTGATGTCTCCAAGAGAGGAAAAGTCAAGAGAAAAAGATTCACAACTTATGGAATGCAGTGTGTCACATCACCACTAAGAGGAAAGTCATACACTAAGAAATATTGCATTCTTGGAGGACATCAAACCTAATGACACCACCAAGAAAAGGACGCATCACAAGTAAAAATAAAATTGCACCATGAAACATGAGAAAATGTCAAAAGATATCATTGATGTATGATACCACTTTAAATTAGTTGTTAACACCATTGCTATGAGCAATTTCTTTAAAGTAGCCAATGTTCAATCCCAAGACATGAGAGCTTCCTTGAAAATCCCTATGCCAAGTCATATATTTTTGAAATAAATCTATTTCATAAAAAGGAAAGAGAGGTTGCCCCCAAAAATACATAAGGGATCTATGGATTCAGGGTCAGTATATCTTTGCTAAAATGTTTTTATAGAGCTCGAAAATGTCACCATTCCTCAAATACTCATAGAACTGGAAGAATGACACAAAGAGAGAGAAAAAAAATCCTTTCGGGTCAATAGGGAAGAGACCTAAATGTCTCGATGCCTTGCATTATCCCCAAAAGGAAAACACAAGACAAGCAAAAAGATAAAATACTTACGACATAGAGAAGAATGTAGATAAAAATAGAGGAATGCACATGAAGAGAGAGATACATCAAACTGAACAATACGGGGGATCACATTACACACATGCATAAAGAAACATGAAAAAGAAAATAAAACAAAACACTAGTAAGGCAAATGTGATTCAACCTATAGCAGCTCATCCACATCCCAATCTTGTTCGGTATATGTGGAAGGTGTACAACTAGTCAAAGAGACAATTTCAAGTGCCAAACTAGGACACACACCAATTTCAACACTCTTATCATCATTTGAGCTCATAGAAGAGAATAATGGATTCAACACATTAGGAACTTGTTCATCAATCCTAGAAATATAAATGTCATCATTTTAATCACAATGGGAGGTTGAATAAAAATATCTCTAGAAGATTCTTGTTTACGTTATGATGAGGTCAAAGAGAGATCATGACTTGCAGGAGATAAGTTTGGATTTTTATTTTCTATGTTGATCTTTTCTTCTTTATTTTGTAACATAAGATAAATAGCACAATTTCTACACCTATTCTCTAGTATTTCAATTTCTTTGCAATCTGTTGTCAATTTGTGATTGTGTAGGAGTGGGTTTGTCAACTATAGGTTTCTTTTCTTCCATAAGGGGAGGAACAGAAGGAACCATATGATGTTGTTCAACAACTTTCTCTTTCTCTTTGTAAACTTGTTTGATTTTAGGAGGCACAACAGGATTATTTTTATTGTCTCATGGTCTCTTATATGAAATGGTGGGCTTCTTTTAGATTTTTGGAAGGGATTTTGGTTTAATCATGGTTTCGTCAAGGATAGGTGGCTCAATCACAGGTTGATGCATATTTCTAAGGGATAATTCTGCTATGTGTTTTTCCTTAAACTTTTGATATGATTTGAAAAGTAGTCCTCATGAGGTCTAATAGGTTCAATAGGCTTGGGCCAAAAGAAATCCAATGAAGATTTCCCACAAAAAGACACAAGATTAAAGCCACTATGGTGCACAGTAAAGATTTGATTGCAAAAGGGAAACTTTAAACACTTATGCACAACCAATGGGATGAAATTCATGGAGCAAAGCCATGGATAGGCTAACTTCACATGAAATTGGTTTGATGATGGGATGATGGTGAATGGGACATTTAATATTTTCAATCCAACTTTTAGAGGGAGATTTATCGAGCCCATCGCAAGACAAGAAAAACCATTATGTATTTTGATCCATGCTTTCATTTTGTCATTGTATCATTCATGCACAAATAGGAATTCTTCAGTGATCACATTCTCTACATGGAGGGGATCAATTAATATCCCATTGTTAGGCTTGTCATTGATTCTTCCAGCTATGTAAAGAGGACCATCGGGTGCATGTTTGATTATGTCTTTTTGTGAGAAAGTAATATCAAGAGGCATTTTGGTTGAGTCCTTACGAGGTTTAGCTTCAATAAAGTTGACCAACACATGTACGTTATCATTGTTTTGATTGTTTAAGTTCTCATAAAGGAAGAAATCGAGGCTACAAAAAAATTGTATGCCACATCCAGTTTTAATAATTTTCCTTAGATTTTGTAAAGTAGAAATGATACTAATTTCCATCTTTTTAGCAAGCACAAAGTCTTGTAACTTTTCTAGGCCTTCATTCATTATTTTTTATGTTTTCTTGTAGGACATGAACAACATCGTGCACATTGGTTGTAGGTAAAGAAGTCATTGGAAATGATGTATGCATGGTATGCTCTATAGGGGGTTGATTATCAACACTATTAGAAAGAGAGTTAGAAAACCCAAGATCCATGGTGAATGGTGTATCGTGGGATGAAATGAATCTCAAACTATGTCTCACAATAGTATTTCTAATAGGAGACCAAGTTGTAAAGCTCATACAAGTTTTATAAACTCAATGCCAACCCAAAATGGAAAGAGTAAAGTGCAATGCAATGACCTAGGATGTAATGCAATTTTCAGATTCTAAACAAGGTAATTTGTTGATTACACTATGAAAAAATCTGAAAAATGAATCCTTTTAAATGAAATTTTGAAATCACATAATGCACTAATTTTACCAAATTAAGTTAGATATGATCAAATTGATGAAACAAAAATTCTGCAAACAACAACAAAAATCTGAAAGCAGTAAACATAAATGTAAAACTAAATATTTTAATGCCCAAAAATTTAGATTATGGCCTGAACAGGGACTCATTCACCCTAGGGTGAATGGGTCCTAGATGAGGGTCATGAAACAATTTTTTATAAATTTTTGATTGCTTTTTAGTGGTTTTCAAATTCAAGTTTGATATAGCAAGTTTCAATTTCAATTTTCTATGAATTCAATGTGGAATGCAAGTGTAAATTATGACAAAATGACAACCTAATAAAGCTAATTTGATATGCAATTTTTGTTTCAACTTTCAAATGCATATGACTATGATGTAGAATGATATGCAAGATGAGTGATTCTTTTGTATTTTTCAGATTTAAAGAATGCAAAATATGTAATCCTAAAACCTTAAATGAAATGCAAAGACAAGACAACCTAAATCAGACCTAATTCAATGCAAAGAAATGCAAATGAATGCAAGATCTAAATCTAGGATGAAAGAGGACTTCCAAAATCCAAAAATGAAATGATCAACAATCGAGTTCACCAAAATGAAAAGGGGGAAAATATTTGGGTTTATCAAAATGAAACATATGATTCACCTATTTCCCTCTTTTTTATTCAAAATGTGTGTTATAATGTGCAAATGAGAAATAGTAACCCAATCTAACCCAAACAACAGTCAAAAGGGAGATCAAGTAAGGGTAAAATGTTGTGTACCTTTCATCAAAAGTGCTTTTTCAGTCCTCACTAAGGACTCATTCGCCCTATGGAAAATGGGTCCTGGCTAGGGCTATTGAAAATTAGTTTATGGGTTTTATTCTTCTATGCCTACACTCCCATATTCTATTCAGTCACTGTCGAAAAGCTAGAAATAAAACCTATAGCTCAATTTATGTGACTTGACAACTTTTTTTCCAACTTTCTTCATTTTTTCTCTTCAGTTGATCTTCAACCTAAAACCTACAATCACATATCAAAGAGAAGAAAAAAATTGTTTTGTTAGGGAATGGGGGTTTTCCTTGGTCAAACCCCATTTTGGTAATTAAACTTTGAAATGAATAAAAGCTTGAAGGAATGATGAATGAACAACAATATATAACAATTCACCAAACCTCAATTGAAACCTTGGAGTACAAATCTGCAAACTTGCATGAAGTGGCCTCAATGAATGTAGATCTTCATCATGAAACTTGATTAGTAACAATGCCTTTGATATGCTTGATTGATCTTGAACACTACATCAACATATTAGCTCAAACAACATGCATGATGCAATACATCTTTGACATGACAATAGGAATCTTGATTGTTGCAATAATCTTCTTCAAATCTTCCCTTGAATGCCTTGAAATTTCTCTTGAATGCTTCTATAATGCTCTAATGAAAATTAATTGATTGCTTGAAAGTATTAGTATGAAAACATAATAAAGTAACCTTGTATTTATACATATCTTAGCATTAATTCCTGAAATTCAAATATCACAAGCTAACATTGAATTATGGATTTGAAATCATTAAAATACTGCCAAAAACATATTTCAAAGGGGGTTCCTAGGTCTAAGTGAGGACCCATTCACCATAGGGTGAATGGGTCCTAGGACACACATCAGACAAGGTGAAATGTTATTCAAAATTGAGGTCATAGGGCTAAGTGAGGACCCATTCACCCTATGGTAAATGGGTCCTAGGTCACTTACCTAAGACACGCATCTTCCAAAGTTAAGTTTTGTGAAATTGCATTTATGAATGTTGGGTTTTATCCCTCAGAATTTGCATTTAATTAGGCTTGGATTTTAATTAAAGGGGCCAATTAAGGAAAATTGACCTCAATTAATTAATAAATCCCTAGATTAATGTGAAAGTGTAAAGGTACACCTTACAACATAAAAAACAAGGCACAATTAAGTCAATTTAATTTAAAAGGACCCTAAACTTAACGTGAATATGAAAATTACATATTACAACACTAAATCAAGGCAACATTAAGCTCATTTTATTATTAATTATTTCGAAATTAAGTGTGAAAAAGGGATACTTTTTCCTACACTACAATTCAATAAAGAAAAATTGAGTGCGCAACAAGGGAGATGGTTGGAACTTTTGTGCGATTTAAATATTGATATTTCCTATATCAATGGAAAAATAAATTGTGTGGTAGATGGCTTAAACAAATGTAGAAACTTGGCTATAATATTTGGATTGCAAACAAATTTGAGAAAAATATTTTGGAATAGTGGAAAAGGGATCTTATTTATCATGAGATTGGTAAGTTATCCAATGACGACATAAAATTAGTTTACTCATTTGATATGGGCGAATTAAAAGCATGCCCCTACAACTGAAAATTTGAGATAAACACGATTATTTCAACAACACATAGAGCACCCTATTTTCTCATTCTAGCATATCAAATATAATATACAAATTTTAAAGGTACTTTTATTCATCTAAAATGAAGGTTGTTGTAATCTAACTTGTGTTCAATTGCATAGAATATCAAAAGGTCAAAGTAGAATACAAACACATTGGTGGTCTTTTGTATCCACACAATATTCCTAGTCACATAATTTGTGATTAACATGAGTTTATTTCTATTTTTCCTAGGAATTAGTTTAAGAATGATACTATCCTAGTTGTTGTGGATAAATTTTTTGAACACACCGGATACTAAGAGGGGGGTGAAACATTATCTTCAAAAACTTAAACCCCTCTGGAACTTAAGACCTTTAGCATAATTCAAACTTCTTAACCAAATAAAAAACACTTAAGCAAATCATTAGCAATGAAATATATAGTAATTTAATCTCTTAAGAAATTCAACAACCCTTAACTAGATCAGCAATAATGAAAGATAAGCCAAATAACACACACGCACAAGATGACACCATATTTACATGGAAAATCCAATGAGGGAAAAACCACAATGAGAGTTAACTCACAATAAATGAAGTTCACTGCTTGCAAAATAAGGCTCACTTCCAAAAGACTTGCAGACTAAGGTGCACAACCGTAGGGAAAAATACAAGGACCTAATGAGATTCACTATCTTAGAGCAGGATACAAGAAGTTTATAGAAATTACAACATATGTCAGTAATACACTCTACTGACTAAGGCATTAAAGCACATTCGATCTATCTTCCACATACTTTCACACTAATTTTGTGTGATCTTAATTACATTCCACATTCATACATTTGAAAATGATTTGATCTTCCATCTATATCCTCCACAAGAACACAAAATATTAATCAAGTCGGCCAGAAAGAAGATAAACAATAATCTCAACAAGTCAGCCACAAAATATTAATGTGGTACAAAGAGGGCCTATCCAGGGGATAGAGAGGACCAAAAAAAATCTTATTACATCTTCCAATGTAATCCCAAACAACTCTAACATTGGAACACATCAACTCAAGTCAACAACAAGGTAACGTGTAGCACATAACTAGTCAGCCCAAAAACATACTTCTAATCAAATCTACTCAATGTGGTTCCCAACAAGATAGGTCAAGACCCAAATCTATCTTAGCACAACCTCAAATATTTTCACAAACCCACAAGCACCCATAAAAAGCATGAACATGATCCATGTCGGCTAGATAACCACAATTTCCCCAAAAGATCAATGCAATGCAACACCAAAAGAGATCAACCACTAATGTATGGATCACAAAGAGATGTTCCTTGAACATCCAACAACACTTCTTGATACTTATTTTATACTTTCATGCCATCAACCACTACCAAAAACCAAATAGGAATAGAACACTTCATCCTAGAAGCACAGAATGCACAACCATAAGATGTAACATTAACAAATCAACTTACAAAACACATTAACACATGGAATTTGAACTGAAAAACTACAAAAACATTGAGAGAACATCCACAAATCCATGGGAGAAAAAACATCAATATAAAGAAATGTGGAGCTTTTCTTGGACCAATACATACAACCAAAAAAACTACCAACCTTCTACAATTTATAGAAACCTCCTCGAAAACACTGGTGACCTAAGAACATAGGAGTGCAATATCCACAAAGCACAAACATTGAATCCCAAACTGTAGGACCATATCCTCAATAGTAGAGGAATGCAAAGAATTCTCCCAAATAGTCTTCATAGCAACATTTTGAATCAAAAACTTTCTACCCACTTGCAGATGCTAGAACCACCTTGCAACACCACATACTTCTTCAAGAACAACAAGAGAGATCATACATGTTAAAGACCATTCACAACATCTCTTCACCCTCAGCAATACTTCTAATCCTCATCTTAATTCTTTTGATCCTCATCTTAATATATCATCATGATATCAACTATGCTGACAACACCCAAGATCAGTACTACTTTACTTGATATCAAACAAGGCATGACACCAAACCATGAACACCAGCACCATGTCATCATGCATCAAAAGATATCCCAAATTGAATGTTGTCAAAAATGAAAAGTAACAAACTCATAGGAATATGCAACAATCTTACCAAGTGTTGACAACCAATGCCAACCAATCCCAACTAACACACCAAGTGTTGACATCACAACAATCTCCTCAAGTGTTGACAACCAATGCCAACAATACAATCACTGCAACAATCTCACCAAGTTTTGACATCAATGACAACTAATGCCAACAAAATTAACCAAGGTAGCACAATTTTTTTTGTTAGAAATGTATATAATGATGTAATTGCTTTAGCACCAAATATTGTAAATAAATTCATAAGATTACATGGAATGCCTAAAACAATATTTTTAATCAAGATAAACTATTTATTTCTTCATTTCGGACAATTTTAATGGTAGATTTTTAAACAAAAATGAACTTCAGTTCTACATACCTTCTCAAAACTAGGGATTGAACCAAAAGAGTTAATCAAGTTGTGGAGTAAATGCTCTAAACATATTCTATGGACCAACTTTATTAATGAGATGATTTTCTCCATTTTATTGAATTTTCATACTATAATTCTTTAAGATAGCATACTTTGAGGCTTTGTGTGGAATAAAATGTAAGGAACCTCAATGGTCTTGTTAATTGTGTAACTATTGGGCCAAAAATACTTTAGGGTTATGATGGGAACATTACAATAACTAGGTTGATATTAAAAAAAGATTTGCACATGCAAAAAATATATGTAGATCAAAATAAATAGCCTCACAGTATTTTTTGTGAGAGAAAATATTTTTGTATGTTACACCATAGAAAAATTATATTAAAATTTAAAAAGTGGCAATTTTTTAATTAAGATAAACATGAGAAAAGGGCTTGAACCTATTACAAAGTAGACATAGAGGTGAGCAAGTTGTGTCTCACCAGAAGTGAGACTAAAACAAAACTAGAAAAAAGAAATAGGGAGGACTGGGGATCAACTACATATCATCAAGTAGCTTAAGGCCACAAATGGCCTACCACTCACAATTCCAGAGTTCTAGTTTCTCCTCAAAAGAAAATTCCTTACGTTTGTTGCTTTGCACATCATCTTTGGCTAGAATATCTTTTGACTAAGCAATATAATTACTTTTAGTCTCCTTATTTTTGGTGTGGGCCTAGTCTAGGAAGAATTTATTTGGGTAGTGGTCTCGTTCACCTGGATTTTGGTTTTTCTTTTCTCAACTTCAGCCTAAAACACCTATAGAGTGGAAATTATATTCTTGATTATTTCATTGCTAAAACTTATAATTTCCTTCATGTTTTTAAAAATGTTTTTCTAACTCTTTTTTTAGGTAATTCACCTCCTTGTCTAAATGCTCCCATTTTTCAAAATTATTTTCTAGCCCCTTCATGTACTCACACACATGCTCATCAACCTTCTCATTCTACCAAACCTGGGACTCGGACTAGGTGATGGCCTCCAACTTATGAATTTTTCTTTTGACAACATGACATTGTGCAAGCTACCACTTGAGGATGTCATTTTGAATGTGCTAAGGCGTAAAATTGCACCCTAGTGCAATTTCCACATCACCTTCACCTTAGCATTATAAGGTTGACAATGCAAAAATCTGCCACCTTAAACCCTTTGTCTTATCTGTGCTTTGTCATTTTTGTCATGGGCATCTCTGCACCATGCAAACATTTGTATGAAATGCTAGCATCCTGACAAGATTCTTGGGCCAGTGGACATTGGGACGTTATGATTCTCTGCCACCCTGCGGAATGTAATGCTTTCTACAAACCTTGACGACCTAAAACATCTCTTTGCCTCCAAAATAGCCTTGGAACTTAACTCTTTCAATTCCATTGATTCCAATTCACTCCATTCTTTCAATCTCACTTACTCCTTTCTCATTCACTCTACACTCTCACTTCATTCTTCCATTCTACACCATTGTTCTTGTTGCTTCTTGCTTCTACAACATTGCTTCTTATGGGTTTTAAGCTTTAAATCATTGGCACTATCATCTTACACTCTCAAGGCTCTCTTCCTTCCTCTCTCATCTTCTCCAAGAACATAGAAGGGATGGTAACATTTACTTTATCGCATTATCTTACTTATAGTTTATCATCTAGATTGTCTTTGCTTTTTATAAGTTTTTTCAATCACATTTCTTTATCATTTCTCTCTATCATTGCATATCAGTTGTTTGTTGAGGTGGAAACACCAAAGTGAAGGTTTGACTAAGGAAAACTCCAAAATTCGGCCCCAACATTTTTTTTTCTTCATGTATGTAGGTACTTTTTCTATGTGGAGCTTGTGGGAGGCTGGACCACCCATCGATTTGATTTCTACTACCCTTGCTTTGCACTTTGTTACAATCAATTTATCTTTTAAGTTATAGTATTGTTCTTATTATAGTTAGTTTATTTCATGCATTGGTAGAATTCTATCAACTCTGCTTAAACTATCAAATTAAAGTTTTCGGGTCGTTAGCACACCTCACAAGTTTCTGATTATAGAATCTATTATTGGTCTTGATGACATGCCAGCATGTCCTTGAGATGATAGTGCACCGTGTTTTCATCTGAATCTTGCACTGTCATCCTCTAGCTAAGAACCAATTAGTCCACAATCCAAGACCTCTATGGTTTTCTCACCCGATTCCTGAAATCCTCCATCCCTAAAAGCATAAAACAATGTCCAATTTATCTTCCATTTTCCACCTCATTTTCCTATCTTTTTCATTGAGGTAGTTTTGTGAAATTTTCTCCCTTCCAACTCTTATTTTTCCTGGAGGCACAGGAGTAGAAAATCCCCTCCTCTACATTTTGGTGTACCTGACATGAACCTTCCATCTCCTTCTCTTGAGTTCAAAAACATTATTCTCTCGTGTCTAGGGTATGTTGCAGATAGTGTGTTATGAATCTTTGATGAGCTTTACGAACCAATCTACAACCTCCATATACGTTGTAAGAATAAATCTTTGATACATTAGAATGGGTTCTAGAAGGTTTAGTCCCCCTTGAATCAGTCCTACTTTTAAAGAGATTTTTTCAAGAATCTCAACTAGTTTCTCTTCTCCTTTTGGTGAGGCAATGACTTATGTTCCTACCCCCTATCTCTCCCTCTATCCCTTTTGTGGAGGATGATGTTGCTCTCAATGTTCCTGGAGAAAAATTGTATTCCCTAAATATGAGACTCAATAAGCTCAAGAAATTTGTGGCACAAGATGATAATTTTTCCCAAGCGACTCATACCATTGAGAAAATAAGAAATATTTTGGGTAAGGATCATAGAGGCATAGAGCTTCTTCAAGGGATAGCAGCTATTGTGGACACCCATCTCCTCACCTACACTTTTAACTTGAGTATTACTCAATACTATGGCTCAAAAATCACTGGAAAATAATTGAATGTCTTGGTTCCCAAGGTGTTGATGTGTATGGCTGACATGAGTCCTTCTACCAATACCAACTTTGTTCCTAAGAAGGATAATACAATTAAAGTAAATAAGGTTCCTTTGGGTTTCAGCTATACTACACATGAGGCTCAGGGTGTCCTTGTTTCTAGCTTTGGTGATGATTTCTCTATAGGTACCAGTGTTAGGGGTTTTATTGATGTAGGTGGTGGAGGTCCTTCTGGAGGTCCTTCTATTCATACTTCATCCACTGATCTTGTGCTCAATTCTCTAGTATAGAAAATGGGGTGTATGCAGAATCAGTTGGAAAGCTTGACCATTTCTTCCTCTCAACCTATATTCTAGCCTTTTCATCACCATAGTCCTCTTTCCATCTCCATTTTGAACACTACTATCCCTCAAGGGGTGGAGATTCCTAAGTTTTAAAAGTATAATGACCATGGGATCCATGGACACATGTCTCATCCCTTAATGTGTTATGCATTGATTTCTTTCATAACAATGCTTTGTTGGCCAATCTATTCTCACATTCTCTCAAGGACGTTGTTCTGGAATGGTATTGTGATTTACCTAATAATTTTATTTTCTCTTTTGACTAGCTATTCAACCCATTTCTTTAGCAATTCCAAGCCAACACTGATCCAAAGATCACTTTCAATTATCTCATTTGGTGTAAGCAGGGAACCCATGAGAAGTTAGTTGACTTTATAGCTTAGTATTAAGCTATTTTTTCTCAGATTTCCTATCCTCTGCCTAACTCTGATGTTCAAAAGGTGCTTATTGGGTATTTTCATCCTACACTACAAGAGAAATTTATTTTGATGAAGTATCCTTCTTTCATGCATTTGTGTTCCACTTTGAGATAATAACACCAAACAGTTGTTTAATACAGGGATCATCCTCAGGCTCCTGCCAAGACGGTTGATCAGTTGTATTGGTCTCATGTAAGAACAAGGTTGTGGTCAACATGATCTATGTTCCTAAAAAAAATATAGGACAAAACAAAAATTTTACTAAGTTATTAGAATCACACACTAATGTCTTGCAAAAATTATTAAAAGATAAAGTGATAACATTACCTGAGATTCAATCGTTGTCCAAGCTATATCCTGAATGGTACGACTCTCAAAATTTCTACCAATTCCATCGAGTTTCTAGGCATGACACTGAAAGAGGAATCCTTGTGCATCATGTGATTCAAGACCATATTGATGATAGGACAATCTGCCTTGATGATAGAAAGCATAATGCTAATAAATATGTAGCTAAGCCTAACAACAAACTATAGATATACAGAGATCTATTCCCATCATACTCTATTCACCCCAATTACTCCTACAAAATGTGTGATTAATGTCCCTAATATCACATTTACCTCACACGATCTTCCCTTGAACAAGGATCCCTCTTCATTGTATGTTCTTTCCTAAATCAATGGTAACATTGTAATTGGTATTATAATTGATATGTCAAGCCAAGTGAATGTTATCACAAAGGAGGCCTTGTTTATCAACAATTTGCACATGGATAAATATGATGAATTGTAGGTCACCCTCTGTACTCATGATGGGTTTTCTATTGCCCCTATAGGATATATTTCTTTGTCAGTTTCAATTGGTCCTAAGTTTGTGGATGTTTCATTTGTTGTGACTCCGAAGTTAGACTTATTTAGAGCAAGGCTAGGCATTCCATGGTTAGCATTTATGAATGTAATCACTTCCATAATCTATAAATTTTGGAAGTATCCCCATGAGGGTATCATTCTAGGACACTAGATATAAGCCACTGGTAGCACATGGGGGCTTCTCTCTCAACCATTTTTGGTCCACCCTATTCTGAACCCTCCCTCCTAGGGGAGATCTCTTTTATTGGTCTTATTGCAAGTATAAGACTAGGGACTTGGTGCTAAATAGTGGTTTTCCTCCATCACCCTATTTTGTGTCTTTGAAGGCTTGTTTTTGTGTGTAGTAGTAGGCTTTGTCCTTTTCCCCTGCAAAGAGGAAGGACAAGCTTTCTCTTTCCCTCAAGCCTTCCCCTTCTAGTTCCTTTATTTTGTCTTTTGCAACTCCTTCTACTTCTCAGCCCTTTGTGGCATCCTATATTTTTTCTCTTGTGCTTAGCACTAGACAAGGAAAGGTTCCTATGTTGTAGAAGTCGAAACCGTGGGTCTTCTAGCTTCTTGTTCTTCCCATGGTGCCCCGACCCACCCTATATGGGAAGGGGAAGTTTTTTATGTGGGATTGTTCCTACAACTCAACCTCTATAGACCCCACCTATTCTTCTACCTCCCTCTAGGTAGGGCATGGGAAGATGCCCATTACCAAGATGCCTCTCTCTATTTCCACCTCTCTCTTTGTTGCTCCTCCTGCTCCTCCCAAGGAATCTCTCCTTTCGTTGGCAACGGTTGGGGAGGTTCCTTCTATGGTAGAGTAGGATCCCCCAACCTCTTATCAAGTTGTGCTTTCTATTTCCCATAGCCAATGTAACTGGCTTGCACATGATTGTAAGCATGGGTGAAAGGCTTTGGCCAAGGAACACACATATTTGCAGCAAAGTGTCGAGGATTTTGATGTTTCTATTTCTACTCCTACTTCTTCTATCGTTGATTTTGTTCCTTTTTCTTCTACCTTAGTTCCCATCGCCTTCGTGCTTCTTTTGGCTTCAACAACAGATCTTGATGAACCTCACCCCAAAATGGTGTAGGTTTTCATCACCCCTTTTCTAGAGCCACCCCTTCTTACTTCTATTCCTAATATTCCTCCATTTTTGTAGCTTGTCGACATGCCTCATACAAAGGTGGTGCCTTATGTGGCTCTGCCTTCATTTTCTTCTACTTCAACTTCTTTTGTGGGGATTTTGCATCCTTTATTGAAGAAAAATCTTGAGGATGACCTTGTTTCATGCGATGTTTGTAAGAAATCCTCATCTCCTATGGATCTAGTTTTGTTTTGGCTTCCACCATCCTCATGATGAAGCTAGGCCCTGCATCCCCAAATTTTATGACTAACCCTTTTGTTGAAGTTGGAAATGACTCTTGTGTGTCTTTTCCTCCTCCCACTTAGTTGACACATGGTACTCCTATTAAGTGCATGTTCAACTTGATAGAGGACATCACAACTTTTTCATCCATCTTTGAGAGATCAATGACCCTAGTCTCGCAAGAGCTCAATGTAGAGGAAATTGATGGGCCTTCTTCCTTGGACCTTGTCATAGATGAGTCAGCTGGTACATCCCTTGTTATCCCTCCCCTTCAAGCTCATCCTACCTCCCCATATAATGATCTAGACTAGAAGAAAGATGACCTATTGGTAGACTCGAATTAGGGTGGTGCCTCTCCTACATCTATAGATTAGATTTGTGTGATTGTTTGTGTTCCCCCATACTTGTCTATGTGTGTTTTGTGATCTTTCCTAGAGGAATCATGCTACCCTTGTAGTTGCTTGGATACAAGCACGAAAATCTGTCATGACTTTCTATTTGTTTCATCAATCTTCTATGTGGCATAAACCTTACATTTTCACATCGAGGACAATGCAAAGTGTTGGTGGAATTTAAGCCTTCTTCCATGTCGACTTGATTTTTATTTTTCATTTGTCTTCATGTGTTCTTCTTCATGTTTTGATACATTTGTGGGTTGATGAGATTTCATACGTATAGCATACTATATCTATCTATTTATATCTATGGACAGCTCTGACCCCAAATTATCAAATCCCCCTATGTCTCGATTTCATCTCTGCCTGTATACTTTGTTATGTGGTTGTTTTCAATGTTTTGTACCTCATGTGTATGACAACATACCATAAATACATCTCACCATGTATCTCATGCCACGACATCTCTCATCTTCATTTTCTCTCCTTAGAATGAAATTTTCTCCTTTATGTAGCACACATCATTCTAATGGGGGGCTCAAATCTCAGCTTAATTTTTAACTAGTATTATTTTGAAAGGATTCCTTGGTGAAATTTTCTTTCAAAAAGATCCCTTGGAAAAATAATCTGAAAACTTCCTTTCAAAAATGAGTATTATTTCCAAAGGATTTCTTGATGAAATATTTTTTAAAAGGATTTCCTGATGACATAATCACTTGCAATCTTTCAAAAGGATTTTTCTTTCAAAAGGGTTCATTGATTTATTGATGTCTTATGAAAAGGATTCTCCGATGAAAGAACCCCTTTGTGAAAGTCTCTTTCAAAAATAATTCTTTGGTGTCTTATATTTGATAATTGACATCCTTGTGTCTTGATGTCTGGATTTCTTATATCTTGGCATCTAGCTTGGGGCAGCCTGACTAGACCTATTTTATTTTTGATATTTGACATCTTGTGTCTTAGTGTCTAGATGTCTTATATCTTGGCATCTAGCTTGGGGGCAGCCTAACTAGACCTTTTTTTTTTGTGAATGTCCTACTACGTATTTTGTAGCAGCCATAGGCCTACATGCTTGCCGTATGGACTCTATCCATGGTATCCATACCTATCAACACCATCTTATATATACTCAAAATGTATTATGATTGTGTCTATTATTTTTTTAGCTTTTCACCTAACATGTTTGTCTATAGCTAACATGTTTATGGTGAGATTGCAGCTAGCTTTGCAGGGTCAAAGACCCATGTGCTCTTCATATTTTGGTGAAGCCCCTTTCACACCAAGTATACCAGATCAAAGTACTACATCTCTTTTTCAGTATATTCTCTTCAACCTCTTTCTACTTTAGCTCACATATGTACTAACACATATGCTTGCTAAAGTGGAGGAAAAATTTTGAGGCATAAAATTGCACCCTAGTGCAATTTCCCACAAACATCACCTTCACCTTAGCCTTGTAAGGTCAACAATGCAAAAATCCACCACCTTAAACCCTTTGTCTTATCCGTTCTTTTTCATTTTCCATCAATGAGGAAATTTTTTTCATGGACGCCTTCGTACCATGTAGACATCTACATGGCGTGTTGGTTTCCTAACAAGATTCCTAGGTTAGTGGATGTTTGGACGTTATGATTCTTTGCCATCATGTAGAATGTGACACTTCTTATGAACCTTGACCACCCGAAAACATCTATTTACCTCTAAAATAGCCTTGGAACTTACCTCTTTTAATTCCATTGATTCCAATTCATTCCAATCGTTCAATATCACTCACTCATTTCTCATTCTCTTTACACTCTCACTCCATTCCTCCATTCTACACCATTTTTCTTACTACTTCTTACTTCTACACCATTGCTTCTCACAGGTTTTAAGCTTTATGTTATTGGCACTATCATCTTGCACTATCAAGGCTCTCTTCCTTCCTCTCTCAGCTACTCCAAGCACATAGAAGGGAGGGTAACATTTACTTCATTGCATTGTCTTACTTATAGTTTAGCATATATATTGTCTTTGCTTTCTAAAAGTTTTGTCTATTATGTTTCTTTATCATTTTTCTGTCTATCATTGTATATTGGTTGTCCATGGAGGTGGAAACCCCAAAGTGGGGGTTTTACTAAGGAAAACTCCAAAACACAACCCCAACAATTTTTTTCTTCGTGTGTAGGTACTTTGTCAGTGTGGAGCTTGCGGGAGGCTGAACCACTCGTAAGCTAGATTTCTACTACACTTGCTTTTCACTTTGTTACAATCAATTCATCTTTTAAGTTATAGTATTCTTCTTGTTGTAGTTAGCTTATTTCATGCATTAGCAACATTCTATCAATTTTGTTTAAATTGTCAGATTAAGGTTTTTGGGTCATTAGCAAACCTCACAACTTTTTGATTGTAGACTTTGTTCTCAGTTCCTACAAGACACCAACATGTCCCTAGGGTGATAGCGCATCGCATTATTGTCCAAGTCCCAAGCTGTCATCCTCTATCTGACTACTTATTAGTCTACAGTTTGAGACCTCTATAGTTTTCTCACTTGATTCCTAAAATCATTCATCCCTAAAAAACATAAAATAGTGTCCAATTTGTCTTCCATTTTCCACCCCATTTTCCTATCTTTTTCATTGAGGTAGTTGAGGTAAATTTTATCCCTATTGATTCTTCTTTGTCCTAGAGACATGGGAGTAGTGAATCCCCTCTATAGAATGTTAATATCCTTGCACAAGGTTCTAAGCTTCTCCTTCATTTTAACACAAGATCTAGAATTAGGGGGTTCCTCCATGGGACCTAGTCTTTTGCAAGCTATAACTAGCATGGGCCCCAACAACAAATGGATTATTGTTTTTAAACATATGGGAGTGTCTCTAAGGGGTTGAAATGAAAATGTGATCCTCCAAAATGGGGTGATCTTCAAAGGGGGCTAGGGGAGGAGGGATAGAGTGTGTGATTTCCTTTGTATTTAGTTGAGAAGGTAGGGGGTAGGGTTTTGATTTGGGGAGTTGGATGGGGAATTTTCCTGCTCAAAAGAGGAAGAATAAGCACCTGATAGGGATTTCCTAAAGGATATCATGTTATTTTTGGACCCAACATTGGAAGGGGGGATCCATAGGATAAGTGGGGGTAGAGCTAGACTGAGGAGAGCCAAATAAAATAGATGGGTGGGATATACTAGACTTTTTACTTTTGGGAGTGGCTCCCTCCTTCGAGCGGGAAAGGGAAGGATTATATGCATAGTCGAGGAGTGGTAACTATGGTTAGGGATAGGTTGTAGTGATAGAGATAGTAAATTAACCCCTGGTGCAAGGGGAGTTGTTTCTCATTCAAAAAAACCTTGTGGACAAAATATTCTAATGAGGAATATAACCAAAAAGGAGAATTCATTTTAACGTTATGCCTAAAATGGTTGAGCATTAATAAGAGGTAGGGACAAAACCTTTTATAATGACCCTCTATCATGATATTCCTCGTCAACACTTCAACCATTAATTTCCAAATACCAAGTAGGTCCTCCCTATTGAAGTCATTTTATGACTTGTTGATTTTTCACTCCTTTTATTAATTGATTCATGGCATCATGGAATTTCCTTTCACCCTTTTAGGGATGTGAATCCATTCCATTTTGATGCCCATGGCCACAAAAATCACATCCATAGAGACCTAAAAATAAATTCTCCTCACATACACAATGTTAGCCTTCCAAGGGTTGGAAAATTCAACAAGAATTAAGGTATCAAAACAATTGATGGATTTTCGGGTAAGGATAAAGGTTCCCTCTCTACATGATATCCTAAAATTATTTACTATTTTTAACACTCTCATAGTTAGTCATCTTCATATACAACAAATCACCTCCCATGGTTGAGAAGAGGTAGCTACTAAGAACCAGGGTACAACAATAACCAGTAATTTCAAAACAGGAAAGAAGCTAGAGAAACCATGATAGAATGAAAAGAAATTTTGAGAAGGTAAAAATAATATCCCTATTGTCCATGTCATCATTAAGGACCATTCAAAGAGTAATTTCCTTCATGTTGAAGAGACTACTAGGTACATCGCCTATTAGGAGGGAGATAATTATTTTGAATTTTATTTTTAACTTGAGATCGTATGTGCTCTGAAAGAAAGGAGATGTCATGCGAGGTTATGATGTCTTTGATTTAGGTACCAAAGTTAGTTCCACAATTTTTTTCAACTTATATTATGTTTATGTTGAGCAAGACAACTAAGAGGGGGTGAATTAGTTGAACAAATTAAGCCTTTAAAACTTTCACCAAAGATTAGATCAATCACAAATCCTTTACTTTGCTAATATGATTAATCATTAAGTGAAAATCAAAAAATGAAAAACATCACACATAATAACACTAGGTTTATGTGGAAAACCCAATAAGGGAAAATCCATAGTGAGGATTAGCTCACAATATAGAGAATATCAAAATTGATTACAAAGGCTCACTATCAGAGAAGGCTCACTGCTAAAACAAGACTTACTATCTGAATCAAGACTCACTCAGGCTCACTGCCACATAGATACAGAGAAGATAGAAGAGATTTGTTACAGAGAGAAGAAAATCTCGATGCAACATAGATTTCCAACATAATTCACTCAAAAACTTGTAGACATTCATAAATGATAGAGTACACCTTTAGATCACTGCATTTGGAAACTCGTCACTAAGATTTTGCACTAATCTTCTCAACCACACACTCTATTTCGCATCTATTTCACATCTATCTTGCTCTATTTCTTTGTACACCTTTCACCAATATCTCATCCTATATTTATACCATCTTCAACTTTGAAATATATCCAAAGTCTTCCATACACCATTTTCATTTACAAATTCAAGTTAGGTCGGCGCCAAAACATTCTAGGGTGGAATTGGAATGAGAGCGACCCAAACACATGCTTAAGAACCCAAATAATTCCCAACATGCTTCATGAACTTTGAAAGTAGTGTTTAACACAAGGTCGGCTAAACCAATGTAAAACACATAGAATAATTAAGCACACACAACCTTAGCATGATCCAATCCCCCTAGAAAACAAGATTATCTTCAATACGATCATATCAAACTATCTCCAAAACCGCAATTCATAAGACTCAAACAAGAGGAAATTTGAAGCAACTACATTTCTCCCAAACCTCATCTAGAGACACTAAAAAACACAGTTCATAATTGGTGAACATAACTCACACTGTACAATGATCCAGAAACCCAAAATATGGATATAGCAACTTCCAACATCCATGATCAACATATCTAAACCACATGAACATAGGAGAAAAACCTGGAGCAAACACTAAACACCTACAACCTTTCTTTATTACAATTTTCTCAATATCCTTGACATATACAGCCAATAACCATTATTCATGACATCAATGACAACAACAACTAGTTGAGAACCAATTAACCAGCTGACATCAATGAAAATACCTTCATACTTGCTTCATACTTGCAATAGTTTATGTGTAAGCTAAATAAAATTGATACTAAAAATAATAAAATTAAAGAATCAACTAGTTCAAAATATTAAGAATCTAAGTTCTACACACATTATGATGTCAAACAATAATTAATGGCATCTCATTACTACTATCCATATGATTAGTATTCAAATTAAGTTTAAACTTGATGCAATGAGGGAGACCCATGATGTCCTAGCCTCCTTATGAACAATACCATATCTAGTACAATAATAATAAGTTAACATATAGTTTATGATTTAAGATAAGCATTCTAATTATGAAATAAAGTTAGAAATTTTATTAGAAAAGTTAGTTCCAAAATTTGTTGGTCTGTTTGAGATACTAAAAGTAATCAATCTCATCATATTTTGCTTGGCATTTCCACCTTCCTTGGCAAAGATTCATAACATTTTTCACATTAAATTATTACATAAATATGTTGTTACTATTTCACATGTACTACATTGGCATAATATTCAAGAAGATTGAAGACAAATAACCCTCAAGTTAAAGTCAAAATTATAGGCCAACACAACATCAAGTTACATAATTGCAACATATAGCAATTATTGTTTTAGTGGGACCAAATGAGTCTCAGAGTGCTACATAGGAAGATCAAGAGTTTATGGAAATAAAATTTATAACTTCATTTCATAATGATATTTTTTATCTTAAAACATAAACTATATGTTAACTTATTATTATTGTACTAGAGATGGTATTGTTCATAAGGAGGTTGGGATGTCATGGGTGTCCCACATCACATCATGTTTAAACTTAATTTGGATACTAACTATATGGATAGTAATAATGAGGTTTCATTGATTGTTTTTTGGAATCATATTGTGTGTAGAACTTGGATTTTTAATCTATTTAACTAGTTCAAGATTATTTAATTTGATTATTTTTAATCACTTTTATTTAGCTTACACATAAACATAATCTAATTTTATTTTGGATTCGCAAAAAAAATGATTGTAAGCATAAATATTTTATGTCAAAAGGGTACCTCATGTAAGGTAAAAGTGGTTGGGTATATTAATTTTATTACCATCTTTTATGAATGTCCTTGAGGGAAGTGATGCAATTGTTGTAATTATTATTTGAAGTTCTTCTTTGATCATTTTAACCTTGATTGCTTGAAGTCATTATGAATTGCTATATTTTACATTGTTGTTGGTGTTTCTTTTGTATTATCTTTGTTTATAATGCACATTAACATTCATATGTAGATATATATATATGATGCACAAGCATCCCTGGTTGTAAAGCAATCCTATATCAACCAAAAACATTTCTTTTCTTGCATTGCATTTAGTAGAAATTTCAATATTTCATTGTGTTTTATCGCATCATTGTTTCTCAGCTCGCAGATTAGGATATAGCATCTAAACATTGACATCTATCACATAGCCATATTTCACATCATTTGCATTTTTCTACCGAAAGTTATCGCTCTCATAATTTCACTATATTTTCTAGTCAGAGCATTTGGGGTAAACCTAGTCTAGATTTCATAGTGTGCACATATTCCTTATCATTCAAAGCTTAATGGGACACCTTACAAGCATCTCGGGTTCATTGGTACATATCTTGGAGATTTGCAAGTAATTTATTTTTGCGTGGAATTATCTTTCCATATTTTGAGGCCAACATTCATATGTGATCATTCATCAAGTTTAAAACCCTTGTGTTTGATGTGTACCTTTGTTGGAGCTTGAGAATCATATTTATATAAGCATTTGTAGCTCAAAGGAAGTCAGTAGGTTTAGAAGTAAGAATTAGATTCAAGATATTTTCACATCAACCCTTCGGGGGCATGTAATAAGACCTTTGGCCAGTTGTATTGTTTAATGCCTTGTGGTAGGTGTTGGAGAGTACAAATCTGCCCCATGTTTGCTAAGCTTTTCTAATTGCACTTAGCAGATTTGGTCCAACATTGGAATGCTTTCAGGTTGTGGGTAACCTATCTGAGAGAAAACCTCCGGATTGTGGGCCGGCTTCCCCGTTTGATATCACTTAACTATTGAATTTCTGAGGTAAGGGTAAGGGTTGCATAAAATAAACCTAATGCTGAAAGGAAAACTAAAGTGATACACCAAACAATCTAGACCTATTAATAGCTCATCATATTTGAAGTAATGTCACAAAGCTGGAACTACACAACTCACTTAATGATGTAGTTTGCATAAATATTTCATAAGAAGGTCTATAAATAATGTTGTTAAAAGGAAAATAGAGATTTCACAATTAATCGGCATCATTAACAACACAACTTACAACTTGCAAACATACACATTCTGCTAAATAGATTCCTAACATGAGACAAGCTTGCAAGGAAAAATAGGTTTCACAAAACAAGCTGATCAACCATTAACAGCATACATGAGAAACAAAAAATGAGAAGGTAAAAGTGCTTTACTATATCAATTCAAAATGCTTACTGTGTATTAAGTCTTTCTGAGTTACAATGCAGCTTCATCAAAAAATAACTCCAAGATAGTAGCTATCCTCCTATTGAAAAAGAAAGAACTCCCTAGAAAGTTCCAAATGAACATACTTAACCAAAAACCACCAAAACCTCCCACACATGTGCTTCTAGAAGACTATCCTCGGATAAAATAGAAATGGCTCCAAAAGAACCTTCTAGAAGTCTCTAAAATGCCTTCCACATGAATAAAAACCAAGCTAAGTCAATAGCCATCTCAAAAGTGTGACAAAAAAGCTCCAGCTGGCCTCAAACCCACTAAAAATAGTCCAACATATCACACACCTCTCACACTTCTGCAAATCATCATTGGTCTTATTTTAACACTTGACCATATTCCCCCTTCATGCAACATGTGTGTTTTTTGAAAGCACATGGCCTTTTAAAGCATAAATATAGTGATTTTGCTAATTGATTTATAAAACATCAATTAGCAAATCACTTTACAATTAGGCTCAAATCAAAAGGGGCCCACCATTCATGTGTTACATTAGCATTAAAAGGCACAATAAAAGTGATTTTAAAGTCACCTAAATGATATCTCCAGTCATAGAATAAAATGTAACATCAAATGTTATGACAAAAATCTCAAAGGCTCAAAGGCACTTTGACTATCAACCTACCACTCATATCCTGCATTCTTCCCACACATGTCATATTCACATGGTTTGCAAAGGCATAACTATTAATATCACTTGGCCAACAAGGTCAACCTCCAAGGATTTTGGTAAGAATATTCTAAGTCACACGATATGCAAAAAAAAGCACCACCTAAGGGTCATTGCACACTCCATCACTTCACACTTCAGCATAAGTCAAATGAGGAAAGAAAATCCTAAGGCATAGAATGCCTACATGACATAGTGAGGTTCCTAACAAAGACTTTTTTAAGTGTGAAGGTTTATAAGGCATGAAAAGCCTAGGGGATAAACAAAGTTCAGCCCCATCACATTAATCATGTGTCAATTTTGAAAGAAATGATAAAACACCCCACCAAAATGCAAAGACAAGGGTCAAACCCTAATCATAATATCAAAATGAGGAAGAAAAATCCATCATTTTGTCACTTGGAAGAATCTGGAAAGTGTCTTTGCTGCCATGAGGGTTTGGAGAACATGGGGAAAATGATATACTCACTGGTTTTTCGGTCGGCTTTTGGCATTTCTCCATCATGAAAACACCACGGATCTCAGGTAAACACTCTTGTTTGACTGAAACTTGCATTTCCTTGACTTAGAGGTTGATTCTTAACTCATAGGTCGCAGCCATGAACAGACTTTTGATGAAATTTGTTCCTTCTTTGTTGCTTTCCTCACTGACAGCCACCATGAAGAGCAAAAAAAGCTCGTGTGAAGCTTACTGTGTGACAAAGTCTTGCAAAACGTGAATATTATAAGAGCAAGCTTCAGGGAAAATTCGACAGAATCCACTTTTTGTTGATTCAGTTCAAAAGACCCAGATTCTTGCTTCTTCTGTTGACAATACAGCATAAAATGTTTGCTTCTTTTCGGGGTTTGTCAATGAGGATGCCCATTTTGTTTATTTTTTGTTGTGCTTATAAAAGAAGCAAGCATGGCCGCAGCCATGAATAGAAAAATGTGTTTGTGCTCACTTATCTCTTAACCTGCATGTATTCCTCTAGCTTCCTGCTTGAATTTCACAAACATCGACAACCCAGATGGGTTCCTAGAATGTAGAAAAAGAAAGAAACGGTCGTGGCTCGGCCTCCAATTTTTTAACTAGGTTTTCTAGCATTTTGTTGTTTTTCTCTCCTTTTTTGCATTTTGAGAAGGACCCTTGCTGGGGCTTCCTGTAGCATCCATATTTGTTGAAAATGCAACTGTTAGTTGAAAACCCAAGTGGGTTGCATGATCTCTTCAAAAGCTTCTGGTTTGTTGCTTGAAATGCAGAAAAACTTGTAAATTCCTTCAACTTTTTGTAAAAGAGAAAGCAACATTGCCATAGACTTGAAACCCCAGGTGGGTTTTGCATATTTCCTTTTGAAAGGTTCAGAATTGTTGCAAAATGAAGATGGCTTAGAAAATATTTCACCTTTCTATTGTTTAGACATCTCTCATGAAAATAGAGTATGGAATAAAGTATTTTTGAGCTCAGGAAGTGGAACCTTGAGAGACTTGATTTAAATTTCTTTAATAGTGCTTTGTCTTTTCTGAATGTTGAACCATACCTAATGTAAATTCTTTGACTTTCCTTGAGACTGTGTCCAATGATTTGGAAACTTTGTGTAACGTCCTCCATACTTTGCGTTTGGTTCTTGACATGATTTTGAAAAGGCTACAGAACATTTTAATGAGCAGCCAGATTCCTCACTACTGTAGAATGCTATCATTTATAACTTCTGCATTTACCTTGTTCAGTTTGTTGATATGCATTTGGCCTCTCTTAAGTTCAAGATTATGTTGGAGAGTTGTTCATTTGGTTTCTGTAAGTGGAGTAAAATCATTACTAATGCTTCCATGTTCTCACTCTACTTCAAATACTTGTATGTTTTGTCATCCCCCTGTGCGGTTTAAAGCCTTGAAAGGTCTTCACCATTCTATTCAATTGACTATCCAATAACTTCAAGGTCATTGTTCTTGGGTTTACACATCTCATGCTACTTAAAACTGTTGGATACAATACTTACTGTATTATACTTTGATTGAATCCTCCTATCAATGTGCTTCCCGTACTTCTGTGATCTAAGGGGCAGACCACCTATACGTTGCTACAGTCCGCAAAAGATGAAAAGGGAATAGTAACAAAAGACCCTTAGATCATGGAGCAAGAAATGTAGATACTATTTAAATTCACCATGTTGTTATTAGACTCTCCACCACTGTGGACCATAGCTTGGGTCATGTCTCTTCAATTGAGTTGCCAATGCACCCATTCAACCTTTATGAAACCAATGAATAGTCCCCTCTGAATACTCCTTGAAAACATGAATTTGGTGGTCCGTTTGAATGCTTTATGATCTACTCCTTCAAATCCCTTATAGGAAAACTATATTTCCTTCACTAGATGATCTCATCCTTGCCATAGATTTGTGATCTTGCTGTCAGACTTTGATGTTGGAACTATTGTGGTGTTGAAGTTGTCTCCCTTTCTCATGTTCATCAATCTAGATAGTCATACCAAGGATACTCCAGACTATCATGACTTTAATTCATTTGATTAGACTATCCTAGAATGCTAGTTCACACTTGATTGGACTGTGTTTTGTACATCAAAACTCATAAATTAACATTCCATCATTTCATATGATGATGACATTGCCTTTTATTTTTCCAAAGGCTTATCACTTTAGGCCTATACAAGGCTGCATCACTAGCTTTTGATATTGTTTCATAAGATCACTGTTGTCCTTTGTATCACTGCCTCCTGATGCACTGTTCCTCAAGCATTTTGCTTATCCTTATCAACTCTACCATGAGTGGCAATGACACAGCCTCATCTACACCATAAACACCTTATGACCAGCCCACTATTCAGGCCACTAAGACATGATCATGAAGGATCTATCCCTACCATGAGATTGCATCTAACGGACTATTCTAGTGATAAACCATGAATTGCACCTTCAAGTTGCTATTGTTTACACATGACTATCCACAACAAAACTGTATTCATAAATGGTTGCTTTCTTATTGAGCTCTTGTACAACTATCATGCAACTGTAGGGGTTGTTGTGGTGACTATGCTTCCAGCTGATTGACATGTCAATAATGCAAGAGCACATCTTGTTGCTTATGATCATACTTCATTGTAGTTTGAGTACTCAATGATTTTTGTAATGTATTGAAGTCACTGCTTTCAATGTAAAGACACCTATTGTTCTTTGTAAGTACAAACCAGATTAAATGCACTTAATTTTCCTTTTATTTCTGTCATGTGACTTCTTACAGCACTTTAGCCCATGTTTCTTTATTACATGCTTATCATTTTTGTTGTCCTGTCTCATGAGATCAGCATGTATTGTCCTTTGATAATACTTCAATAGTTGTCTTTGATTTATATTTGCTCCTCTTTACTTTATTGTTGAAAGCATGATTACCAATGCATATGTTGAACCTATGCACTTCTAGGCTGAAAGTTGTTGCTCCAACCTTCATGATTGCTCCAACCATTGCTTGTTGCTTTGTAGCATGAGACTATTGTGGACTACTCCTTATCAATGACAATGCCCTTCACTTATTGCATTCATTTTCACAAGTACACCTATGGATGAACACTGTCAATTCCATTTGCCTCCTGTAGCTTTTGCAAAGGTGTTGTCCCGGTACTTGTATCATGAACTTGATTCAACCATATTCCTGCTGCAGTTATATGTGATAAACATGCATAGTCTCCCTATTCTAACTTTGTTTGACAACCACCTGTCACATACGTGGGTGAGCTAGTAGCTTACTTTCCTGTGTGATGAGTGACTTCCCAACAGGGTTGTGGTGAGAGGGCTTGACAACAATCTAAGATGCTTCCTCATTATTAAATAGATGCATAATTGAACTTGATGCATCTTTTAAACACTGATAATGCATAATTGAACTTGATGCATCTTTTGAATCTAATAATGAAAGTTGATCTTCTGGTATGATTCCATATTGATTTAATGCATTGATAAGAGATAAATCTTTGATCAAGTTGCTCAATTTCCCTTTCTTTCAAAGCATGCTAAGCTCTACCCTTGTGGGAGCCACATTTACCCCACATGTTGCATTTGATTTGATAATGAAACAATAATAAGGCTTGTCCTAAATCTGCACATGAAGCAAACAGTTAGAAAATAAATACATATGTTGAATGTTCTTTTGTTTAATGCATTATGGATCAGCTTATACATGCATAGGTAGGTGTGTATGAAAGGATTGAATCATTCATTGCTTAGAGCCTCACTCTAACACCATGTTTTCTTCATATGTAGGTTGAGGAGCGCAATGGAGCTGGGAGGGGCACAAGCAGTTCAGGGCAACTTGCAACTGGTCATTCACAGGCAATGGCTAGTTCCATTCTTACATGCACATTCTCTCTCTTTTACTTATTCATGTATAAGTTGTTTCATATTTTCATTTGAATAAGAGAGCTATTCCCTTGGCTTGTGAGGGACATGTACATTTCAAGATTGTTAATAAAATATTTCATTTGTATATCCATGTTTCTCTTTCACATTTGCTATGATGCAAAATTGAAATGACAAGGTGTAATCTCATTTGCTTTGACAATCACTCTTTCATGCATGATGAAACTAGCAGTTTTATGGTTTATCTTTAAATGTTTAAACAACATGAAAAGAACAACACTATGGTTACCTGATTTCAGCTGAAGGCTAAAAATTAGATAACAGTAGGCCGGTGAGCCCTAGATATTCAGTCATGAGACACGTTGCATGTAAGATGTCAATTTAATAAAGTTTCAAGTTCGCATATCAGTTTCTTGTGTTATTTTTGTTGTGTTGACTCTAAGCTACATGGTTTCGACTGTTCTTTTTAACCCTCCTACTGTGACTATACCTAGTGCTATCAGAGCAATTTTTTGATTCCTGAAGGCATTCCTTGAGGTGAAAATATCATCAACTTAAGGCAGACTACATTTGTTTTCAATCGATCGTTGATTGTGATGTAGTTGAAATCCCCATAGCTAGATCACCGAATTGAGGCAATTACACCGATTTGAGGTGAGATATGCCACTAAGGAGAGCACCTGCTATGGTGAATGTTGCTAGAAGAATGGATGAGATGTTGAAAATGATTAGCGAGATGTGAGTTTGATTAGATGTAGTTGAAGAAGACTGAAGGAAGGGCCTAAACCAAAGACATGAAGATAAAAGTGATGATGAAGAAAAACATGTTGTGAATCAATTTTCAGAAGCCCTAGGTGAAGAAGAAGAAGAATCAGATCAGATGAAGATGTTGAAGGTGATATCAAATATTGGAAAAATACCTAGAGTTGAAATTCAAAATTATGCAAGAAATTTGAATCCTGAAGAATTGATTGATTGGATAAATGAAATGGAGGAATACATAGAATATGAAGAAATTGAAGATCCTGAAAGAGTTAGATTTGCAAAAAAAAAAGTCAAAGGTAACTGATACATTATGGTGGAAAGAAGTTCAATTGGACTGAAATAGGAGAGGAAAGGAGAAAATCATCAAATGGGATAGAATGGTGAAAAGTTGAAGAATAAATTCATACCAACAGATTATAAACTATTTTTTTTTTAAATATTACAAAACCTAAGAGAAAAGGAGAAATATGTGAAGAAGTATACTAAAGAATTCTACAAGATGATAATTAGAACCGGTCATAGTGAAGCGAGTAAAGAAAAGGTTGCAAGATATATCAATGGACTGAGGAAAAGTATTCAAGAAGAACTAAGCCTAGTGAAGATGGCATCAATTGAAGAAGCATATCAATTTGCATTCAAGGTAGAAAAGAAACTAAACAAGAAATTTGAACAAAGGAAAAGAAATGCAAGAGGAATATTCTAGAGTAATGGATCCCAATCCAGAGAAATAAGACTTTATGCAGAGTAGAAGAAAGATGTAAAACCCTACCGGAGTGAAGAAAAGGATGCCAATTCACACCATAGAGATAGAGAAGATAGAAATTTCTACTACATGGATAGAGGAGGTCAAAATTCTTACTGTAATGATGGATACCAGAGAGATGAAGGAAGATCTCAATGAAGACCATTCAGAGGAACATGTTTCAAGCGTGGAGGTGAAGGACATAGAACATTTGAGTGCCATCAAGGAAGCACTGATAAGAAACCTGAGCATACCGGGAGAGTAGCTTATGAGAATGAAGAACATATTGAATCCCCTAATTCAATTGGGAAGATTGAGAAAGGTGAATCATTGGTGATGAGGAGAGCTTTGATGAATGAAGAAGTAACTGAGGAAAGGAAGAGTTTGTTTAGAACCAGATGTAAGTCCGGAGGAAAGGTATATAAAGTTATCATAAATAGTGGTAATAATGATAATCTAGTTTTAGAGGAGATGGTAACCAAGTTGAATTTGGAGAGACTGAAACATCCAACCCTTATAGAATAGCACAAATTCAAGATGAGCATAAGATATTGGTGAATGAGTAGTGTTTGGTCAAATTTCATATTGGATCATATAGGGATAAAGTATTGTGTGATATTATGCCTATGGATGCTTGTCATTTACTATTAGGGAGACCATGGCAATACGATAAGAAATCAATTCATGATGGAAGAAGGAATACTTATGTTGTGACATCAAATGGCAAAAGAATTAAGTTCATACCTTTGGAGGAAGAGGAGAAGATTGAATTTTGTGGCACTACCATCCTATGTTTGGTAGATGGAAGGAAATTTTTGGATGGATTGAGGCATGAGAACATGTGTTTTGCATTGATTCCAAAGAAAGGGGGTAGTTTGGAGACAACAAAGAATGAAGATTCATCGTAGACATAAGTGTCAGATTTGTTAACAAAGTATGAAGATATCATGTCAGATAATGTACCAAAGGGATTACCACCAGTCTTGAGTATTAGCCATCATATAGATCTTATATCGAGAGAAATTTTACCAAACAAGGAAGCACATAGAATGACACCGATAAAGAATGCAAAGTTGAACTGGCAGATACAAGAGTTGTTAAGAAAAGGATTGATCAGAGAAAGTTTGAGACCATGTGTGGTACCTATTGTACTTACACCAAAGAAAGATGGAGAGTGGAGAATGTGTACAGATTCAAGAGAAATCAATAGGATCACTATCAAGTATAGATTTCCATTACTAAAAATGGATGACATTATGGACTGTTTGAGTGGAGAAAAGTATTTTACAAAGATTGACCTATAGAGTGGATATCATCATATTAGAATCAGAGAAGGAGATGAATGGAAGACTGCATTTAAGACTACTAAAGGATTGTATGAGTGGTTAGTGATGCCTTTTGGATTGACCAATGCATTGAGCACTTTCATGAGATTGAGGAATGAGGTACTAAAGAAGTTATTGGGTAAGTTTGTCATTGTTTACTTGGATTATATTCTAATTTTCATTAAGACTATAGAAGAACATTTGTGGCACATCCACCAAGTATTGTAGAAGTTGAGAGAGGAGAAGTTGTTGATTAATGCCAAAAAGTGTAGTTTCATGAAGACAGAGTTGGTGTATTTTGGTTTTGTTATTTCTGCTAAAGGATTGAAGATGGACCCTAAGAAAGTGAAAGAAATTGTTGATTGGCCTATACTAGTGAACATTGGATCTAAGTGAGATCATTCCATGGATTAGCAAGTTTCTATTGAAAGTTTATCAGGAGCTTTAGTAGTGTCTGTAACCCCATGAATGGGACAATGAGAGGATACAAGAAAGACTTTAAGTAGCCATCCAAAGCACAAAGATTTTTTGAATAAATGAAGAAAAAAGTGACAAAACAGTCAGTGTTAGCATTATCAAATTTTGACAAAGTATTTCAAGTTGATTGTGATGTGAGTGGAAATGCAATTGGAGCAATGTTGAGTCAAGAAGAAAGACCTATAGCTTATTTGAGTGAGAATTTGGATGATGCCAAAAGAAGATATCCAGTTTATGATTAGGAATTCTATGCCATAATTCAAGCCTTGAATAGGTGGAGACATTACTTGTTGCCTAAGGATTTTGTGTTGTATATAGATCATCAAGCTTTGCAGTATTTGAGTAGTCAAGGAAAGTTGAACCAAAGACATATGAGATGGGTTGAGTTATTGTAGAGTTATACATTTATTTTTGATGCATAGGAGTGGCAATTCAAATAAAGTTGGAGATGCATTAAGTAGAAGAAGGAATTTTTCGACAGAGATGAGAGTGGAAGTATTGGGATTTGAAGAGTTGAAGTATATATATAAGGATTATGTAGATTTTGGTGAAGCTTGGAAAGCATGTAAAGAACCAGTAGTGATAGACCGGAGCCAATGGTTGGACTATTTCATTCAAGAAGGTATGTTATTCAAGGTAAATCAGTTATGTATCTCGAGGAGTTCAGTGAGGGAGAATTTGGTGAAAGAGAAACATAGTGGAGGTTTACCAGGATATTTTGGAGTGGATAAGATAGTAGCTTTGGTAAGTGAACATTATTTTTGGTCGTAAATATATAAGGATGTTTGGAAGTGTGTTCAAAGTTGTCAAGTTACAAAAGGGAGTAGTCAAAATACTGGGTTGTACAAACCTTTGATAGTACCAAAGACACCATGAGAAGATATAAGAATGGATTTCATATTGGGATTGTCAAGAACACAGATAGGTTATGATTCTATAATGGTAGTAATGGACACATTTTTTAAAATGGCACATTTCATTCCTTGTAAGAAGACTAATGATGATTTTGATAAGATAAGCAACATTTACAAGGTGTTGTACCCTTTACACAACGGGCCATAAGGGCCAAAAAGGATTAACAAAATTGTATCAGCAGATAAATCGCAGAAGCACAGCAAAACACAGATAGCTCCTAAACAGTAGAACTAAGAGTGATAGAACACTTAGAGCTGACAGCAGTCTTGAGACAAAGACAGACAATCAACCAGACCCATGCCCCACAACCATAGCAACCAAACACTTAGGACTAAAACTAGTCCAATAGAACCAAGAAACATCCCACAATACTGCATGCCCAAAAGACTGATTGGAACAACCAGGCCACACAACACCTATAGTAGTTGGGCTGCAACAGACCTTCCGCTTAAATCAACTAAATTTGAGCCTATTAGATTCTTACCAAAATAGGGGTAATAATCACAAGATGATGCAAAGAAACAATCTTTGAAATGCTCCATCCAAACAGATGCCAACCCCCATCAAAAGGAGGGGGATCCCCTCGATAAGAGAGGAAGAGGTGGAGACCAAAACTACCAAAGAACCCTCCCTCCAGAGCAAGCGCACACCACCTTAATAGGGACCAGCAAAGGAGAGAAGCACTTCCCACCATATCAGCAACCCCCACCTCCACCTCGATAGGAGAGGGCTCCACCTTAATAGGAGCAGTATTCACCTCAATAGAATACATCAATTGTTGAACATGGTAGCAAGCAAGAACTCCAATAGCATAGGAAAACATCCCTTCCCAAGGAATCCAAAGAGGAGAAGCAACAGGAAGAAACACAACAACCTCCCATCCAACAACATCATCAGCCTAAAACACCTTAAGCTCCTCCGTAGCTTCCACAATAGAAGCACCATCCACCACAAGGGACATCCAACCAACGAGGGAAACCTCCATCAACAGAAAACCCACAGCAAACCGCCAAGAAACACCTTCCAGGAAAAAAGGAAACATGCCCCCAAAGGGAACAAGGCTCCACCAAGCCATGTCACGGTAGCCAGTAGTAGAGAGAGAGACAAGAAACACCAACATGGGGTGTAGCCACCTCCCCAAGCCAAACACAAGCTCTAAATAAAACACTTCCACCAACCAGGAAGCCATTCTGTAGCACCAACCACCCCATAACAAGACAGGGCAAGGTCTCCATAACCACCAAGAGATCTTACTGAAAGAGCCCACACTCCTCAAACAGTAAAAGAAAGAGGAAACACCAGAATCCTAGCGAGCACAAGCAACTGCAGCAAGGAGGGTAGAAAAACACTCCAAACCAGCCACCACAGCAAAAATACCTTCATGCACAGCCATCCAGAGGCTTGCCAGAACAAAGGTAGTTTCAGAGGTTAAAGGTGGAAAAGCACCCAATAACCTAGAGCAGCCCAAACCACCCACCAAACCGGCCAGGACCAAGCCCCAAAAATGAAACAAAACACCACAGTTGCAAGGAAACAAGTAGCAACCAAGCATCCCCAGAAGCAACCAATTTCAACAGCAAGGGAGGAGAACCATCACAAGCCCCTCCCCAAAGCCAAGAGCCCAGAAAGGAGCAGAACGAACCAACAAAGACTGGCCACAAGAACTCATCCCATCAAAGCAGCACATCTTTCAGCCAAAGAGAGGCAAATAAATGTTAGAACTCTATCCATACCACAAAGGGACAGCATTCAAAAGGAAAAGCTACCAAACTTAGTAGTGAATCCAAGAAAGACATAGACCCAAACACGGTCCAAGAGGAATGCAACAACCACTGAAACAAGGGGAACATGCAAAGACAGGGCCACAGAAGAGCCCTCAGCGCCATCATCGATATAAGAAACACTAGGAGGGTCCGCAGAAAGGACCACTGATATAACTAGATCCCCGAGCCACCACCCAGCAAGGGGAACAATAGGGAACAGTGCCAAGGGCAGTACACCTAGGACACCATCAGGGAAACACAGGCCACTCGCATCAGAAACACCCACGCCAAGATTAGGAGCACCGACCCCAGCCAAAGAAACACCACCAGTCACACAAACATTCTGCACAGCAAAACTCGACCAAATAGGAAGGAAACAACCATCCTTGCCTCGTCCTCACTCTTGCATTCACCATCGCAAACATCAAGAAAATTCAAAAGTCATTTCAAACGGCTCTTCTTGCCTAGTGCATGCGCTCTCGCCATTTTTAACTTCTCTTGATTATGCTATATAAAGACTAATGATGTTGTGCATGTTAATTTATTTTTCAAGCAGATTGTTTTAGACGAGATGCTAAGTTTATTGGGTACTTTTGGAGGACATTGTGGAAGAAGATGGAGACAAATTTGAAGTTTAGATCAGTATGTCACCCACAAACATTGATGCAAGAGCATCTAGCGGTGTAGGGCAATCTTGCATCACCCAAAAAAATATATATTTTATTTAGTTGTTTTGAGTCCCATGATGGCATCTAATGGGTATAAGACTGTCAGGCATCAAAATAGTGAAAATTGGGCACTTACTATTTTTAGTAAGTCAGCCTAAACGGGCTCATATGGATGTGAAAATTTACCCCAAGGAGCAGAGCTAAAAAAATATTTCTAGTCACGAAAGAATCACCTCAATACCCTACACGGTTTGGGAGATATTAAAATTTTTGTTCCGAGAAATTTATCCAATACAACTTCAAATTCAGATATGAAACTTTAGAGGCCCTGAAATAGCTCAAAAAGTGGTTGAACTGACCTACGATAGGTTTGGATGTTGTAGAGCTTGTCGAGATATTTCCAATGATATGCAATAATAGCAAATCGAAGACCCAGATCAAAAGTTATGGCCCCACGAAGTTGGTCCTCTAAAAAGTGAATTTCATAAAAATTTCTTCCTAGGCCAGAAATCAAACGGCGGGACTTTTGGTGCCAAGACAAAAGGGAAATTTGCACATTCTAGAACATTCTAGGGCAGATATTGGGTAAAATAAAAAGGGATATGAGGGTGTTGTAGAAGGTGGCCCTGATAGTGCAGATTGTGGCTCTAAATAGTAGTTTTTCTTTTAAGAGTTGATTTTGTTGTAATGAATCAAGCCCATGAGGTTGTAGCATGTAATCTTTCAATCTGTAATTTCATTTTCTAAAAATAATTGAAAGTGATTCATTTTTCTATCTTGCATCTTCTATGTTGGTATCTTTTGTGATTTCTAAGGGTTTTGGGTGGTGTGGCCCTCATCAAGTGGTATCAAAGCAAGAGTTCCTGAGCCTGTAACAGACCGTTGAACGTGAGGCAGTTATAGTAGAACCTGTGAGTGTGGGTTGAATTCAAGATGCCTCCAATACTTTCCCAGTATGGCAGAGGTACAGGCCAAGGTGGTGGAGGAAGAGATCCACCTAGAGATGAAATTAGAGCCCTTAGAAGGAAATTAGAAACCTTGCAACAAGAGGTTTGAAGAAGAGATGTGGAACGAGACAGAGATGACAGTGAAGATGAAATGGAAGAGGAAATGGAAGAGGAAGATCAGGATCCAATGGATCTTGGAGAAAGAAGATTGTTGCAGGTGATCTCAAGCATTGGGAAGAGACCTAAAATGAAGGTTTTAAATTTTAGTGGAAATCTAAATCCTGAAGAATTGATTGATTGGATCAATGACATGGAGGAATTTTTTGAGTTTGAGGTGATTGAAGATCCTCACAGAGTGAGGTTTGCAAATAAAAAATTGAAAGGTTAGGCCAGTATATGGTGGAAAGAGGTCCAGTTAGAAAGAGGAAGACAAGGGAAAGATAAAATTTATAGATGGGATAGAATGGTGTCAAAATTGAAAAAACAATTTATTCCAATCGATTACGAATTGGAGCTACTCAAGAAGATGCAGAGCTTGATGCAAGGGACAAGGATGATGAAAGAGTACACAAGGGAATATCACAAGGTCCTAATTCAAACAGGACATTCTGAGGCAAATAAAGAGAAAGTTGTTTGTTATATTAACAGGTTGAATCCAAGCATACAAGAAGAATTGGCACTAGTAAGAATGACCACCATTGAGGATGATTATCAGTTTTCTCTAAAGGTTGAAGAACGACTAAACAATAGGTTTGAGAACAAACAACGAGGCGGAGGCCATGGAGGAAAGACCGGTGGACAGTCATATGGTGGTCAAAATGAAGATCAAAAGAAGGGTAAAGGCTCTAGTAGCAGCCAGAACTAGAAAGGAGATAACACCTACTGTCCTCGTGATCATAATAATGGAGACCAAAGAGGAAGGGGAAGATTTGGACAAGGACCGAGAAGAGGATGCTTTTGTGTAACTTGTTTCCACTGTGGAGAAGAAGGACATAGAGCCTATGAGTGTCCTCAACATCAAGGGAGGACAAATAGAAGACCTAAGGGTAATGCACGAGTTGCACATGTAGATGAAGATGCTAAGTCTTCACATTCTGAGGAAGCAAAAAGAGGAGAGTTTTTTATTACCAGAAGAGCCTTGCTAAATGAGGAGAAGGAACCAGCTCAAAAGAAGAATGTATTTCACGCCAGATGTAAGTGTGAAGGTAAAGTTTTTAATGTTATTATTGATGGAGGTAGTATTGGTAACCTTGTTTTAGAAGAAATGGTTAGTAAGTTGCAGTTGGTGATAAGAAGGCATTTGAACCCATACTGGATTGTTTGGTTGCAAAAGGACCATAAAGCATTGGTAAATGAACAATGTCTGGTAAAGTTCAAGATATGAAATTACTATGATGAGCTATTGTGTGATATTATGCCTATGGATGTTTGTCATATGTTGTTAGGCAGACCGTGGCAGCTTGATCGGCGAGCAATACATGATGAACATGCCAACACCTATTCTTTGACAAAGGATGGTGTTCATCATAAGTTGAAGCCCTTGAAAGAGGCAGAGGAAAAGGTATGCAGTAATGCAATAATTTGTTTGGTTGATGGAAGAAATTTTCTAGAAGGTGTGAGGCATGAGCATATGTGTTTTGCATTGATCCCTAGAATTGATAAAGAAGATACTCTTGAGGTACCTGTAGAGGTTTCAAATTTGTTGAATGAGTTTCAAGCTATTATTTCTGATAACGTATCTAAAGGTTTGCCTCCAGTGAGAAAGATTAGTCATCAGATGGACTTGACTCCTGGAGCCAATTTTCCAAGTAAGGTAGCTCATCGTATGACTCCAGCAGAGAGTGAAGAGTTGAACAAACAAGTGCAAGAGTTGTTGCGGAAAGAATTGATTAGAGAGAGTTTGAGTCCATGTGCAGTACCTATAGTACTAGCACCAAAGAAGGATGGGGAATGGCGGATGTGTACAAATTCTAGAGCCATCAACAAGATCACCATTAAGTATAGATTTTCTTTGCCGAGAATGGATGACATTATGGATTGTTTGAATGGAGCTGAGTACTTCACAAAGATAGATTTGAAGAGCGAATATCACTAGATCCAGATTACAGAAGGAGATGAATGGAAGACAGCCTTTAAAACCAAGGAGGGCTTGTACGAATGGTTAGTCATGCCTTTTGGGCTAACCAATGCACTGAGCACATTTATGCGACTTATGAATGAGGTATTGAAAGAGTTTTTAGGAAAATTTGTTATTTTTTATTTGGATGATATTTTGATTTTTAGTAAGACATTGGAGGATCACTTGATGCATATCTAAAAAGTTTTTGAGAAGCTAAGGGAGGAGAAGTTGTTGATTAATTTTAATAAATGTAATTTTGTGAAGAGAGTTGGTGTATCTAGAATTTGTTGTCTCAGTAGAGGGTCTTAAAATGGATCAAGAGAAGGTGAAAGCTATCATTGAATGGCCTACCCTGAGGAATGTTACAAAGGTAAGATCATTTCCTGGTCTAGCAAGTTTTTACAAAAAGTTTATTAAGAATTTTAGTAGTATTTGTGCACCTCTAACTAAAGCGATGAGAGGGGATAGAAAAGAGTTTAAGTGGACTATAGGAGCAACCAAAAGTTTTGATATGTTGAAGAAGAAATTTATAGAGCAACTTGTTTTGGCACTTCCATATTTCAATAAGGTCTTTTAGGTAGATTGTGATGCTAGTAGCACTACCATAGGAGTTGTTTTGAGTCAAGAAGATATGTCTGTTATCTATTTTAGTGAGAAATTGAATGATGACAAGAAGAAATATTTTGTCTATGATCAGGAGTTTTATGCTATAGTTTAGCCTTTGAAGAAATGGAGACACTATTTGTTGCCAAAAGAATTTGTTTTATATATTGATCACCAGGCTTTGGAGTACCTCAATAGTCAAGGAAAGATTAATCAAAGGAATTTAAAATGGGTTGAGTTTTTGCAGAGTTATACCTTTGTTTTGAAGCACAGGAGTGGAAGGTCAAATAGAGTTGTAGATGCCTTGAGTAGAAGGAAAAATTTGTTGATAGAAATGAATATAGAAGTTGTTGGGTTCAATGAACACAAGAGTTTGTATCTAGAAGATCCAAACTTTGTAGAAGCTTGGAAGGCTTGGTTGGAACCTATTACATTGGATAGGATGAGATGGTTGGATTTCTTGATCCAAGATGAGAAATGTTGTTTAGAGGAATCCAATTGTGCATTCCAAGGAGTTCTATGAGAGAGAATCTAATCAAGGAGAAGCATAGTGGAGGATTGGTTGGACATTTTGGTCGAGATAAGACCATTGCTCTTGTCAGTGAGAATTATTATTGGCCACAGTTACAACAAGATGTGAAGAAGTTTGTACAAAGTTGTAGAGTATGCTAGATGGCAAAAGGAACAAGTCGGAATACTAGATTTTATCAGCCATTACCTGTATTTGAGAGGCCATGGGAGGATATTAGCATGGATTTTGTTCTTGGATTGTCAAGGACACAAAGAGGGCATGATTCCATATTTGTGGTGGTGGATAGATTTTCAAAGATGGCACATTTTATTCCGCATCATAAGACCAGTGATGTTGTTCATGTTGTTGAGTTTTTTTTCAGAGAGGTGGTGAGAATACATGGTCTACCAAAGAGTATAGTTCTAGACAGAGATACCAAATTTGTTGGTTATTTCTGAAGGACATTATGGAAGAAGTTGAAGACATATTTGAAGTTCAGTTCTGCACACCATTCACAAACTAATGGACAAACAGAGGCGGTGAATAGGAGTTTGGGTAACCTGCTAAGATGGTTAGTAGGAGATAAGTCTAAGGGATGAGAGTTGATTATACCGCAAACAATTTTCTTATAATAATTTTGTCAATAGGGGTACTGGTAAATCACCATTCCAAGTTGTGTATGGGAGTAGTCCAAGAACTGCTTCTAAACTAAGAAAGATGGATAAGGGGGAGAAGAGTAGTGCTAAAGTTGAAGATTTTGCAGAGCACCTAAAGAATTTACACGAAGAGGTGAAGAAACATATCAATAAGATGAACTCACAATATAAGGCTCAGGCAGACTAGAAAAGGAGGTATAAGGAGTTCCAGTTAGGAGATGAATTCATGGTTCATTTGCAAAAGGAAAGTTTTCCAGTTGGTACATACAATAAGTTAAAGATGAAGAAATTTGGACCATGTAAGATTATAAAGAAGCACGATTCAAGAAAAACTTATGAGGTAGAGTTTCCTAGTGAAATAAATATTTCTCATGTGTTCAACATTTCTAATTTAACAGAGTATCATGAAGGTGATATAGAGGAGGGGCCAATAAATGAACAGTTAAAATTTCCAACACCTACGTCAGAGAAGGAAGAGATGGAAGAAATCTTGGATAGCCATGTGGGTAGAAGCACAAGAAACGGGCAATATGCAAAGTATTTGGTGAAATGGAGAGGAAGGCATGTTGAAGATTCATCATGGTTGTCTATAACTGAGGTTAACCATCTTGGTTTCCCTCTAACTCCTGAGAAGGGACAGGGTCACTTTTCAAAGTACCATGGGTGTCTGATGCAAGAGCATCCAGTGGTGTAGGGTAATCTTGCACCACCCAAAAAAATTCTTTTTTATTTTCTTTAGTTGTTTTGAGTCCCATGATGGCACTTAAGGGGTATAAGATTGTCAGGCATCAAAAATAGTGAAAATCGAGCACGTACTATTTTTAGTAAGTCAACCTAAATGGGCTTGTATGGATGTGAAAATTTACCCCAATGAGTAGAGCTAAAAAAAAAAATTCATTCGTGAAAGAATCACCTCAATACCCTGCACGGTTTGGGAGATATTAAAGATTTCATCCTGAGAAATTTCTCCAATACAACTGCAAATTCAGATATGAAACTTTAGAGTCCTCGAAACAGCTCAAAAAGTGGCCAAACCGACCTATGATAGGCTCACATGTTGTAGAGATCATCGAGAGATTTCCAACGATATGCAATAATAGCAAATTGGACACACAAATCAAAAGTTATGGCCCCGTGAAGTTGGTCCTCTAAAAACTGAATTTCATAAAAATTTCTACCTAGGCCAGAAATCAAACAATGGGACTTTTGGCGCCAAGACAAAAGGGAAATTTGCACATTCTAGAACATTCCAGGGAGGTTATTGGGTAAAATAAAAAGGGATATAAGGGGGTTGTAGAAGGTGTCCCTGATAGTGCAAATTATGACTCCAAATAGTAGTTTTTCTTTTCGAAGTTGATTTTGTTATAATGAATCAAGCCCATGAGGCTGTAGCATGTAAGTTATGAATCTGTAATTTCATTTTCTAAAAATAATTGAAAGTGTGTCATTTTTTTGTCTTGCATCTTCTGTGTTGGTATTTGTTGTGATTTCTATGGGTTTTGGGCAGTGTGGCCCTCATCAGACAGGTGGACAAACAAAAGTGGTAAACAAAAGTTTGGGTAACCTGTTAAGATGTTTGGTTGGAGATAAGGTAGGAAGTTGGGATATAGTTTTAGCATAGGTAGAGTTTACATACAATAATTCAATGAATCAGAGTACAGGGAAGACACCATTTCAGATTGTTACCGGAACACATCTTATAGGAGTTGCAAAGTTAAGAGACATCGGTATGGAGAATAAAAGGAGTGTGGAGGCAGAAGAGTTTGTAGATTTCATGGAGATATTGCATGATTAGGTTTTGAAGCATTTGGAAGGCATGAATAGTAAGTATAAAGAGAAGGCAGATGAGCATCAACAACATAAGGAATTTTCTATTGGAGATGAAGTGATGGTATATCTGAGGAATGAGAGATTTTCAATGGGAACATATAATAAGTTGAAGATGAGGAAGTTTGGACCATGTAAGATTCTGAGGAAGTTCGATTCTGAAAATGCATATGAAGTAGAGTTATTGGAGACTTTAGGGATATCACTTATTTTCAATGTTGTAGACGTATATGAGTTTCATGAAGGACAGTCAAGTGCTAGTAGCAATAATGAAGTGGATTTGAAAGAGCAGTAACCACATCAGGAACCAGAGGAGATTGAGCAGGTTTTGGATACCCAAACCGGAAGGAGCACCAAGAACACGTAGTACAAAGAATATCTCGTGAAATGGAAAGGCAGACCAGTGGAAGATTCATCATAGATTTCTTATGCTGAGATGGACAATTTTGGTTTTCCTCTTAGCCTTGGAAAGTGAGGGACTCAGTTTTCTTCCAACCTCGAGTGTCTGATGTAGAAGCATCCCTGGTTGTAAAGCAATCATGTATCAACCAAAAATAGTTCTTTTCTTGCATTGCATTCAGTAGCAATTTCAATATTTCATTCTACATTTTATTGCATCATTGTTTCTCAGCTCATAGAGTAGGAAATAGCATCTACACATTGACATCTATCACATATCTGCCAAGTTAATGACCTTAATGATCTAATTTATGTTATGGTCCTATAAGCAACTTATTAACATTATTATTTAATGAATTTATATTTTTCTTTGATAATAGGTGTGTGTGTGTGTGTTTTGATATGCAAGATACTATTTAATTTATTAATAAAGAAAAAACCATAAATACAAACATATGCTATGCAGGTAATAGGATTTTATCAAAAATTCATCTGACCACCAACAAATTTCCATAACACCACCCACCAAAAGCCACTAAAACTAGACAAAAAACATGCATTGAAAAGCCATGAGCAGCAAGAAACTACCCAGACCACCACCGAGGTAAGCAAAAAATAGCAACATCTCGAACAAGCCCAAAAGACCTTCACCAATGACCACCTTACAGGAACTTATTCAAACGTGCGAAGTCTTCGAATTCCTCTTTCCACCCTTCATCATCAACCGCCATCAAACCAAAAAAAAAGTCAGAAAAATGACTGTTATAGCCACTAACACCCTGTGCCTCATCAAACCCGGTCTAGACAAATCCAAACGTAACGGGTAGATTTTAATAGTATCCTCTGAACCAAGCCGCACCAGGTCGTATGGCCGTGAGCAACCTCTAACCTCAAGCACAGGATTGAACACTTCATCCACACCTTCCACTAGGTCGCCTTGGAACAATTTAACTAGCAAACTTTTAGCCTATGCCTTCAAGACGAGATTATCCAGAAGAGAGGCCAAGAAATGGGAGGAAACATGTAAATTGTCCCTCCCATACTCATTACACTCCAAATGGTTTGAACCTAAATCATTTTTACTGCTACCATCACCAACGGCTTATAATTGAGCAAAATGCGCTTGAGCCTTTGAAAAGTGACCTCTCTGAACGAGGCTTGCCTTGACGACAACTTCAAGGAAATGGGTGTATCGACCCCAAAACGAGCGAGGCCTGCCACAGAGACTTCAACCACAAACTTCGACCCCTTCACCATCCTCAACCCAGTGTAGAATACCTCGGGCAAGAGAGAGAAAGGAGCCTGTAACTACCACAGCCACTTGCAAAGAAAATAGAGCACCAAAGAAAAAACCAAACCATCATTAAATAGACAATCCCATATTACCAAGCCATCATCGAACACAACGAATTGTACTCCACCAACAGGAAAGTGTCTTTTCCATATGTAGGGATCACCTCAACATTAATACCCGAAACACAAAGCTTAGTGAAATGAATCACATATGTCCTTTCACACATGCTAACAACACTCAAAAAAGAAACTGGGAGATTTGGCCCGCCGAAACTCCAACACAACACCCCACCCTCTACCTCTATCCAACGTGGCATCCAACGCCACCTCCCTCCACTAGCATGGAGGGGATGCCCTCCCTTCCATCCATAATAGGTGTGTGTGTGTGTGTGTTTATATGTATGTATATGTGTATATAAACGTATCTATGCATATATGTATGTATATATGTGTTACTAGTTATGAATAAAAATTATATGAGTTTTCATTGAAAGTGGTTATTTGTATTATGGTGGTGATGATCTATATGACCTAAAACCACAAATAAGACTAATTTTAAACCATGGTTAAGATTAAGTGGCAAGCTCTAGGTATCCTATGGTAATAGGGTAACCATTGCATATCATAGATGGTGTTTAGTGGTGGCTATTATGATTAATGAATTAAATCCTTGTACATATTTTATAGAGGATTATGCTTTCAACTAGAAATCCACTCATGCATGCATTAAATGATCATTAATTCTTTGAAAGGCTTGAAAATTAAAGAACCATTTCTCATTTATCTAGTTTTTTTGTTTTCTACTCTTTCTCTTTGTCAACATATCCAACCCACAAGTTGTTCTCCCATGTATTCTTGTGAGATGTTCTTGAAAAAAATGTGTTAGATACTTCTATATACAAAGTATTTGTATGGAAAAGGGGCCATGCATAGGAATGGTGAGATATTTTATTGAATCCTTTGGTCAATAGATTTTGATTTAATAATTGTAACCCTTTGCAAATAATAACTTATTATGAAATTTTTGTTATTATTTTTCTTCTTTTTGTAGACAAAGCATAATTTTCTTGAACAAGCATATGGTTACTTGAAAATTATATCATTTTTGAAAAATGGATAAAATTCTAAATAAGGAAATCCTAGATGGTTATTTTGTAAATTATGCATTTCCAATCTTTGAAAGGAATTTTGTATTGTGGCTATTGAAAATTATTGAAATTGGATTTTGTTTTGGTTTTTCCAAGGACATTTCATTGTGGTGTTGGGGAAAGCTTGTTTTGATTAGGAAATTTATATTGTTGATGTATTGTCAACTATTGGTTTGGCCTTAATTCCTATATGTGAATGTTTTACTTGGCCTAAAATTGTGTTGGTTTCAACTATGGTAATCAAGTTACATTATTGTTGGTTGTTATGATTGATATCATAGTGTTGGTAGTTGATTATTACATTAGTGTTGGTCGCTATGACTAATATCATACTATTGATCATCAACTGTTATAATATAGTTAGATTGACTATCACCATATTGTTGCTAATCAACTGTTATAATATTGTTGGCTTGACTATTATGATAATATTGGCTTTGATGGTTGTGGTTATGACTTAAATTGTTGTCCATTTGAATGTAGTGGTGTTGCCTCGATTAATGACTATATTTTGTATATCAACAATTATATCATGGATTTTTTCAATCATATTTTTTGATTGAATTAGTGTATTCTTTAATATTGTGTTAATTGAGATTTATGGGAATGACTGTAATCACATGTACCTTACCCCATGCATGGTAAAAGAGTTTAAGTTAAAGGCCCGCGTTAGGTATTCTCTAATGAAAAATGTTCAAGCAATCCATTCATTTATTGTTATTGGTTAATTCTAAAACTCTCTTTGATAATAAAAATGGATGTTGAACAAATGCATTGATATCACATGAATTGGCTCAATACCTCCATTATTGTAGTATTTAATGTAATTTGAAATTAATTCAAGTCTTATATTAACAAAGGGTTCATTACAATGAAGAGTTGTTCAATTATTATACTATTGTTAATTATTAAACTATAATTGTGACAAAATTAAACTTGCAAGAAGTTGAGTGGTTATCATAAATGTCAGTTATCCATAGGATGACCTAAGCCTACTTAGGCATTTATTCAGCAGATTGATATTTTCCTCATGAGCTAGACTAGAGAGGTGTCTATACACCTCAACACCTCATGCTGAGATATTTATCCTATGATGGGATATTTATCCTATATATGTTGACCTCTGGGTGTCTAAATATCAAGTTGGCTTTGTGCAACAATGTTTTCATTGTGTTTGCTTTTCACTCTTGAAGTTTGAAGGTTCTCTCAAGGTATCAGAGCAGGACGAGGGTGGTGTTAGCAGACTGTAAAAATGAATCAAATTCATTGTATTTTGATCAAGTCATCTTGTTAAAACCATTTAGACTCTTGGATTTTAAAATATCTTTGTTGCAGTGTATATCATCCTTCTTCCACTAAGAGACGTCTTGTACCTGCGAAGGAGGGAACGATTTGGAGGTCGATTTTGACCACTCACCATTTTCTCTAGGCCGATGTTGCAAGGAGGCAAGTTGATTTATTGATTCTTTGAGAGAGGCGCTGCGAATAGCTTGGACCTTGGCGTCTACAAAAGAGTGCAACATAGACAGAGCATTCCCATTCGAAGGCCCATCTCCCCAATTCGCAATCAAAATATGCCGCAAGTCAAGGAAACTGAGCCTCACGTACTCCCCTCGTAGGTTGTAAGCTTTTCTATCATATGCAAATGCGGCTTCTTCTGCAATGTCAAAAGTGCCATGCCAAAGCCTTTATCTGTTCTAAAAGCCGTAACCCTTTGTTTTTATATTTTTTCTCTCCATCTCAACAGTTTACCTTCATTAAATGTTGCATTTGAAGTTGAAAGACGTTGTTTGGAGGTGTGATTGAAGTCAAAAGCAACAATTATTTGGAGCAGGGTATGCACAAAGGTCGAATCAACTCTCCATTCCAAGCACATCAATCTCTATGAGAGATAGGGGGCGTGATCTACATTTGGAGTGGTAGAGGGCGAGGTGTTTCAAAGAGCAGAATGAATGAATGAATGTTTTTAATCACGTCCACGAGGCCAAGCAGCCTATGGGACCCAAAGATAGCAAGCGAAGAGACGTGAACCCCAGAAAATGCAAAAACCTATGTTTCTTTTTCTTTCTGCATCTTGGATCTTCTGCTGTGTATCTTGATCAGAAAATCTGCAAACCCTATTATCTTCTCTTCTTCAAATAGATCACCCAAATTGTTCCCTTTTAATGTCTCAGTATAATTGATCTGAATGTCCTTGTAAGCCGAACATTCCCTGATGTAGTGCCATTCTGTCTCAACCACTCCTTGAGTGCAATATCTACACCTTCTGTCTACCCACTCCTCTTTAGGTATCATCCACCTTCCGGTCTCACATCTAAGCTGGTGCGAACTTGTTCTAATCTGAGCTATCAACATTTTCGCTTTCCATTTTATTTCCATTCCGATGTAGGTCTTTTGTGTGTAGTCATGTGTAGGGTTAAAATGTTTGACATAGTATTCTTTCTTCCTCCCAAGAGGGAGGGTTAAAAAATGGTGCTAGTTGCATGATTAAAATCTACAAATTTGGGCACCATTTGGGCGTTTTAAATCTGCTCCCAGCATAGTCTTTTGTGGCAGCCCTTCTCAACCATTATAACTAGGTCATATGGGGTATTTTTCTCTAAAATTCTCTCTAAATTTCTTGAAAATATTTTTTTTTTGTCTATTGTAAATGCAAACTTTATGAGTGTTAAATTGCAAGAAGTGAAAACCTAATAGTGCTTTTTAAAGTACTTTTTTTTTAACTTTTTCAATTTTTTGGTGATTGTGCACTAAATATAAAGTGCCATCGTTCACCTTCTTTTTGTAAGCAATACATGCACTAAAATAAAATGCCATACAGGGGGAAAATCAAAAGTATTAAAAAGGGGGTATATTAGAGAGAGTTGTGATTAGAATACTCCAAATTTATTTTCTCAAGTTCCTAAAAAGTTGCTAACCTAATCAAGCATGGAGCCCAATCAGGTGATTAACCCTCTTGCACCTTTTAACTACCATGATTGGAAGTCGCAAGTACAACTTACACTCAAAAACAAAGGTTTATATAGAGTTACAATGGGTACTGAAAAGGAACCAAATGCTGCTAAGGACAAGGAGAAGTGGTTCAATAAGTGTGACCAAGCCTTTGGATTCTTGTGTTTATGTCTTTCAAAAGAACTTTTATTTCATGTGGAGGCATTGAAAACCCCACATGAAGTATGGTTAGCTCTTGAAAATTTATTTGGGAAAGTTGATGATATTAAAGGCCATGAGCTAGAAAATGAATTAATCAGCTTAAGTCCAAGTAATTACCCAACATTACAAGAATATTTCACCAAATTTAAGTCACTTCGCCAACAGCTTAAGGAATGTGGAATTGAGAAGAAAGATGGTCAACTCATCTTATCAACTCTTTCCAAGTTGGGATCTTCTTATTCTATTTTTGTGTCAACATTCTACTCTACAAAAAGGGCTTTGGGTTCTAATTGGTCTATGCCAATTATAGATGACTTTACTGCTGATTTGGTCAGAGAACAAGATAAACTCATCTAGATGGGGGCCATAGTATCCTACAAGCCACATGCTTTAGTAGCAGAAAGTGTAAAATATGAAGGATTGACAAACAAAAATGAAGAAAAAATAAGGAAATACAAATGGGAAAATCACAAAAGGAGGAAAATACTAAGAAATATGTCAAGTGTTCCTTTTGTAAGAAATTGGGGCATAATGAACTTGACTGTATGAGGAAACAAATAAACAATCTTACTCAAATCATTGAGGAAAGTAAGATTGTAAATTTTGGATCTTCATCATCTACAGACACTAAAAAAGCAAAAGAGAAGTCAAAAGGACATGTTCTCTGAGTGATTGCAAGAACTACTTTATTAATTCTCTTGTTTTGTAAAATGTTTGTTATTACTCTCTTTTTGGAGGATAGTTTTTTTCCCATTGGTTTTTCTATCTTTTTCCACTTTATTTGAGAGTTTGCATTGTAAATGAGTACCTTATCAGGCCTTGTTGTCGAGACTCAAATTTCCATTATTTTTTGTGTCCACCTAAGTTATGCTTAAGGGGGGGTGTCAATGTATACTTAATGCTTGCATATCCACAAGATGACCTAAGCCTACTTAGGAATTTATTATGCAGACTGATATTTTCCTCATGAGCTAGACTGGAGAGGTGTCTATACACCTCAACACCTCATGTTGGGATATTTCTCCTATGCTGGAATATTTATCTTATATATGTTGACCTCTGGCTGTCTAAATATCAAGTTGGCTTTGTGCAACAATGTTTTCATTGTGTTTTCTTTTCACTCTTGAAGTTTGAAGGTTCTCTCAATAAATATTAAATTAATTTCAATAAATGCATTCAAACATTGTTATTTCTATTATAAGCAAATAAGAAAAATATTCCATATAACAATTTATTATTTCAATTATAAATAATATTTCTATTTATTTCTTTTTTAAGCCACTATAAATAAACGATTAATTCAAATAAATACTCGTAAGGTATCATTTTGTTTTTGATAAAATAAGCAACATTTACAGGCTGATGTACCCTTTACACGGAAAGCCCAAAGGGCCAAAAAGAAGCTAGTTCAAATCGGGAATGAACTAGGAAAAGAGGACAGACCACACACAGAAATAGCTGACAGATAGTCGTCAAACAACAGACGAGGACTAGACAACCCCAAAATCTAAGGGGACTAATCTGACTCCCTTAACCTTAGGCCGCGAAGATGCGACAAATCGAGGGAGTCCCTTCTTCTTTCTCAGCACATCAGACCAGGAAGACTTAGAATCCAAGTCCACCGAGCGAGGTGAGAGAAGTGGATCCACAGTAGCCACCATGGCCAAAGAGCCACTACTCAACGAGGGAGTCAGCAGCGCAGGGGAGTAGACATGATCGATCGATGGACCAATAAAGGCATTCAACAATGTTCGGGCATACACAGATAGAGCAACGTTAGCAGATCAAGCCAATAGTGGCTCCACGGAAGGGATAACTGGAAGAGGAGCAGACATAGGCTCCCAAGAAGACTCAATAGGGTCGTCCTTCGTAAAAGAAACTTCTAAAGGAGGAGAACCCACCGTGAGATGATCCGAGAGAGCATCCTTCCACCAAGTAGCAACACCTTTGCGGCGGGCATGTGGGTATCATTTTTTTATTATGATTAATGTAATCAATTATTTTAAATTAATTTTGTAGACTATTCTATAAAATATTATCTATTCAAATTTAACTTTAATAATTAATTGAACAAAATACTTAACAATTAGATAAATTGAGATCAAATTAAAAACACTCATAATTTTATGTTTAAAAATATTATTGTGAAATTACAATCAAAACAATCTACTAATACAGATTAAATATGTTTGAAGTTTAAAAGATATAATATATTAAATTAGTACAACACTCTTAACAAATTAAGAGGTAATGAATAACTAAAAGTTAGAGAACTTAATCTCACCTAAATCACCTTATAATGTTCACTTGAATGATACAATTATATAAGTGTAAATGTTGGATGTTTACTAGATCATGGTTGTATCTTTACTTTAAGAAGGCATATAGATTTGGAAAAGAAAAAAAATTGCCCCGTGACAAAATATATATATATATATATATATATATATATATATATATATATATATATATATGTTTGTTTGTTTGTTTGGCATTAACTTTGAGAGGGAGATAAGTTATCTGCAAAATGACCACTCAGCTGTTCAGATGAGTCAAAAGGAAGCAAACTAACATAAACAGGCTTCTAAGAAATGGTTTTGGCTGGGAGAGAAGCAAACCCTTGTGCTACAACGACATACAACGTAAAAAGCAAGTGAACAACCCATAAAAAAATAGCTTTTGCACGAACTGAAGAAAGCAAAGGCAAAAACCCAGAGCATAAGGAAGACAGCTTTTTGGCTTCTTATAAGCTAATTCAAAATCAATCTTACGGAAGACACCTGTTTAACAAGACCGCCAATCCCATTTCACTGTATTTTAAATGATGGTAAAAATACATCAAGTATTATCTTATTTTATTCTTTGGTTTGTTGAGTTTTGCAAAGCATAACGTATAGATATGGTACATTGTATATCATGCAGATTTATTCATTGTAAGCTCCTTTTAATTGGCTAAATTCATGGTGATGAAAAATGACAGATTTGTGGGATATCTCGGCTAATTGAATAAGTAATTTGTGAGAAAGAGGAAATATGCAGTGTGCAGGAGAAAATGGGTATTGTTGGTCATTTGAAATGTAATGATATCAAATTTTCACAATTCGTGTGAATTATAGTAAATTGATTTTTGAATTCAATTGTGTAAAAAAATTTATGCAATAAACTTTACACAATCTAATCCAGAAATCAATTCAGCGTATTTGAAATATGTCAAGAAATATTTTTTTCTCCTAGTTACATACATTTGGTGCAGACAATTAATTTTAAATTTCTTGTAGTTTTTCCGGCTGACAGACCCGGGAAAATTTTCTCCCCCAACAGAAAAATCAGAAAATGTAAATTATTGCCCGTCAAAAATAATGAAATGCACAAACATTACGTAGGCCTTGTAAGTTTTTGTTTTGCATGCATCCCACTGCAAAAACATAGCTGTTGCTGATCGCTATAGCCAGGGACTAAAATCAGCAGCATGTTTTTCTAAATAGAATTCAAAAGAGGGTTAAATCATAGCAATGTGGTGCAATGTTGTAATCATATTTTTAATTTTTATTGCAGCAGCATATTTTTCTTACATACTATTCAAAAAAGGCTTGAATCACAATTCTAGTTCTATGATTTTCCTGATATTTTTTTTATTTTTTGTTATTCAGTCTACTATTAAACCTTCTTATGTCAGTAATTCGAAAGGGATGATTGCAACTGCAAAAGGTGGTGATAACACTCAGCAGCAGTAGGCCTATGATCTGGGTCCTGTTCCAAGCATCTGTTCTGCAAATCCATGAACAGCTCAGATCCATTCAGCCCACATGTCTTGATGAGATGCCCTACACCCCACACATCAACTTTCACCCCATGAAGGCCTCTAGACATTTCAGGAGCATGGTTCAACCCACTGAGATTGTGTGGGTAAATTTGAGGTGCACCAATTGCATCCTCAAAGTCTATGATGAACCATTCATCTGATTCTATTTTCTTCATCACATTATCCCATCTGAGATCCCTGTGCATGAATGTGATACTGTGCAGAGCCACCAAAGCCTTTGTCACATATTTGAGGGCTTCTATAAGTTGTTCAAGCGTACGAGGCCTGATTGGATAGCCCCTTGGCTTGAATATCAATGCCAACTCATTTTCTGCAGATCTGTGAATGTACTCAATATGGGGAATTTTATTGTCCAAGAAATCATATATCTCCTTCACATTAGCCCATTTCCTTCTGTTTGAGAATATCTTTTTCACATATCCTGGCATCACCTCAATAACCTTCCCATTTCCTCTGTCCAGTCTTTCATAGTCACTGTGAATGTTACTAGAATTATGTCTATAACAACAGTCTGAGAGAACGGGCAAGAGTCTTGCTATTCGCCAGCAGGGAACCAGGGTTTTCAATCTTTCAGCAGGAGTTGAGAGGTTCACTGAGAAGAGATCAATCCTAACCACACTCTCATGTGATCTACTCAAGGCACAAAATGTAACACTATTGCCTATAGCATAATACCCTAAAATGTAAGGCAAATCCGCATAGGACCATAATATTTTGTCTACAATCTTGACTGCAGGATCATCACCCTCCTTGAGTGAATCAGTCTCCTCACCTCTCCATAAACACAAATTCTTAACAAAACCACACATACTAGGCCATTCCTGGGACACTGAATCACATGATCCTGATTTCCTGACCATCACAATATCTATTGCACAGAACTTATAGATGATTTTGTTGATGCAGTCATCCCACAAACCAATAAAAGACTCCCTACCAAATCTTCTCCTTGAAATTTGCCTAATTAGAGGTCCCACAATCTCATATGTTATTGCCCTGCAATCTGTATCTGAGGAAGCACAAAAGAATACTTCCTTGCCTGTCGGAAGATCCTCATATACATCTGGTCTCACTGGAAAACGTAAATGCTTCGGAGGAGGTTCTTGGAGGTAAGACGATAGCTCAAATAAAGTCGGTAGGCTGGATGCAGGAACCCTTAGGCACCCCACAAAATAATCAGTCCTATCTCTAATCCCATGAAGAGGAGGGATAGCTGCATGGAATCAAATATATGAAGTAGTAACAAATTAGAAGTCAGGGAAATCACAAGCATCTGTAGCTGTATATCAGATGCATATCAAGATTAAATCAATAAATTATGATGTGTTTCTGATATAGTTAAATCAATTGAGATCAACTGGACTCTGGCATATTTGTTAAATGCCACATTTTCACACTGAATTTCAATTTTGAAAATATATACCCTCTTCATGGATGCATTGAAATCTAATGTGTTAGTCTCCATATGAATTGGACAGAAAATTAATTTTGAGCAAAACAGAATTAAAATTCTCTTTAAGTTTCTTTGGCTGATCAGTTTGAAGGAGTGAAGCAATAAGCTAATAACTTTTGCAGCATATTTTGGCATACCTTTAGAAGGCAACTCCAATGGTTGAAGCTCTGAAGATCCTGTTAAAGAAAGCGACCATTCTCAGTGATCGAACAGAGAAAAAAACGAAAAAAAAATACAATCACAATGGTACCAACTAAAAGAAAAATTAGGAAAATGAGCCTCGGAAGCACTGTGGGATAGTTATATCTCACTAACATGAATTGATCTCAAAAGTTCATTCTTTACAGCTTTTCTCAACCGTTTTTCATAGCTTAAAGGCCTCATCGGGTGTATAAGGAAAAAGAAAAACGTGTTCTAAGCAGTGAAAGAGTCTCCTACCAGCCTTATGTCTGCCAAAAACTTTGATCTGCTGACCAGGGATGAATATATCAGTAGAGAATCCCTTGAGAGGACCTTCCTCAAAGGCCTCAACCGTACTACCAGTCAACGTCTCATCAAAGAATGTCAATTCATTGGCATTCAAGAAATTCAGCTGATCCACCTTCAATCTGCCTTGCTGATATTCACCTTCCTCAGCCCAAATATGAGTTGTTTCTTCCCATATGATCTTCACTTTACCAATTCGTTGTAAATTTCTATTTAACGCATTACCTTCATTGCTCCTTAGTGGCACTGCCACTGCAAATGTTTCATTTCCAGGCACAATAGCCTGCATAGGTCCTGCAATCGCAACCACAATGATACTATTTATAGTGACCAATTTATGTAGAATAGAGAGCTTAACTCTTATGCTCGCAAAAGCATAAATCATTAACTTTGTATTGCATGTTATACCATATTCGAATACCCAGTTTATATGGGATTTATAGGCATAACACTGAAACCCGAAAAGCATAAAACACTAGGTAACTTTTGGGTTGCATATGATATAGTTGAATTAGAATACTGTTATCCAAAGAGCATAAATCACAACTTCGAATTGCAGTTTGCACATCATATAATCCATGCATAACCAGTTTATATGGTAATGAGGACTTAAGACACTTAACCCAAAAGGCATATAACAAAAGTTTTGGATTGCGTACAATATATTGGAAAATAGTGTTTAGGCCGTAGATAGTCTTACTTGTATCATCAGCTTTGGTTTCCTTGGGTTTACATGACTCTTTCTTCTCTGCCGTGATGGTCTCTCTTGCAGCTGATTTGTTTGTGGGTTGCACATTTCTGGACGATGATCTCTGTCTTGGACCCATGAAGTGTGCTAATTCTTCATATACTTCTTCGTCAAAGGAGGCTGGCAAACGGTGCAATTTTCTCTCATATGGTGACAATCTGAAATAGCTCTTACCAACTTGTTCTTTTTCAGGGCCCCTTTCCCATTCATAGACCTTCCTGAACTCTCCCAGCATGTTATCCCATTTTGTTCCAGCAGTTTTAGCATCCCTGTTAACACCGTGCTTGTTCAGAAACTCTGCCACCTCTTTATCTTTAACTGATCTGTACTTGTTTAGCTTAGAAGAATGGGATGATGTATCCACGAGACAGCTACCATCTAGTGACTCCTGCTGCTGAGATGATTTTGATGGGTCACCAAGGTATTGTATTCTCCAGGCTCTGGCCAGCCATAGCATCTCATGAGGCTTCCAAACTGGGGAGACAAATTTGCCCTTTCTGAGTGCAAGTACGTTGTTGTTATTATCTTGGCCTCCTTGTGATGGCTGCGATTTGGATGAGCTGGAAGGTGAAGATGGTTGCTGCTGCTGCTGAGTTGATGGAGATGACGACGAAGGATTGTTCTGTTGCAAAGTAAAATGTGAAGGTGACAAAGATGATGAAGAAAGATTATTCTGCTGCACAGTGAAATGTGAAGGTGACAGAGATGGTGGAAAGACCATGGCCTGTGAAGGATTTGTAAACACTCTCCATGGAGACTCATATCTACCTCTTTTTGCACATGAGGCGTCTGTGAGTATGGGCAGCTTAGGGGTATAGAGAGGATTGTTGTGGAGAGGTGAGGATATGGGAATGACTGAGAGGGGTGTTGGAGCAGCACAGTAGCCTTGGGCAGGTCGATCACTAGGAGATTCTTGGTGTTCATGGTCACCATCCTTGATTGATGATGATCCCTTGAGATCATCGTCCATCACTGACATACAGTAAAAAAGGCTACTATGCAATGATGAGGACGTATTTATGACTGGCAAAAGTTTTTATCTTTATCCCCTTCATGAAACCTGCTTCTAGAACTAACTAATAAACTAGAACTAAGAACCCAAAGAGCCAATTGGCAAGGAAAAAGCATGTTTGTTGTTCGACTACGGTGGACATTCCATCTGAAAGCAAAGTTGTACTGTTGTAGCAATACCCAACCGATACTACGACTAATATGTCCAAAGACATAGTTGCATAGAAAGCCTACACTATCAACCACTGTGACCTAAATTCTGATCTCGGTCATCATAATCAAAATATTTTTGTTTTTTCTAACTCCGTTCACATTCAAGGAAAATAACTTCGATGGAATGGTAAAGGATACAACACACTTCTAAAGTTCAATGGAACAGTAATGGATACAACGAATTTCTAATTTCCAATGTAACAGTTATAGATGCTACCAACATATAGAAAATGTACTGCAAGCATTGCAAGGTAGAGAAGTCTGTATAATCATTTCAAATCCATACCCTGAACTGTGAAGCATACCCTGAAACCCAGTTAAGGAAATAGCAAAACTCTGGTACTAATACAGGCACGCCTTTGCAATGGTACTTGCAAACTAAATAGTTGCAACCCAATCAATACTATTCTAACATACCCAACAACCCAGTTCAACAGAATCCCTCCCAAACAACCAATGACCTGATTAGTGATTTCTAACCTGAATCACCAGAAACTAACCTTTCAGTTTTCTAGCTTGGTTCATGTCCTAAGAACAGACAGTTCTCAGCTGCAACAGAATCCTCATCCCAACGTAATTTACTCAGGAGACTTGGTTGCAAATACAACGTACAGCCCTCTACAGTACCCAACGACCTAAATTCTAACCAAATCATCCCAAACAAAGGCCCCCTCATATTAATTTCATGTTCATAATGAACGAGAAGTATACCAGCCTCAACAGGATCCTAGTGGGAATACCTAACCATGAAAATTTCTAGAGGTACTTTAACAGTACACCCCTATCCCAAGGTTTATTTACTGTCATTTAAGCCTTTCTCTATTAAACTTGATTTAATGGCATGAATAACAAATTGGTACATAGCAACAAACTTTTCAGACAAGACAAGACAGAATTATACACAGTACAGATTGATACTTATACAACACTGTACCATCACTCAGCTTTCAAGTGTTTTTGCTTCAAACTCGTTATTCACTTTTTGGTTTTTAAGTACGTACTCATTAAAGTGGCTCAAATAACAGGTGTAGGGCACTGCAGATTTGTTCCGGACAGCTTGTTAACGAATCTATGCCCAATGGTCCATTACAAAAACTCTGGTGTCAGTAGGGAAACGGTACCGTACAAGTTATGATTCTATCAATGAGCTCAGCACATAACAATAATATAGGTATTCGATTCGCTCTCAATAGTTTTTCACTCTTAAAAACGAAATTGTGAGAATATTAATGTTCCTAACTAAGTCAAACCATGGATATTTTGGATGTTGGGGTGAAAGACTGGTAAATATGAATATGGCCAAATTGAATGTCATTTTCCAAATATTTTAAGTTTAGGGGTTGACTTTCTAAGACGAAAAAGCACAAAATGATAGCTTACTCTTTCCAAGAAGCTGACTCTTCATTTTATGGAGCTAGTAGTTCGTTTGGAAGTAGGTATCATCTTATCCACACAACCAAGTTGTCCATATACGGGAGTCTAGGACAGAACTGATTAGCAGATTGAGGCAATGAGGAGTGACCTAAGGATCCATAGACTCCCTCTTAAAACAATGGGCAATTATTAAAATTTGTGTTGGGGGGTGGAGAGATTGAAACTATAAGAGGATTAGATAAAAGGTTATGTTTCATGTATATTTAATTTCGTTGATATTTTTAAGTGGTATTAAGTATGGTATATGGGTTATTTGTGGATAAATTTGTTATTTTAGGTTTAGAAGTTTGAATTTCATTTAAAGGTTCTTTTCGTTTGCACTAATCTATGTGAATGAAATTGTCTTACATGAATTTGGTATTTTGTCTATTTTTAAGAGATTGTTGTTTAACTTGATAGTGTAATCTAGTACAAACATAATTCAAATCAATTTTCTACCTTAAGAGTTCACCCTAAGGTTTGTGTGGAAGTTTATTTGAATAAAGACTTGCCAAAGAATATTAAAGTAGTAGGCCTTAGTTTTGAAATCAAACAACCAATAGCTTATTTAAATAAGACAAATGCATGTTTCTTCTATTAAAAAGGTTACGTCATACATGATTGTCCTACCAAGAGAAATATACCTCTCAACTTCATACAGGTTCTTCCAAACCTTTAACCCCCTTCCAACCAACCCTCTCCTCAATTTACCCCTTCTTATAAAGAAAATCATATGCCTCTTGTACTTGCTAAGTCCCTACATCTTTCTCTTCCCCCAATCGATCCATCCTCCCAAGATCTCCCTTCTTATAAAGATGATATTATGAGTGAGAATTCAAGAATGGTTAGAAAAAGGAAGGAACCTTCTAGTTCCCCTTCTCATTCTTGTTTACATTCTCCCATTTGTTATTTGTATCCCTCCCCTTCTCTCACTTCCCTAGACCCTCTCATTCAAGCTTCTACTTCTCCTTTCCCTAGTTCGTATCAAAGATCAATGTCACCTCCAATCTCCTCTAAAGATCAAAAGAGAAATGAACAAGTTTTTCTTTCCAACCATTATTGACTATTACCTTTAGATGATAAAAATATCCCTTCTTCATCACCACGAATTGCAATATATTTTCTTGGAATGTAAGAGGGATTTATCTCCCTCATCAAAAGCTTACAGTCAAAAAGGGCACTGAAAAATGGAAACCAAATATTTTATTTCTTCAGTAAGTTAAATTAACATTCATCTTGATGTGTCTTCATAATATATGGAAAGTTAAATTATTGTTATACTTTTCATATAGATGGAAGTGGAGGAGCTATTATAGGAACATCTTCATGTATTTTTAAATGGCATTGATAAGGGGGAAGATCATTCACATAGTTGTATTTGGGCTTGTACTTTTATCAATGGGCACCGGTTGGGCTTTACTCTATTTATGCTTTTAGTAAGAAAAAATAATATATCGCTCTTCGGGATTGGATGTTAAAAAGTATCCTCAATGTAAATTGAATTTTAGGTGGAGAATCCAATAACATAATGATCGTAGCTAGAACAACAATATTAAACTTAACCAAGAGGAATTTAAATTTTGGTTATACAAACTAACTCTTTGGTTTTGGTTGATCCCCTACATGGTGGATATTCAAGTAATGTTCATAATTGGTTTACATGGTCTAACTATTGATCTAAAATAGATAGGAAACTCAACAAGTTTGATAGATTTTATATATCTCACAATCTTAATTTACTTTATGCTCACTCTAGTGCCTTCATACAAGTTGCTTACTTAGCTATCCTTTTGTTATCACTTTTCATCTTTCACACCATTTATCTTTCTCAAAATACATTCATATCTTATCATATCTCCATACCCAAGCCACAAGAAGACAAATAATGGATTGAGTGGTGTTGTTATATTTTCTCTATGTATTAACTCCCTCTACTCCTTTGGAAAAAGTGTATAGGTGCAAGTTTGCACCCCTTACACAAATTCCCCTTTTACACTTCCTCACCTTAGAAAACCAAATCTGAAGGAGAAATTCCACATCAACTTGTTGCATGTGTTCCACTTGGCATATTTCCTTTGCGTTAGTAGAAGAATATTTGTTGGGTACGCCCGCACGGCACGCAAATGTCTGTTCGGCATGCTTATGTCCCTGATGAATTCCTGCGTCTAAAGTTGGCAGAGGCATTACACTTCCCATTAGAGTCAGATTGTAACGTCCCTCTTTGACCAACCGACCCCAAAAATGGTAGATTCTCTCATCCCACCTTCAAAAACACTCTTCCTTCATTCATTTTATCTTCTAAGCATTCAACTCATCCTCTACACACTCTCTTTCTGCATTCTCAAGCATTCTCTTAGCACCCATCACTTCAAGCAACACTTTGGCACTTCATAGCAGCAACAACAACACTCCATCAACTTCGTAAAGCAAGTGTGGAACAATCCATTGCAGTAGGGGCTTGAGGTTTTTCAACACCTCCCTTCATCACAGTTGAGGATGTGGTGATTGTTCAAGCTCTCTTTCTCCATCATTGTCTAGTGAGCTCTTGGTGGAGGTGGTAACGTTTTCACTCCTCTCCTTTACGATTTGGTTGAATAGCTTAATAATTTTTTGTAGTGTTATTCGTGTACTTTCTTTCTTCACTTCTTTATAATACATTTTTTATGCAAGAGCAGCTATTCACAACAACAATTCATCAGGGAACTTTTGTCCCAAACACAATTGGAGAAGATCAAATTGAACAAGCATCTTTGATTCACTAAATTGTTCATCAGTTTCACTTATCTACCAAACATAATCCAACCAATTATTTGACCATTCTTAAGGAATCAACAATCCAATTCACTTCATCAGTGTTCCATATCATTATCAGGCTTCAAAACAATTTAACCAACAATCAATTGATTGTACCAAATCAATAACTCCATTAGTACTCTGAATAAATCCATATTTACACTATTCACCCAACTATCATTCTTGACAACTTGATTCCCAAGGCACAAGACAACCAAATATACATTCTTTCTTTCAAAATTAACACCAGTCCTTCAATCACTAAAATCCTCATCAATTTAACTGAAACAAACACAAAACATATTCATATAACACTGTATCAATAGATCCACTACCCTTTGTAGCCAAGCACCAATTTCCACATAAGGTTCTCATTGCTCAATACATCAAAACCATCAAACCTACCTTCAAAACCTTTTCCAAACATAGAAATACTCATAACAACATCAATAGGACAATATTCAAAAATTCACCACCATTCTTTACACTGTTTCATCATATTTTCACCTTCTAGGCTTTCATGGCACTAATTTCAAATAGGTCTTCATATCCTAAATCGGGTATACTTGTTATTCCTCATTGTTCCACTTTAGGAAATATACATTTTTAGGGACCTTTAATAACACATAAGAACATACCTCAATCTCATATGTCTTTACTTTGGAAGAAACAACTGAACAAATGATTGTCCCACGTTTTTATGCTACTAATAGGCCTATTTTGCAAAGCACCTGCCATTAAAACACCTCTCCAATCCCAAGTAATCACAAATAGTATCCTATTAGGTCCTAAAAGTCAACAATCAACAATCATTAGATCATATAAACCCTTCAATATGCTTCTAATCAAAAACCCTTGTTTTATGCTACATAATTCACAAATGAGTGAGGGTTTAAGGGAAATGTGTAGTCCGAACCTCTATGAGCTCTGCCACTATTGCAAACATGTTTAAATATTCCTGCATATGCAATATAAAACTTCACCAATCCTCAATTTCTTCATTTTCTTCAAAACACCACTTGGAGCCATGCTTTTTGTGAGGGAAAACATTGTTTTTCTATCAGGACAGCATCCTTCGCATTGAAATCTCACCTTCCCCTACAATTATTGATCCACAAAAAAAATCTACATAAAAAAAAGACTCTTTTATATCCATACCATTGACCAATTATCCCTACATCGATGGGATGGAGGAATATTTCTCTTAAAAGACTCAAAAACCTTATTTAAGGTTTACAGACCGAACTTCCAAGAATGCACTCAAACAGTGGTTTTACTCAATCAAATCTTTCTCAAATGGATTCAAAAGAATGTTAAATCTTTGTTCTAACAAAAAAAAAGATTTAAAGCCTTGTCCAACAATACAGAACGTACAAGTGAATAAATAATAGAAAGAATTTTGCAAACTAACAAAACAGGGTATATTATTGATGATAAACTTCAAGATTACAATGATCTACTTCTTCCTCGCCTCAACCATGCTTTTATAGTTTTTCCCACTAAATAACCAACTTTACAACTTCTCCTACCAACCACAACCTTTTCTTTTTCCGTCATGACTCTTGATCTTCTAATTTTTGCTTTTTGTTGCATTCTTTTTGCATTATTGACAAATTTGCAATATTTAGCAACATTTTTGTTTTTTTACATTATCTTGACCACCTAGTGACCTATTAAGGATTCAAATACAATTATCAAGACCTTTTTAACATGCTTTCACATTGGAAATTCAAATTTTCAATTTTTTTTCCTTTTGAGGATAAGGTGCTCCTGCACCAAAGTCTTTATTGTTGCTATCTTGGTTGTCCATGGAGGTGGAAACACCACAATGAGGGTCTGACTGAGGCAGACTATTATACAACCCCCAAAAATTTTCCCTCTTTCTTGTGTGTCGGTGGATGTGCATTTGGAGCTAGCTGGCGAACAAGCATCTTTGTGAGATCATCTTTGTCACCTTAGCCTTCATATATTTACTTTATCACATTCATTTGTATCTTTCCTACTTCATAGTTTTGTTTTGTTCCCTTAGAAGTGGCTAGCTAGGTCGTCAACTTGTTTTCTAGCAGCTCGTATTGTATTCATAGTCCTCTGGTCATATAGACGCCAGCACACTTGAGAGACGCCAGTGCACCGCACTATCGTGTCAAAATTGTGCTTTCATCCTCAGGCAAAGAGTTGCCTAAGGTATAGTGTTGAACCCAAAAATTAGCTTGCCTAGCCCTAATTTAGATTTTGGGTCTGAAGAGTGGTTGCAAGGCCTTATAGTCCTCATCATTCTCGTTCCTGATTTGAAACAACCCTTTAGAGTGAGGTAAGTTAGGGCAGCCTTCCACTCTTGGCTCTCCATGACCTGGGGCCTTGATGTGGTTGGTCCCCCTCTCTTACATTTTTGGTGAACCCAACATGAACCATTTTGGTTTCATTTTATGATACTAAAAGCTCATTTCCTCGTATTCTACGAGTGTTGTAGGTGTGAGTGTTCTAAGGCCTTCGCCTTACAACCCAACCTACGACCACTAGTAGGCGTAGTTGGAAGGTTCTGAAAGTGTTGCATAATGAAACCTTAATTGGGTCATTGTCCTATCTTGCAACCTTTGGGGGGCCCTATGAGAGTGTCATTTATTGCATGCGATGGCCTCTTTCCTACATCAACCTATCCCCTCTATGCAGCCTGTGAGTAGTGGTACTAGCATAACCTTCACCTCACAGGATCTACCGATGGGTTTTAATAGGGAACCATCTCCTCTCTAAATTCCTGCATGAATCAACAGAAACATTATAGCAGGTGTTCTCATTGATCTAACATCTCGAGTAAACATTATAACTGAGGAGATCATGCTAATCAACTTTTTACACAAGGATGGGTATGATGCACATGTGAGCACCATCTACACGCATGACAGACTTTTCGTACCTCCTTTGGGTAGTATCGTCTTGTCATTTTTGGTTGGACCTAAATCCATGAAGCTTTTTTTCAACATAATCCCTAGATCTGAACTCTTTAGAGTGAAGCTAGATATCCCTTGGTTAGTAGCTATGAATGTCGTACCCTCAGTCGTGCGTAAATGTTTAAAATTTATTGATGAGGGTTTTGTACATGTAATTCATGACACCAGTTATAAACCGATGGTTTCCTATGATAGCTACTCCTTGGATTACTCTTGGCCTATGTTTGTTAGTCCTCTCCTGCCTAGGAAGGACCTCTTGCACCAAACATATAAAAAATTTAAGAAAGGACATTTAAGGCTGAAAGTGAGATACCCTCCATCGCCTTATGTTGTTTCACATAGGGCTTCCTTAAAAGCTAACAGTGATGCCACCAAGGCATGTAGAAGGGAAGAAAAAGAGCTCCCGAGATCTTCCTTCTTCCTCTTCCACTATTCAACCTAACACTTCCTCTCGCCCTACTACGGTGCCATCAGATTCCACTTCGTGTATGTGAGAGAATCCTATGGTGCCCGCTTGGCGAGAGCCCAAGTGTCCCACATTCGAATTTCCTACCCATAGAGCCTAGGCTCGTTCGGTACAATAGGAAGAAAGGACCCCATGGGGAATCTTCTATGTCTCGACCTCCACGACCTCCTACTGCTTCTACTCCCAAAGCAGTAAATAGGAAGAGGCCCGCTGTCGAGGCATTAGAACTGACTCCCCCCACTGCTTCTCAACTTGCTCTTCCTGCTCCCATTTAGGAGCCTATCCCTCCACTAGAAACAGATGTAAAGGAAACTCTCATGGATGAGCAAGAGCCTTATGTTCCTTCATAGCCTCCGGCCTCTAGCTCGAAGAGTTGTAGAAACCACCTTGCGCACGAGCGCAAGTGCCGACGAAAGGCTCTTGTGGCTGAGCAGGACGCCTTACAAAGGAAGGAAGAGGAGACGAGCGCCCCTATATCAAGGCCTCCTAATATGTCCTCCACTCTCCTCCCCTCTACTTCTATTCAATCTATCTCTGCATCGCTTCCACCTTTCGTTGTGAGTACGAATGCACCTAACCTTAAAAAGGTGTAGGTTTTCATCACTCGTTCAGTAGAACTACCTTTGTTTATGTCCCTTCCAGATGTCCCACCTTTCCCAAAACCTGTATATATGATGAACACTTCGATGGTATCTACTGTGGTTCTCTCTTCCTCTGCACCTCTCACCTCATCTGTGGGGAGATCACATCCCCCAATGGAGAAGGTGGAGAGTGGTCCTTCCAGCAACATAGGACGTAAGAGGATTCCACCTTCCCTGAAAGGTGGTCCCATGCTGACTTGTTATGTTCTAGTAAAAGAACCAGTCCTGACTTCCCCTAAGTTCGTCACCACTCTGGAATCATTCAATGAGCCTAGCGGTGAATCTCAGTCACAACCTTCTCCATCCATTGAGGTGAAACATGGCACTCCTATAACGTGCATGTTTAACTCTCTGGATGAAGTTCTAGCCCTATCAATGATCATTGACCTTAGCTCCACAAGAGCTTAGTGAAGGAGACCTAGCGGGGCCTTCTTTCTTAGCCCTTGTTGCGAGAGGTTCGAACGCTCCTCCTCTTAATATTCCACCACTATAGGCTCATCCTCCTTCCCCTTACAATGATTTGGAGTGGGAATCAGATGACCTCTTGGTCAATTTGTGTTAGGAGGAGGCCCCTTCTTTACCTTTAGATTAGATGTGTGTGTGTGTGTTGTGATGTATTCCCCCGTGATCATGTTATGTGTGCCTGGATGACCCTTGTCACCCTTGTTGGTACTTGGATATAGGTGTGGTTTTTGTGTTGTAAACCTTCTTCTATGGGTATCATCATTCTTCCATGTGTTGTGATTGATTTTCAACAAATTGGGGACAATGCAAAGCGTTGGGCGCATTTAGGCTTTCCTTCCATGTTGACCCAATTTTTTATTTTTACATTGTCTTCTTGTGCATTCTTCACATGGTCTGATATGGTAGGAGGTTGATGATAGTTCATTTTATATACTATTATTATACTTATATATATTTATGAGCAGTTCTGACTCTAAAATATCAGGCTACCCCTGTGCCCTATGTTTATGTTCGTTTCTCATTTGCTCTTTTCTTATCTTTCTCTCTTCTTTGCTTGAGTTGTCCCTCTCATGTGTGACAATGCCACTTCTTTGACACTTCAATTTTCAAAAAATGCATTTGTTGTTAATGAATATTTTCTCAAGAATCTTCACAAACTCCTTTTCAAAGAATCATATTCTCGACTTGAAACCCTAATGGAACATGTTTCCTTCATCATGGGTTCGTAAAGAAAGAACTTGAGAACCTTCCTCCAAGGTGGGAGCAGCTCTGATCTTCCCCTCGTGAGGGGCATTTTTCTTCCTTTTGAATTCCTTGATGAAGCAAACATCTTTCAAAAGGATTCCTTAATGATGAATCAATTTGAAAAAAAATGTCTTTTTCGTATTTTCAAACAGTGCATCCCTTAAGTGGACCCCTTTCTTCACGTCAAGTTCCTGAGGGACCCATTTGAAATCTTTCCAATCTATTGATGATCTGCATGATTGTCCAGTTATTTTCCTACGTGGCCGCTTTCAGACATGTTGTATCTGCGAGTAAACTTGTCACTTTGCAGGCACACCCGCGAAGTCGCTTTATGACTCTGTGGAGTCCCCTTCCTTGGGTTTTCTCCATGTGAGATATCTTGGGGGATACCTCCCTGCAAGTCTACGAGTCTATAGGGTACTTCTTCTGAGCTTCCTCCATGCGAGAGATCTTGGGGGTCGCTCCCTTGTAGGTTTGTAGGTCTGTAGGGCACTTTCTTTCTGGGTTTCCTCTATGTGAGAGATCTTGGATGACACCTTCCCTACAAGTCTACAGGTCTATAGGGCGCTTTCTTTGGGTTTCCTTCATGTGAGATATCTTGGGGGATACCTTCCTTGTAGGTTTGCGGGTCTATAAGGCACTTTTCTCAGTATCCTTCATGTGAGAGATCTTGGGGGATACCTTCCTTATAGGTCTACGAGTCTATAAGGAACTTTTCTCGGTATCCTTCATGTGAGAGATCTTGGGGCATACCTTCCTTGCAGGTCTGCGAGTCTGTAAGGCACTTTTCTCAGTATCCTTCATGTGAGAGATCTTGGGGGATACCTTCCTTGCAGGTTTGTAAGGCACTTTTCTCGGGGCTTCCTTCATTTGAGAGATCTTGGGGGTCGCCTCCTTACAGGCCCATGGGCCTGTAAGATGCTTTCTTTCTACAACTTCATAGTTCTGCGAGGCTATGAAATCCTTTACTTGTCCCGTGCTCTCGATTTTTCCAAATCGCGGTTTGCTTCCTCGACAGTTAAGGTATACATTTATAACCCTATTTACTCTTTGATCTACTTTACCAAAGCACTCATCAGTATTCATGTTCGCTAAAGTGCGGGAAAAATGTATAGGCATAAATTTGTACCCATTACACAAATTCCCCTTTTACACTTCCTCACCTTAGAAAACCAAATCCGAAGGAAAAATTTCACATCAACCCACTGCCTTCGTTCCACTTAGCATTTGTCCTTTGCATCGGTAGAAGACTATTTTTTAGGGATGTCCACGTGGCATGCAAACGTCCGCACGACGCACTTACTTCCCTGACGGATTTTTGCGTCTAAAGTTGGCAAAGGCGTTACACTTCCCATTGGGGTCGGTTTGTAACATCCCTCTTCGACCAACTGACCCCAAAAATGGTAGACTCTCTCATCCCACCTTCAAAAATCCTCTTCATTATTTTCATCTTCTAAGCATTCAACTCATCCTCTACACAGTCTCCTTCTGCATTCTCAAGCATTCTCTTAGCACCCATCACTTCAAGAAGCACTTTGGCACTTCATAGCAGCAACAATAACACTCCATTAGCTCTATAAAGCAAGTGTGGAACAAGCCATTGCAGCATCCTGGGCTTGAGGTTTTGTGACACCCCCCATCATCATAATTGAGGTTGTGGTGATTGTTCAAGCTCTCTTTCTCCATCATTGGCTAGTGATCTCTTGGTGGAGGTGGTAACATTTTCACTCCTCTCCTTTACGATTTGGTTGAATAGTTTAATATTTTTTTGTAGTTTTATTTGCATATTTTATTTCTTCACTTCTTTATCATACATTTCTCTATTGTTGCTATCTTGGTTGTTCGTGGAGGTGGAAACACCAAAACAAGGGTCTGACTAAGGAAGACCCCTATACAACCCCCAACAGTAGATGTCTACACATTGTACTAACGTCCCGAATAGATTTCCAACTATAGTAGTCATTGAGACATTATGTTTCCTACCTATTGTTGTGTGGTCTCACAACACGCGCCATTTTTCCGCTTGGCAAAATTTGGACCCCTTTTTTTTCTTTTTCCTTGCTCTTTTGTTTTGTTGTTTTTGCTCACTTCGGCATAGTTTTGATGCTCGACTGGTTGTTGTTTTCTTCTCTCTCATTCTCACTTGGCC